>OU343224.1:344151229-344286818 GCA_910596185.1 Chrysanthemum makinoi | reverse complement strand
TTTAAGGCACTTGCATTGAAGTTATCCATTGTCCTTATTTCAAAGGATCGTGTTAAATTGATTAAGATTTTTTTAAGGATATTGTTTTTAACAAATTGAGACTTATGTTTTGTTATCCGGTGTTGGATAAAGATACTCATGTAATGTTGTAAACTAGTACTTCTTTAATCAAGTATGATGTTGTTCAACTCTCTTATGAGATGTTCCGAATCGTCGCACCTCGTGTTTTCGCCTTAGACGGGGTGTGACAACATTGATGACAATGATTGACTAAATTCACGTGGAGGAAATCATTACAAGACCCTAACATCGTTATTAAACGCCAACGACCAAGCTAGACATGAGTTCACTGTGAAATCGATTTATACATCTTTGACGAACCATAAATTATTAATACTATTCATGACATTGCTACTTTATGATTCAATTTTTTTTTCATGATTTAACCCATGTTTAATTTTCTATATGAATATTCAAAAGTGGCTTTGTATCATTAATTTTTGAAAGATGGTCAAACATATGATATTCAATATTAAGAATCTGTATGGTTTTAAAATGGATTTAGGATTAAGAATTATATTTGGCATTATTTTTGTATTATAATTTGGATTTAGATTCGATAAAAGTAAATGAAAAGAGAAAAATTATATATATTAAATATTGAATAAGTGTTTTATAATCTTATTAAAATAGAAAAATAATTAGTAAAGTTATAAGAGAAAGGCAGGAAGATGAAGTTGGGTTCACTAAAAACTTAAAACCCACCTAATTTATGAGGATTGAAAAAGTAGGGACCATTGGGTATGATAGCAAATTTTCATCCCGATATTAAAAACAAACAATCTTTTAGTCATCTAAAGCAAATCCAAAATCAAAAAGTGCCAGCCAAACGGGCTTTAAAAACTTAACTACACCTCCAATTTTAAAATTTATAAATGAGAAACGACATGAATGAATCTAATCAATCAACAATGTATATGAAGAGTGGGTTTTAATATGGTAGTTTTGAAATTCATAACTATCTCATTCAAGTTTCAAGTTAAAAGCAAAACGCGAAGAAGTTATCTGCTAAAACTACTCTAAAATGTGAAGCAATTTTGTATATTTAAAAGCTGTCTACAATAAATCTTGTGTTTCCATGTTTCTAAAAACCATTCGTGATGGGTGTCTCAAGACCGAGTCTTGGACCACCAAGAACCGAGTCTTTCCTATTACGGTCACCCTACGCAACGTGTCTTCAAAGGGAAAATGGCAAGACTCGGTCGACTGCACAATCGACTGGTAAGGAGCGTTTTGTGGGCCCAATTTGAGTGTGTGAGTTGTTATTTTGTTTATGTGAGGTATATTTGTGTGTAAGTGTGATATATTTGAGAAGTGAAGTTAATTGTTTTATTACATTAAGTTGATGATGAAGTTGATTACAAGTATAAAAAGAGAAGAGAAATGCTAGACCCACTCATAAAATTCACACAAAAAATTTACTTGTTGACGTGTCAGCAAGTGATTAGTTTAATAAGAACGAGAAGAGAGAAACTATCACAAAACACATCAATCACTCGCTGACATGGATTTTGTGAGTGTGTCTAGCATTGCTCAAAAGAGAAAGCTTAAATGAGGCTGAACACTGATGAGACAATAATTACTACATAGATACATTTAGCCCCAGCAATCCTTTTTTTTGCTGCAAACCCAATAGCCCAATATGAGAATGCTACAACCACATACAATTAAAAAAATCTAACATGTACCTCTTCTAACATTTAAATTATCTCTTATTTTCATCCACAATTCACCACATCATTAGATTTCAAATTATAGGTGGTTGTATTTCTAATGAATATTAACTAATGACCATTAATTAACGGCCGTTATCTAATAACGGTCATAACTAATGACCATTATCTTTATTTTTTTGCTATTGACTTTTTAAATCCGTCAAACCATAACTAGATAACTACTACTCACATACTAGATAATAAAAGATGTCACAATGTCACATGACCCACCCATGCTTTCCATACCACAATCATTAATTATTTTTTTCTACCTCACCGTTTTTACCCTTTTAACACACCCAACGACACCGTTTCACCACCACCCTGACCAAAACCACCCTCTCTCACACACAGCTTGTGTGTGAAATCTTGATGAACCTGCAATGAATTTTGGGGTTTCAGACAGCAGTGGTGAGTATTTATCATTCAAGATTATACATTTATGTTTTTTTTACATACCCTTTTGTTAAATTTTAAATTAAGCCCCATAATTTCTTGTTTTAGGTCTATGGCTTGATTTGATGTTTTAGGGTTTAGGGTTCCTAATTTATTGCTGTTTTATAATGAATTATGAATCTATATGTTGGTTTTGATTGGTTTTTGATAAAGGTTGAAACTTTAGGATTATTGTGCTTCATTTGATGTTCGGTATGATTTTAGGGTTCAAGATTCTTGATTTGTGATGTTTTAGGGTTTAGGGTTTGATCTGAAATTTTAGGTTTTTTTTCTTATGGATCATAAATTTATGTTATTTATGCATACCCATTTGATTATATTAGCAGCCCACTTGTTAAATTGTTAAAAAGACCCTTAATTTGCTGTTTTTTGTGTGTTTAAGGATAAATTATGAATCTTTATGTTGGTTTTGTGATTGGTTTTTGATAAAGGTTGAAACTTTAGGATTATTGTGCTTGATTTGATGTTTTAGGGTTTAGGGTTTGATCTGAAATCTTAGGTGATCATAAACTGATGTTATTTATGCGTACCCATTTGATTATATTAGCAACCGACTTGTTAAATTGTTAAAAAGGCCCTTGATTTGCTGTTTTTTGGGTGTTTGAATTATGGATTGTGAATCTTTATCTTGATTTTGTGATAAAGGTGGAAAATTTATGATTCTTGTTGTTGGTGTGATGATTTTAGGGTTCAAGATTCTTGATTTTGATGTTTTAGGGTTTAGGGTTTGATCTGAAATTTTAGGATTCGTTATTTTGTGCATAAAAAGGGCTACTTTCTTTTGGTTTTTGGGGGTTTGATTATGAACTATGAATGCTTATGTTGATTTCGTGGTTGGTTTTTTTTATAAAGGTGGAAACTTTAGGATTATTGTGCTTGATTTGATGTTGGGTATGATTTTAGGGTTCACGAATATGACTTGAGGTATTAGGGTTTAGGGTTTGATCTATTTTTGTGCAAAATCTTGTAGAAAAAGGCCTAATTTGTTGTTATTTGGGTGTTTAATTATGAACAGTGAATATTTATGCTGGTTTTGTGGTTGGTTTTGATAAAGGTAGAATCTTTAGGATTCTTGCTGATTTCATCTTAGGTCTGGTTGAAGGTTTCAAGATTCTTGATTTTGACTTTTTAGGGTTTAGGGTTCCTTTGAATAGTTTGGGATTTGAGTGGTTTTGTGCATAATGTGAAAAGATTCAGAGGCGTGTTTCATATTAGGAAGTTTGTTACTAAATAATGATATAGAAATATAGGTTTTCTTATACTTAGCTTACCTTTAAGAATGTCGAACACGTGTTCGTGAAAACTAATAGCTGTATATAACAATAAAGGAAGCTACTTCATATTTGATATGGTTTTGAGTTTACTCAATATGCAACACCTATGTTTTGTCCGTTAGTGTGTGTGCCTCCTGGATACGTATATATAGATTGCAACTTTTGTCGCGTAGTCATTGCACCTATATTTAAACGTATATAAAAAGTGACCCGCTTTTATTATCGTTTATGCACACAATCTTGAGTAATGGATGTTAAGGTCTTTTTTGTACCTCATAAAACTTCATGATGACAATTTTGATTGCATGTCATAGTATATGCTCACTATTGTACATTTTACACCTGGTTGAAGTGTTTGCTGTGAAACCCATATATAATTTTTATAATATTTGTATGACGATTGCAGGAACAGAAGATGATAATCCACCTTCACAGCAGAACAAATTCCGAAGTGGGGGCCCGGGTACTGTGAACGGAAGAACAATGGCTGTTGGAACTGCTCCGTTCCAAAGAGCTCCGAACAATATGGAAGAGGAGATCCACCGTATTGAACAAGAAGCTTATAGCTCAGTCCTTCGAGCCTTTAAAGCTCAGTCCGATGCTATTACTTGGGTAAGCCTACAATCAAATGTCACTGCAAATATAGCCTGTCAACAATGCATGATAGTTTAGATGTGCGTTTTCAAAGTGATTTTTGAGGCTTTAAGTGTCAGAATCAGTAATAAGTTAATTAGGTAATCATTTGGTTTAAGTTAGGCAGATAGTTAGATAGCTTTACAATTATGTTAATTTACTGAAAATATATTTTACATTTATGTTGTAATCTGCTATCTTATAACAACTCCTTTAATACTTTACCAAATATATTTTCTTTTTACCCTAAATTATCATAAAAATCACATTAAGTTTTCGCACACAATAGTTATAGGTCATGGCACATGTTCCTAGTGTAAGAGTTTATTGCTATTTCAATGGAACACTGGTTTATAATTAGTGCTAAAACTATAATAATGAACTTATAAGCACTTCTTCTAACATGTTCTATGTTCTAAAACTATACTAATGAACTTATAATCACTTCTTCTATAAATGCTGTAGGAAATGGAAACTTTGATAACAGATCTTAGGAAGGAGTTGAGAATATCTGATGAAGAACACAGAAGGCTTCTAGCTATGGTTAATTCTGATGACATCATCATGAGAATAAGGTATGATTCATTACATATCATCAAGTTCATGTGATTCGATGAATGTTAATTGTTTAACGTGGTACCAAACAGGGAATGGAGGACGAAAAACGGGCTTCAACCTGGCATGATTAATAGTCCTACTGTTTCTGCATCACATAAGAAACAAAAGACATCTCAGTCTGGACCTTCTTCGTCTTTGGGTCCACCACCACCGGCCCTGCACCAGCCATCTCCATCGGGTTTGAACCGAGGCTCTGGCTCAGGATTCAGGGGAAAGAAGCCACAATCTGTAAGATGATGTTGCTCTAAGTTCTTTTTCTGTTTTTTCCTTGAGGTGGTTTTTCTCAGACGGGTCAGATAAAAATTTAGGTAAAAAGGACACGGGTCAAACAAGTTGAAAGTCGCCCAGAGTCTACTTATGGTGTATAAACCTCTTAAATCAATTTATTCAAAGATTTAGATTTTTTATCACCTTAATAACATTGTTCATATCATCATAGTTATCGTATTAGTTAAAAGTGGGTCAACCCAACCCGTCAGGCACTTTTAAGCTTGCACCCATTTTGACCTGTTGTCTGACCACCTGATGCGCCCGTCTTGCAACCTTTGGTTTTCTCCCTAATTTATTGTGGGATTTACCGATTTACTGATGTCTGTATAATAAAGTCTTTGCAGTATGGTTCAGCTAGTTTCAATGGAAGGGATCAAGTTTCTAAGCCGGGTTTTGGTGAAGACACCAGCTCCGATCCTCTTATCGGGAGGAAGGTTTGGACAAGATGGCCCACAGATAATAACTTTTACGAAGCTGTTATTAGAGACTTCAATCCTGTTGAGGTATATGTTGACGTGGTCTAGATATTACCATATATTACCCGCTTCTTTGTCTTCGGTCGATGGGAACCTGATTTTTTTTTAATTATTTACAGGGTCGTCATGCTTTGGTGTACGATGCCAATACACCTGATGAAACTTGGGAGTGGGTTAATCTTAGAGAGGTTAGTATCTTTATGCTGGTATGCATAAGTGGCGATTTTGACACATTTACTTTTGAATGGGTTGATTTGCGATTATTTTTTCATTGCAAAACGGCTTGTATGAGTCCAACAAAATTATGGAGCTAAACAGGGAACGTGTCAAACAGTTTGAAAGTCAGTCATAACCTTTTCGTGCACACAACCTCCTATATCTTTTGTCAATGTAATTGACCTTGTTTTTAAAAACAAAAATATGGACGAAAAGGAAGTTGGTCAAACTTAACATAATCCGACCCATTTTGGCCCATACTAAAAAGTGGCATGTTTCAACACAAACCCATTTCAACCTGTTATCCAATCTACCCATCTTGTTACCTATACCAATATGGCTTGCTTTTCTTTTCGTCTACTTGTTTCTTTGCAATCAGCTTTTACTGGTAGCACTGAAAAAGGCAAAATTGGACATGATGCATAGTGCGTTAAGATGTTTGCATGTTTGTCAGACATGTAAATCACAAAAAGGGTCACAGGCTAATAGGAAACTTCTACGTGAAATCTTTTTATAAGAAAATGCCTACAGCTTTCATGGGATTCAGAAGGATATAAATTTCAGTGAATTTGGAATAAAGGAAATACGTTTTATTTAGCATTTCATGCATCTTCACTTCATACATTTTTAGCCCCTAAACCGTTATCACATTTTTTAGATATCTCCAAACGACATTCGTTGGAAATGGGAGGATGTTGGGATTTCCAACAGAGGTGGCCGAAGTGGCTCTGGTCGGGGGATAAAAAATCCTGCAGCTCGTGGTGTGACCACTGTTGGTCCTGGTCCTGGTGCTGGAAGAGGTAGAGCGATTGGCAAAGGTCAGCCGAAGAAAGAACAACCTCTATTACAAAATGGTAGTGCAAAGAGGCCTTCAAATAATATCGAGTTACTACACACCGAAACCCTTGTTAAGGAGGTATGTTGAATTCTGCATTCCAGATCAATGCATTTTTACCAGGAGTAGCAAAATTGATGGGGGTGATTCAGAATGTTGTAACTATGTCGAATACCCATTCACACACCCATCTGGCTGCCATCGTATATAGCCACTATTTTATATATCAGGACTAACATATAAGGAGGTCACTTAATGATTACAACCGCGTCATTTAAACGTGTATCCAGTCTCATTTAATACCAAATCTGGTAAAAAAAATTATATATGACCGCTCAATAATTTTTTGCTCTACGGACTACAGGATAGATAAAATAACCATCTGGTATCTTTTTTTTTTCATTTTTTTTTCGAGGGTATCTTCGTTATTTAGACTGTTCTTGCTGTTGCCATAATTGGTATAAACGAAACCAAATACATATATTGGTGGCCTATAAAGAAGTTTAACTGTATAATGGGTGTTAAAAACGAATTTGAGAATAGTTGGGCTACCTTATACATCATCCATATATTTTTACTTATCAAAGAAATAATCTGATTGTTCATTTTGAATTTATCACCTGTACACATCCTTACTATGAAACAATAAATTCTGAGGTTATAAATATTGTTTTTTATGTGTGCATATTTGGTATACACGAATCTGGGTACATATTGGGGGGCCTGTGAAGTAGTTCTAATTGTCTGCTGCGTTAATGAGCAAAGTTGAATAGTTGGGTGGTCTTCTTATGCATTATCAATATATATCACTTATCAAACAACCGTTTCCGTATAAATGGCTTAGAAACTGTCACTGCACTTTGTTACTACGAAAGCATTAAATTTTCCTGCTTGCATCAACAGATAGACAAAGTGTTCAGTTCAAGTAATGCCGATCCAATGGATATTGAGATGGTCAGAAAAGTGCTCAAGGTAAAAACTGGTCGAAATTTAGCATCCTGATGTCATATTTATCAATTTGATCTTTGCTAATAAGGTTTTGTAATTCAGGAACATGAACAAGCCCTTGTGGATGCCATTGCAAAGCTTGAAGGCGCTTCAGATGGTGAAAGTGGTAATAACTGATTAATAACACGTATTAAAATGCTATTGTATATTTAATCACCATCAAAGATGTATGGTTCCAATATGTAAATAATCAGCCCCTGTTGGCTAAACATCAGTAGTGGTTATTGGATGGATCCCTATTCGACCTGTGTTTTATCTTCATCTTCTCGGTTTCTTTTTTCTTTCACCAAATCGCTTTCCTTCGCAATTTATTTCTCTTTCTCGTTACAATTTTACTTTAATTCAAAGCATATTTGTCAAACTGTCATTGATTCTTTTTGCTCAATTCAAGTTTTCCTCTTCTGATCTTTGTTTGATCTGCTGCTTATTAAGCAGACAAGGAAGATCGGGATCTTGGAAAAATATCGAGAAAACATGAAGCTGGTGAGGGTTCGGACGGCAATAGGATGGCTGTAGAGGATCGGACAAATGGGGTTCAAAACATGCTATAAGTATTCTTAGCTACCCCCTTCAAACCGTGTGATGTACCATATTTTAACATTTTGTGGTTAACTATGTTCCTTTGTAATCTTATGTATCTTGTGAATTGAAAATTTTATAGATTATTTTAGTTTTTCAATGGCACTAGCTGTTCAATGAACTATACATTGCTTGTTACATGGTTGGCTACTTGGCTGTACAGTATTAGCTCGTTTTCAGTCCAAGTCCTGAATCATGGTTTCTTGCTGATCTTAATGTTAAGTCCTGAACATAACCTGCACAACATAAATACAAATTACATGAAAACAATAATCAGAATGTAGCTATAAACTAGGAACAAACATGTACTATAGTTTCGAGCAGAATTTAAGGCGTATTGATGATTCTGCAAACACACAATAAATCATATACAAATATCTAACATATAGTTCGAGCAGGATTCAAGGCATATCAATGATTCTGCAAAATACAAAGTAAATGAAAACCATAATAAGAAACAAAAATGTATATAGTTTTCTGGGAGAATTTAAGGCCTATTGATGATTTTGAACATACAAGAAAACCATAATCAGAAACAGACAAGTGATATCGTAACACATACTTTTCTAGTAGATTTCAGGCCTGTTGATAATTATGCGCTTACATGAAAACCATAATCAGAAACAAACATGTAACATATAGTCTTACAAGTAGGATTTAAAGCCTATTGATGATTCCGGCACACACACCTATATGTAAAACATAGTAAAAAACAAATATGTAAGATATAGCTTTCGAGTAGGATTATCAATTTAAGACGTATTGATGATTATGCCTGCGCACAGGTCACAAGCACATGACCAACATAATCAGAGACAGATATGTCATATACTCATATGTAACATATAACTTTCTAGTATTGTTAAGAAAACTTATGCCATCTGATAAATCAGTAAAACCATATACACATAACACATTCAAAAGGTTACCTGAATCAACCAAAACAGTTTGTTTCAGATCTATCACCTTATTCATAGATCTAAACCTGAGCAAACATGAAATGATAAAAACCAACCAAATTTCAATAATCTCAAAACCAATTCAATATCAAGATCCCTAAATGTAACATGTATATTCAACACACTAACTACCAACAACTTATCACCCTCAAACATGTAGAAACTATAGGATTATATAAAAACATTAAATAAACAATACCCCACAAAACAAGATTCTTAAACAACCATCTACAAATCATTAAATCCTAAAAACCATGATAATAACAAGTACCCAATACAGTAAAAAGGTTAAAGGTCAAAGCTTTATTACCTTTACTTGACAATCAGCCAATATGAAAAAAAAAGTGACCAACAAAGCTACAAGATTCTTGTTCTTGATCTGCTCATAGTTATCATCATCATTAGTTTTTAAGAATCTTGTATATAGTTTCAGTATATAATATGTTTCAGTTTTATAAGCTGTTTGTATCTTACAATTGGCAAACTAGTTTATGTTTTTTTATGTTTGTGTGTGTGTGAAGACATGAAGTGTTTAGATAGGAAAGAGGTTGGGTGATGAGTAGACCTAAAGTTGTTAGATAATGGGTGATGAATAGTTTGTACTTTGTAGATATACATACATATACATACTAGTGGGCTTTATTTTTGTTGTAAAACTTTATCATTGGTCTAAATAGAAAGTGGCTTGTGATGCCAAAAAGATGGGTTATACTGTTATAGTAAGTGAACATGTAAACAAATTTAAAGGTCACACCAATCTCTCATTTGACTATTTGAGTAAAGCTTTACTCGATTTGAATCTGTGTCGTGAAGGATTAAGATTTTGTGGATCGGTCGGCTGAGAAATCGAACACTATGGTTACCCCGAGCTTCATATTTGATACTCTCAAAATTAAAGGTAATAAGGCTAGGCACAGTAAGGACTACTAGAAACCTTTATTTTACCCGTCACATAACTCACAAATATTCTTTTTAAATTAAATAACACACACAAAACGTATACACAATCGGTCGCAGGCACGAATATTTCACCCAGATTCACGACCGACGACCGAGAACGACTTTTGCGCCACAATAAGGATGATCGATTGCTTTGTAGGCTGAGGAGTCGGTCGACCTTCTTACTATGACTAGCCTAACTAATATTATGTCAGATTACAAAGTTAGAACTATCAACAAATAAATTATTACAGACAAAGTTGAAGTTTGGAGTCTAGTTTAATAATTCTTGGTGACCACAAGGCAAAGTCTAATATAAAATTGCAAAAAGAATCAAATATTTGAGGATAGAAGAAATTTTAAATATTTGGTAAGGAAAGTTTATGTTAATATCATAGGCTTGTTGATGTTTTTGTCTTGTGGATAATCTATATTCATTTTAATGTTTCTGTATATTCATTTTAAAGTCACATTAGTCCAAGCTGATGTTTAGGTAAAATGCAGTGAAACTAATGGTAAGTAATCTGTTTGAATGTATTATCTTGTTTGAAATTGATTAGTTAACCCCTATAGATAATAAGATAATACAAAATAAAATCATTGAAACAATGAGAAATAGTTATAGGACATCAGATCACAGTAATCATATGATATAACGCTAAGTCATGCATACCAAGATAACGATGGCAAACGTGTCTAGTGCCTACTTTAAACGGAAACAAGGGATCATCTCCTCCCTCATTGTACCCGATCTCTAGCAATATGAGAAGACCCCTGCTCAAATGGTGAAATATCAACACAAGAATATATATTTTAGTTGTACAACTCGAATTGCTCAAAACTTAAGGCCAACTTTTTACATCAATAAGTAGTCATAAACATCTTATAGACAACTAAGAGCATAATCTACTAGCCGGAACTTCAAAACTTTATTCTCAACACCAACCTGCCTATCGCATGTTGCTAATGTTTGTCTGTTGGAGTGTTAAGATCTTTAAACAACGGGCTATCAACTCCCACACCCATTGCATTCAGCCCATTGTCTACATATAAAAGAGCACCCGTAATGGCAGAAGCCAATGGTGATGCCAGGAATGCTGCAGTGTTCCCCACCTCATCTGTTCATTTATTACACAGAATTCAGCAAAGTGTGGACAATGCAAGTATATACAAAGATTGGTTATATTTTGGGCTAAGTAAGTTTACCTGCAAATAGTTCTTTCTGTAGAGGGGCATTTGCGTAAGAGTAGTCGATCATTGTATCTATGAAGCCAATTGCTTTAGCCGCACGGCTTCCCAGTGGACCTGAAAGAAATTCCATTTTGGGTATGATGCGGGATAATACAGGCGAAGAAAACAGTTTACTTGCAAGGATAACCGAACAAAAAAAAAAGGAAGAAGAGGTGTGATCACCTGCAGATATAGTGTTGACCCTAATTTTCTTTTTTCTTCCTGCTTCGAAAGCAAGCACCTAAAAAGAATAAAAAGATTGATGTCATGCATTCAAATTAAAAGGATTTGATACTTTAATAGTTTAGAAGACTTGAAGTGCTAAGAGCTCACTCTTGTGTCACTCTCAAGTGCGGCTTTTGCTGAACTCATGCCCCCACCATACCTGTGTCATATACAACAGATGTACATGATTCAATACAATTAATGTACGTAGAGGTGTCAAGATGGACGATTCGGTCGTGTTGAGTATGGGCTCAAATTGGGTTTAGTTTAAATAGGGTAACTTTTGCACGGGTCAAACTGGTCCTGGTTGGATTCAGCGACAAAGGCTTTTTCATCCAGTTTAAAAAAAAATAAAATAACAGTTATCATTAGAAAAGCAATTCTATCAAAAATGTTCGAAGTGCTTAAGATGAAAACAGATTAGGACTAGGTATGTGTAAAACTAGACAATTATCCCATTCGACCCGTTCTGTCTTAGCTTTTTTTATTTGACATTTTGACCCATTCATAAGTAAACGGGTTTGGAAATGCCGCCTCGTATTAGCACAGTACATAACTAAAAACTGAATCTCAAAGGGAATTTACCCAGGAATGATCCGTTCAGAAGCAATATATGTAAGAGAGATAGATGAACCACCTGCAAAAGCCCTAACCATTGTTAACTTTGGATATAACACGGATACATATACCAAAAGGAAATCATGAAATATGTGATATGTAGCAAGAAGACAGAAACAATAAGGGTAAGTGACAAACCGGGGTTCATAATTGGAAGGAAATGCTTGAGCAAAGACACATAAGAATAGCTTGATGCAGATACTGCGGCTAGATAACCTTTCCTTGATGTTTCTAACAGAGGTTTCGTCACCTAATCGATGCAATTGCTAAGTAACAAGACAAATGGTGTACCAATGTGATATATATATATATATATATATATATATATATAACCTATATACAGGTTCATGAACGACGTACCTCTGGCCCATTGGCAAGTGAGTGCACCAAAATATCAATACTACCAAAGTCTTGCTTTACTGATTCTGCAACTTCCTGAATACACGTCAAATGGGTTAATAGAAATAGCTACGACGAAAAAGGGTCAAATTTATAATTTATGGTTCATCAACAGAACGACACACATAGAGAGAAGACAACAGTGCTAGTATGCACCTGCACTGTCCAATTACTTGCTCCCGCATAACGTTTATTGGCTTTAATCTGCACAAAGTCACATAGACACAAGTCAATTTTAGGGATGTTTGAAGGTCTGAACAGTTTGTTATGATAACTATCTATACCACTTACATCTTCAGGTACATCGTCAGGGTTATCAAAGACAGCATCCAGTGGATAAACTTTAGTAATTTCCATCAAAGAACCATCTGGCAACCTGAGAGATTAGCTATTCTTTATAATAAAGTCCATTTGTTAATAAAAGCAAGTTAAAACTGTGTTAAAATCTTACACTCGTGATCCATCAAACTTCCCTCGTCGTAAACTCATTTCAAATATGTTTAAGGCCTATATTAAAAGGTCAACAAACGAAAAGAAGAGATATGATTAGGGCAAATAATTTGAGAGTGTCAGCTACAAATTTTCTTATACAGGTCATATTGATCAAATCATATTATTAAGGTAAAAGAGCTATGGGTCACACGGGCTAAATGCCATTTCTAGTTTTCTACATTACTTACAGGCACCCATGTTCCAACAAGAATTTCAGCACCTGCAGCAGCTAAAGATTTTGCAATAGCCCAACCATATCCATTGTCATCAGCAACACCAGCAATAAACGCTCTTTTACCTACACATAATAGTTTACTATATTTATAAACCAGACAGCAAAATGTTTAGGAAACTAATAAGGATCAAACCTTTCAAATCAATGGACAGCTGGGACACAGGCTTGCTTTCAGAAGCTTCAGACATTGACTTAGTAACAAACTTTTCATACTTTGGACAACTAGTTGTAAAACTTCGCTTAACATTTAGCACCGACGACACGTGAGAGGAGCTGGTAAGCTTAGATGACAAAATTCTATCGGTTTCATTTACAAAACTCGCCATAGTAACCCTGAGACTCCTTTGTGTGAGAAACATTGACGGCCTTGCTGCAGTTATTTGCAGTGCAGAAGCACCAATCGCCATCATTTTCGGTATATGCAATCTAACAAAGTAAAAGAAACTGAAGTTGAATTTTTGCTCAAGTAGAAAAAACAAAGAAAACTATATGGAGCTGAGTGCAATATGACTTTTCAGAAACTCGTGATATTTGAATAATTATACCAACCCAATTTCTTCAACTTCGACACTAATTGTAGGGGTGTTGGAATTGATTATTTAAAACTGCTTATCTGCTCTGGAAATAAGCATATACCTACCTGTTCATTATAACGTGCTTATTTAAAAGGGGTACTTCAGATTGCTTTTTTCCTCCTGCTTAACTGCTTATATTCAAGTAGATAAGCAGTTTGAGTGTTCGGATAACCAAAACTGATTCTGCTTAGTTTTGGTCAAAATAAGCTGTTTTCAGCAAACAGGTCGAGACATGCTTAGTCCAAAGTGCCTATTCGAAATGAAGCTAAAATTACCTTTTTTTTACAAGCATATCCTAAAATAGTTAATAAGTACTTATAACTTATCTACAAGTTGAAATAACAAACAGTACCAAAAACCCTCTTGCTCTAAAATAAGCAGGTAAGCAGTATCACATTTCGCTCGAAAAATCAATATGTCATGGACAATAGCAAAAATACTAAAATGTAGCTTCACATTCAGTTCCAAATTCAATACCCAAATAATATACAATAACATAACTTAACCAAAACAAAGCATAATCCATAAATTCAAGAAAACCTTCCAGTACAACATAACTTATAAATATCAACACTCATTTCACAAGTTACTTAACAAAACCATTGAACTCAATATAATAAGACTTTGATATAAGTGAACCTACATTGCAACAGTAAGAACCAATGCTTAAAGGGTTTGATCTCTGTGTGTCACTTTGTGAGGGAGATAAAAGAAGGGATTGATTTTTTTTATGGATTGGGCTTATGAAGAAATGGGTACTATAAATGGGTTTTTGTATTTAGCCCAAAAGAAGAACCTTTAGGACTTGAGTGATTTATTGAACTGTTTTTGGTGTAAGGCTGTAAGCGAGTCGAGTCGAGTCGAGTTTGATGATGTTGAGCTCAAGGGTTCCGGTAAAGTTCAAACTCGTGTAAACGAAGACTTGAATATTTAAATCCGGTGTGCATGTGGATAATACGAAGTAGTTTTTTTAAAGGTAAATTAACTATCTTATGATATCATAAATTTATCTCATGTGTCGTAAGCAGTATTTTAACCCATTATTATTTAACTAGGGATTTTCTCACACAATATAGAGTACTATTAGTACACAAGCTTTTTGGCATTATGAAATATTAGATAGTGTTTGAAAGATAAAATATGGATTTGAGTCGAGCCAGTATTGGCTTGAACTCAACTAGTTGAGAGTTTTGACGTTGTATATCGTGGTCTAACACTCTATCTAAACTCAATATAAAATGATAACTTTGATGTAGAGGTGGCAATTTAAGATATACTAATTAAACATTGGTTTAGTTGGGTAAACTATCTATTAGGGTATAGATCTAGTTAGATCTCTTTAAATATTACATGAGTCTAAGTAGTGAGTCTAAGTAGTTATTTGATAGAAATTGCAATTATATAAAAATTACCTAACTGGTTAGGCGGGTCTAGCAGGTCATATTTTTTCTTTTTCATTTTAATCTAGACCCGGATTCATTAAGACACATATATTTTTAGAAGACATATCTGCACCCGTTTATACTCATACTCATCTAAACCTGTGATCCAACCCACCTACTTTGCCACCTCTACTTTGATATAACAACTTATTCGAAAAGAAGATACTAGCTAAAATTTTATATGATGACATATAGTACATTCATGTTTACTATACAACTCGTCATTTTATTTGACACAGTATTTAATCCCATATTTGTTGAACTTACAACCCCTTACAGCCGGAGATGTCTAGACTGTAGAATGATATAATGAGAGAATAATGTTTATTATTGATTTCTTGATTACCTTCAATACAATGAACATATAAATAGGTAACTATCGAATATTCTAGAATTCGGGCTTGGGCTTGAGCCCGACTAACACTCCCCCGCAGTTCGAGCGGCGAAATCGCGAAAACTCGAACTGGAGATTAAAGCTAATAAACAATACAACTAAACAAAGAGGAGACAACGAAAGTTGGTTCTAAAACTTCAACCCCCAAAGAACCTTCCAAACAAACGGGGCGTGTTTTTCTATAGAAAAACATAAACATTCAATTTTTTTTTTATGAGAAGATATAGAATGGAGGTGAGGAAAGTGTCTGAGGAAGATGAACAGATCAGAAGGTCGTCTCGGGAATTGATACCCTGGATTCGACACCAACAAAAGTCGTCTTGGGAATTGATACCCTGGATTCGACATAAACAAAAGTCGTCTCGGGAATTGATACCCTGGATTCGACACTAACAAAAGTCGTCTCGGGAATTGATACCCTAGATTCGACAGCAACAAAAGTCGTCTCGGGAATTAATACCCTGGATTCGACATATAAATAACATTTTTTTTTTTTTTTTTAAACGAGTGGAATATGTACCATGCTTCCAGCAACACATGTCCTATCCAAAGGTACTTTTTCACCCACTATCTTCATTATTATCAAAACCAACATGTCCATGCTTTCCACCTTCCCCATGATAACAGAATCCACCAAATGCAAAAGCTCGGGTGATCTACCCACCTCCATAAATCCCGATCTTCAAACACCGATCAGATCCATCCAATATCAAACAAACACCAACGATCGACTGAACTATGAATTAAACGAGACGACTGGTTATCAAGATTTTACCAACGATCGCCCGTAAACAAACTAATATGTCGACTGGTTATCTAGAAAACCAACGATCGACGACAGAATAAAACCATGGTGACTGGTTATCACAGAACCAACGGCCAACCACTGAAAAGAAACAACATATGGTAAACAGTAGAAAAGAAAACAAGCAAAGATAGGGAAAATAATTGTGATTTGAAGATCTTGAAGGAAACGACCGATGGGCTTGTTTTTAGGGATTATGTGGAGGGATAATTTTGACGGGGTGGCTAGCGACAGCGGCTTATGATGGATGATTAGGTCCGATCAGACCCGCAGATAAGCTGGATTGGTAAGCTGGATTTATTTATTTTTTTTTTATTTTTTTATTTTTTTTATTTTTTTTAGAATGAGGGAGATATGACTGGTGTTTTATTGAGATTAAACTGTAAAAGGAGCCCTCCGAACCTCCGGCGTGTAGCCGGCGGCCGGAGGCAGCGGCGGAAGATTGAAGTCTAGGGGATGAGGATCTTTGGCTCTGAAACCATGTAGAATGATATAATGAGAGAATAATGTTTATTATTGATTTCTTGATTACCTTCAATACAATGAACATATAAATAGGTAACTATCGAATATTCTAGAATTCGGGCTTGGGCTTGAGCCCGACTAACATAGACAACAATCATGAAATATTTGTTTTTTAGTTACGTGGATTTTCGATTCGACATTACAAGCTGACTAATCCCATAACGACTATCTTATTAGATAGTCCAGAGTCGGTGCAAATGCAAAGACGGAGCCAAAAAGTTTTTTCGTGAGAGGGCCAAAACAAAAATTTTCCTCCAGAAAAATTAACATACTTAACTAATAATATATTTGGGAGCTTTTTGGCAGTATTAATTAAATACGATATTTAAGGCTCGGGTGGGCTAGTTTTTTTATTGGGCTTTAAAAAGGGAGGCCAAACTTAAATATTGGTTTTTTAGCACACAAAATGCAACAGATTATACATTAGCGAGCTTAATTTAAAAGGGACCATCACCCCTGTTTAGCTGTAGCTCCATCCATGTGCAGGTGAACTTTCCTGACCACAAACGGATTTATTTTTTCTCTGAATTCGAATAATTGACCTCCTCTTTAAAAAGCTGGTACTACAATTATGAAATATTGAATTTGACAAAACCATATCACCATATGGAATTGGGCAAATGATTAAAAAAAGTATCATACTTGCCATCATTTGCTTTTGTGGGTAGTGAACAAAATTTTTGCTTTTTGTGGTACTTTTCTTTTAAATTCATCATTTTTAGGGTACTATGTGACATTTTTGCCTTTCGGAAAAAAAAAATCTATTAACTAAGAGGGGCAAAAATGTCTAAAAATTTCGCAAAATACCTTAAAAGAGATTAATTTGAAAGAAAAATACTCACAAAAGCAAAAAATTTCTTCGCTACCCACAAAAGAAAATGGTGTCAAGTATGATATTTTTTTCAATAATTTGCCCTATGGAATTCAACTTCCGATAAAAAAACAAGTTTTAGGAGTTTCGTTTTCGATCGATCAGCTAGAATTTTCGGGTGAGGGATTAAACAACAATCTTAAGTTTTTCTTGAAATAGAAGCTTTACAGTCCCATCATTCACATGATTTGCCATACTAATTCCATAAGCAAAGAATATACTAAATTTGGTGTAACTTATGACTTTGAACTAGCTATTTCCTTTATTTCGTTTTGGATTAAAATCAACTGGATTGAAATAGCAAAATGACAAGAGCTACGAACACGACTCTTCTCACACGATAGCACATGTTACGTTTTAACAAATTAACATTTACGTATGAAGAACAAAAATATGAGAAAGCTTAAGTGTATACCACTTAAGTAAACGAGACCTATTCCACAAAAGGTGTAGATTGGCGGGAATGATCCCGGGTGTCTTTTGGCACCAGGCATTATCCACTCCACAAGGAATAGCTCCGGCAACTCTCCTGGCCTAGTGGGGCACCAACTGGAGTGAGCACGAGCTAAGACTCCGACCCCTGAGCTCTTATTCCACAAAGTCTCTCCAGCGTGCCCATAGATTTTGCGGAGGTGGGTACCTACATGAAGCAAATGCCAAAGATGAGACTTGAACTTGAGTCAATTGACTCAAGCACAAGTGCTTCAACCATTGGACTAATGCTCCATTGGTAAACGAGACCTATTTTTAGGTTCATATTTGAAACTCATTAAAATACAGAAACTGAAAATGAGTTCAAGCTAAGAATACATAAAACTCTAATAACTTATCAATTAGTTTATGGTTAATTGCATGTAATAGCAACGTACTTTTCCATTTGTTCACTTATCAGATCCGGACCCAAAACAATACAACAATACCCATCCAACTTTGTTTGTTTTGTGTTGATATTAACAAATTCACGTTTTTTACCTACAAAATCCAGGTCACGTGACAGATGTACATGCCACTTATTTTTTTTACCGTTGAATTCCAAGTCAGCCTCCTAATACATATTATATGTGTTATTCCCCGAATAGAAATACATACAACCCTAACACTTTAAACCCCAAATTGAAACACATACAACCCAACTCAAATTGCACTAAATTAAAACATGTCTTCATGTTCTTCTTCTTATTCAAATAAGAACAAAATGAGTCAATTTCCCACCTTATGTAACTGCAAAAAACCATTGCCTTTGGTTCTTCAAAAATCCACAACTTTGACCAACCCTTCAATACGATTTCTTTGATGCCCTAATCCAAGTGTAAGTGGTTTCTTGTTAACATTTGATTTAGGTTTGTGTTTAATTTTGACTTTTGTTCTTGCTTTAGTTTTGTCTTTTTGATAATTTCGGTGGTCTGAAAATCAATGTGATGCTTACTACTTTGTTGATGATGAATTGCCAAGTGATTACTACAAATATGAGATGTATAATTTGATACAACAAGCTGGAAGACAAAACCAACAAAAGCATACAATTGAGAACACACAGATTGCAGAAATTGGAAATGAGATGCATTTGTTGAAGACAGAATTGATGAACATGAAAAAGGAATTCAAGGAGTGTAGAAATAATGTTTTGTTCTATAAGATGGTTGTAATGGTCATGTTGGTGTTTCTCATTCTGTACTTAGTGAAATGAATTGAACTTAGTGAAATGAAATAAAATGTTGTATATTGTTGGAACAACAACTTTAACTTTATTTATGTCTTGAAGTATACAAAATTAGTGGACCATTTTCACTAGTTACTATCTTGATGTATCCAACACATAAAAGTACTAAAAGCCAAGTTTGACCATACTCAAAAGCAACAACCATAATACATAATATTGTCATTCGTTACTAATATCAAAAGCCTTCTCTGGTGTTGAACCTGTTCCTTCTGCATCAAACTGAAATGGTTTTTTCCATTTGTTCAAGAGGATCCTCTGTGATGGTCTTCTCATTCTTACACCTCTTCTCAAAATAGGATTTGCATTTCCAGGTTCTTGAACATTATCTTCCATTTGTGTAGGTTGTTCCATATGGCCCGGATCTCCATCTTCATTGGCATGTTCTTGAATAGGTTCTTCCATGTGCACAGGTTCAAGATCTTCATTTGCATTAGCTTGTTCATGAACAACTTCTTCATTTACAGGTTCATTCTATCCAGGATCTGCATTTGTAGGTTCGCCTCTTGAACATTTGCTTCCTAACAAGATTGCATGACACATAAGTTAAATGTTTGATACACTTATACACTAATAAATAATTTTAAAGAAAGCATATAATTACCTCATTTTGTCCACTACCACTAGCACCTGCATCCATTCTCATCCTCTTTAGTGTACTTGCTGCACTCTCAAAGCCACACTGACCACCCTTTTTTTCCCTTTATTTCTTACTTCCTTTGGTGGTGGATCAACAATGTCATTTGTGCATCCTTTTTTATTATGCCCTCTCTGATAACAGTTTCTACAAGTTATAGTTCTTTCAAATCTGGATACCCTTTGAGAGTTGGTTTCATTTACCTCACTTGGATGCTTTTGCCTTTTACCTTTAGGCCTGCATGGCATTGTTCTCTTCTTAGGAGGTGGAAGTCCAGTTTTATCCCACATTGCATGTCCACCAACAGGTTTAATGAAACAACTATAACTCTTTGCCCATGCACTTTTACCATACCATTCAGAAACACCATCAGCAGGATCCTTCCTCAGAAATGCATAGGCTGATACACCATGGACACAAGGGATCCAGTCAAATCCCACTATCTACATGTACATTTGTGAGTTTCCAAGTTTAAACCATACCATTTATTTAGCTTCTTAACCTCAAACTCTCTATAACCACTAGGATAAACTTCCCAAAACCTAAGAAATTCTTTCAATTTCTCAATTTCTTTTCTAACAGATGGGGATATCACATCAGTTAAAGCCTTAGCTTTATCAGACATTATTACTAACCTTTGCATCAAGTAAATCCTAATATCTTCAAGCATGGTAATAATAGGCTTGCCCCTTTGATTTACTATTGCAACATGGTAACTTTCATAAGTTCCATTCTCAAATGACCCACAACTCCTATCCATTTGAAAGAAAGCTCTGCTCCATGTATTTGGGTCCCTTTATACAAACCATTAATGATCATGCTCATTGAGGTTCTTTTGTAGTCTCATTTTCTCATCAAACACATGTTGCAAAGTAGCTGAAGCTGCCCCCAAAATAAAATTTTGATGTGAAGTCCTGGCCAAATTTTCTTCAAGTTTGTATAGATGTGCCTGGCACATTGTCTATGTTCTGCCAATGGTAACCATTCCCTTACTGCATCTTTAAGAACCTGTTCAAAATAAAACAACAAACTGATAGGTTAGATAATTATTTATCTATACAGATTACAACAAGCTGATAAGTTAGCTAATACCTTTCAAGAAACACCCATCCACACCAATAACTTTTCTGCAACCCTCATTCCACCAATCTTTGAAGGCTCAATTAACATGAATATACACAAGACTATACAGATTAACAAATTTTGAAATAAGTTATTAGACTTTCAAAATGTTAGAAACTAACCTTTGAAGCAGACATAAAACATTTTGAAGTAGGTTTTACCACCTGAGCCTTCATCAACATCAAGCTTAACAGTTGATCTAGGGTTAGTTTTCAATAATCTGGCTCTACAGTCTCATAGTTTACAATAGTGTTCTATTAACCACCTTCATAATAATATAAAGCTCTTTGTTTTGCCCTTCTAACTTGTTCTAAGCTGACATTGATCAAGAATTTATCCTTAATAAAAGCTTGTAAATCTCTGTAAGTTATCTTAAGATTACTAACAATTTCTCTAACATAATGCTTTGCAATCCACTTGTATGTGACCAATGACCCAAAATCAAAGACCTGAGCACAATTGTGTTCTAGAATTAATGTCTTTGTCTGAAAGGATGCCTCATTTTGCATCCATGAACCCCGTAACCTAAAATTGCATACATTACCTGATTTTTTCCTTTTAGTTCCTTTCTTAGAAGGTGACATTGACATCTTAATTCCTTGCCTAGTCCACTTCTTTTTACCTTCTGCAAATTTACTACCCTCGGCAACATTCATAGAAGGTGACATTAACATCTTAATTCCTTGCCTAGTCAACTTTTTTATGTGTGCAACTTTACTACCCTCTGCAACTTCCTCTATACCCTTACCTTCTGCAACTTTCTCTTTACCCTTACCCTTTGGTACAGTCTCTTTAATGACTTTCCTACCTACCTTACTAGCACATCTCCCTTCATCAACATTCCTACCACACAAAACAATTAATAATTTATAATCATTCATTTTGTACCAAAGTTGATAGCCGTTAGCTACACCATAAAGCCAACATAATCTTCATCTCTTCATGATCTTTAAATCTCAATCCTAAGATTTACCCTTACCCTCTGCAACTTTCTCTTAACCCTTACCCTTTGGTACAATCTCTTTAATGACTTTCCTACCTACCTTACTAGCACACCTTCCCTCATCAACACTCTTACCACACAAAAGAAGTAATAATTTATAATCATTCCTTTTGTACCAAAGTTGATAGCCTTTAGCTACACCATAAAGCCAACATAATCTTCATCTCTTCATGATCTTTAAATCTCATTCCTAAGATGGGAACCATTTCTTTCCCGGGCTGGTTTGGATTATGGTCAGGATAAACTACTTCAGGTTTTACTTTGTAAATATGATCCACACTTTAATCCTCTGTTTCATCTTCCACAAGTGATTTGCGTCCCCTTCATTTGTACCAAATGTGTTCCTAGTGGTTTTGTTAAATCTGTTTTGCATAACCTATTTAAAAAGGGATCACTTGTGCATCTATTGGGTATGATACCTTCTTCTTCTTCTGCATATTGTGGTTCAACAAGGCTGGCATATCATCTAATTCACATTCATCCTCATTAGAATCCTCTAAATCATCATCATCTTTTGGAAATCAATCATGGATATCATAACCATGATGTTCAACATATAAATCAATTTTCCCACCATTGCCTAAACCTATTGCTAGAAAATCACCAAATCGTTGTTCATTTTTTAACTCCCTAATCCCATCACTTAAGTCACTTTCACAGAAACAATAAAAAAGGCCAACAAAAGGGTATTGAGTAGAACACCCGATAAGATCAAATAACTTACCATATGTCATGTATTCCAAATTCAAATCTTTCATTGTATCTTGTTACCCCCAATATACTCTAACGGAGGCCCAATAAAGAGTCCATAATGACAATACATAACTGTTGCGATAACCATTCTGCAATAAAAACAAAAAAGGTCAAAATTTAGGGTAACGCGTTATAACAACAAAAAACACAAAATTGAATTGATCAAATGTATTAATAACTTAATTAAAAGACTTACCTTTAAAAAGCCCTATGAAATTTAACGAATTGGGAGATCAATTTTAGGTTTAGGAAATTAAGGTTCATGTGTGGGTTTGATATGTGTGATATCTATTGTGTGTGTATTTTAAATGATAAGTCAATATTTAAGTCCGACCAACTACTAATGTTTTAAAGCTTAAAAAAAAAAATCCATGTATTGGTTTTTATCGCCTGTAAAGCCACATAAGGAAACAAATTTTAAAAGTTGGATGGTATTGTTGTATTATTTTAGGTTCGTATATAATAACTGAACAAATGGGAAAGTACGTTGCTATTATATGCCGATAAGCCACTAGTTTATCTTTATAAGTTATTATCACAAAAGACACAAATAAAATAGATAAGTTATCATAGCAAGACAAATTAGTGATGTTTGCATTTTAACAGTACTTTAAGTGTAAAAAACAAAATTGTATTTTTAGAAACTATATCATGCATATAGACACGAATCGTAGAAGAGTTCAAACTTCAAACAAAAGACTGATTTAAGTTAGAAATATTTCCTAAAAATAGACTAGTTTGTAACTTTTGAGATAAATTTGGAGTCCTAGTAGGAGTTTGTTACGCAAACTTTAATCTTATTTAAGTTAAAGTCTTGTTAATCCCCTCACTTAACACTTTATACAATCTGTCATCTCCTTAAATAGAGTAACTTTACCTCTTTCAATCAAAAGTTGAAACATTTTTCGCCTGTATAAATTTATATTTAAGATCTTTGTCATGTCAAGATTATTGGGTTATTGTTTGTTTTTGATGTTTGGGTTATAAGTTTTGAAGGAAAAAGATTCTGCTCGATCATTACGATCGGATTCACTGACTGCGTTAGAACGTAAATGACAACAAGTTTTTATAAATTTTCTGTAAGTCGACGTCAAGTGCTAATATCACCGGTAACAGAGTCTCCTCCTGGATTTACCGACACGACCTCCTCACCATCACCAGAATCAGCCAACCCTCGAGTCATCCTCTTCGTCGCAAAGTTTCACAAGAGGTTTGAAATTTTTATAACTCATTGTTGTTTTTAGGGTATAACAAATATAAGATTTGTCCATGTTTAAAAGTGTGTATGCAATAACCTAACTTGTTTAATTTATGATGGACTTATTTGTTGGCTTAAAATTTAATTGATCAAACAAAAAGTACATGTTTTTACCTAAACATATACTAATGTTACGTGGTGGCTTCCTTTTATTGCTAATGAAGGTAATAATTAGGTAGATGTGAACAACAAGATAAATTTACAATAGTTAATGTACCTTAATCTTGCACTAAGATGTTTTCAACATACCAAGTAACAAATATGCGTTTACGTCATGTGTAACATGTTTTTGAGAAGTGTTAAATTGAATGTATTTGGCTACATTATATTAGATTTTCATTTTCATTTTCATTTCTCACTTTTTGTAAGACTCATCATGTTCTTTATATGTGTATGGTAACTATAAAATATGGTAATTAATACCTAATCACTGAATAAGATTTATGTGTAATCCTAACTCTCATGCTTCAAACCAACTTTATGTATCTCAGTCACTATATTTCTCACAAAAGGTAATACACTTGATAAAACTAAACAAGACTTCATATATACATATCTTTTTTTTTTGGTGTAATTACTTTTTGAGTTATGTTTTTTTATATATTTCTATATGCTAACAAGTTTGGTGAAACTAATTTTTTGCAGAGGAATCCTTGATCAAAAGTCTCAATGGCTTCAAACAATGTCCCCTTGGAGATCACCGTAATTGTAAGAGTTTTATTCTGTTTAACTTGATATTTTCTTTTGTACTAAGTATGCATGATACATATTAGGCATTAGCTAGCCTATACTTAAAATGTGCTTAAGATTTTAAGCTTCTAATTTGATACTTTAATCCATCTTTTACTTAAATATAACAAGAACCCTTTTCACTGTTAAGGACAGTTAGTATTTACTCAAAACCTCTATTTTGATTTTATTTTAAGATGTAGCACATTTTAATTTACCAAATCATTTACTTTTTTCTTATGAAAAGCAAATATTCACATATGATTCTACATCTAATACCACACTATGCATATGCCTCACAGCCTCAGTGAGTAATTGTTTGCATTAAGTTGTATAATGATTTACTATGAAGGTTGTTCAAATCGTGTGTCCATGCCTCTTTATTAATGATGTTACATGATTTATCCCACTTATGTTGGTCGTAAAACCGGTCCCTAAAAACACCAAAGAACCGAACATTTTCCTTTTGTACTATAAGGGTTGTTCAATATACGGATACAAAGCCACAATAAATTGTAGACAACATAGTTTGATATAACATATATAGAATAAGAATACTTATAATTGTGTGTCATGTACATATTATATCAGGAAGAACCAGTAGAGGTTCAACACAAACCAAAACGAAACGTAGGAGGGTGGGGTCCAGCATTTCTGCTTCTTGGTACATAATCTTTTTTTCAAATCTATACATATTCACATTTTTATTTATTAGATCATATCTTAACTTCAAATAATCCGTAACTTTGTTATATTTTTTAAGCAAATCAATCCCTTGCAACATTTGCATTCTTTGGGGTTAGAGTCAACTTGGTCTTGTTCTTGACTCGAGTCATGGATCAAGGCAATGCGGATGCTGCTAATACGGTTAGCAAATGGACTGGAACCGTATATTTGTGCTCTCTTCTTGGAGCTTTCCTTAGTGATTCTTATTGGGGTCGTTATCTCACTTGTGCGGTCTTTCAAGGTATCTTAGCCGTGGTAAGTATTTTTACGCTTATAGTCTGCCTAAGAGGTTGAATAAATTAAATGATGTATAACCTCTTACGCACACACAACAACAAAATATAATATGCAACCTGAAGGTTTATACTTCAAGCATACGAAAACATCTAAGCGCTTTTAGTTGACTTCTACACACTTTTGTGTGTGTGTGTGTGTGTGTGTGAAAAAAAAAAAGAAAAGAAAAAGGCAGGTATATAATTGTGAATAAGGTAATGTATTAAATTGCCAACTAAAACTCTTTACGCTTTTGGAAATCATTAGTCTAATTAATATAATTTAATATACAAATTTGACTTAAAGATTTTACACAAAACAAATATAGATACAAATTACTGATTTCTAACACAATTTCATATACTGTGTTGTGCTTTGTAGGGTTTGGTGCTATTATCGTTAACATCTTATGAATTTCTAGTGAAACCGGCTGGATGTGGGGATGGAGTAAAATACTGTACACCGCCCTCAAAAAAGGGAACAATGTTGTTCTATTTATCGATATACATGGTTGCATTGGGATATGGCGGGCACCAGCCAACTTTAGCCACTCTTGGTGCAGACCAGTTTGATGAGTCAGACCCAAAATACAAAGGCAAAGGGTCTAAAGGGGCTTTCTTTGCATACTTTTATGCTGCACTAAACATTGGATCTTTGTTCTCAGACACGATTCTTGTGTATTATGAAGATATTGGTCATTCGACCACAGGATTTTGGGTGTCTATGGGTGCTACGGTTGTAGCATTGTTGTCCTTTTTGTGTGGTTCATTCCATTATCGGTATGTTAAGCCGTCTGGAAATCCTTTGCCCCGTGTCGCTCAAGTATTCGTTGCTGCGTGTCGGAAATATAAGGTGAGTGATTATGATGAGAAGCAATTGTATGAAGTTCAAGGTGTGGAATCGGCTATTAAAGGGAGTCGAAAGATCCTTCATAGTGAGGAGTTCAAGTAAGTCTATTAAAATGTTGGCTAAGTAGTCAAATCGAGTTTAAACGGTTAATTTTTAGTGTTTTACTAATTTGACCTGTTTTATATCAAAGTACTAGTAACTGAGTACAAAATTTCACTTCTAAGTTTTAATGTTTCAGGTGCCTAGATAAAGCCGCGATTGTCACAGAGAGAGACTTATCAGGCCCACAAAATCATTGGAGATTATGCACAGTGACACAAGTAGAAGAAGCCAAATGTGTAATAAGAATGTTACCAATTTGGCTATGTAGAATCATATATTAGGTCATTTTCACTCAAATGGCAACACTATTCGTCGAGCAAGGTGCAGCCATGAACGCTTACATAGGAAACTTCCATTTACCGGCTGCAAGCATGTCAGTATTCGACATAGTTAGTGTCCTAATGTGCACATTAGTTTACCGTAGGGTCTTAGTCCCCTTAGCCGGGAAACTAAGTGGAAACCCCAAAGGGTTAACCGAGCTTCAAAGAATGGGTGTAGGGCTAATCATTGGACTATTTGCAATGGTTGCCGCTGGAGTCACTGAGGTCGAGAGGCTAAAAAGGTCAATTCCTAACAAGCATTCGAGCACTATGAGCATATTTTGGCAAGTGCCGCAATATGTGCTTGTTGGTGCTTCTGAAGTTTTTATGTATGTTGGGCAGTTGGAATTTTTTAATAGCCAGGCACCCGATGGGATCAAGAGTTTTGGAAGCTCATTATGTATGGCGTCAATTTCTTTGGGAAACTATGTTAGCAGCCTTCTTGTACATATGGTGATGAGTATTACCGCGAAAGGAGATGAAGTTGGATGGATACCGGAGAATTTAAATGATGGTCATATGGAACGATTTTATTTCCTTATTGCGATATTGACTGTGTTTGATTTCGTACTCTATGTTTATTGTGCTAAGAGGTACAAGTGTATGAGTGTTGAGGAAAATGGCCACGAGACCAAGAAGGAACAAGTTTAATTCGTGAAGCATTTTGAAGTTGTTTAGTACTTTTTGTGAACTTGATAATAAAAAAATGTCCTATTTGATCATGTCTTAATATATATTCACTTATGATATGCTTTTTGTACGTTGTTTTACAAGCCCAATTTAGAAACTACATAATAGCGTAAAATGTTTCCATTTATAAAAGATGTTAATGATACAAATTTCTTTGTTACAGGTTTAATTGTTAAACATATCACCAGTGGCGGATCCACAAATTGTATTTATGTGCGGCACAATTTGTTTTACCCAAGTTCTAACCTTTACATAATTAAAAGAAAAATTAACAACTGGCAAATAATTAAACTACTCGAACTCGGTGGCGGACTTATGACCAAATCTAAGGTAATTCTTTTAGTTAGTTAACGTGGTAAAATTATCAGAGACCCAACCACTAAATGGGCCCGATAGTCGGTACTCATTTGTGTTTAAAATAGAAACAAGACGAATTGTCTAATACGGAGTATTAGATAAAACTTACAGGTAATGACAATAGATGATTTTATGCCGCAACACTCAAAAACATTTCCAACAACAGTTTAATTCTCTATAGTTTGATTAATTAATAAAATATCATGTGTTCAAGACCTCTTGGGAAATGGAAAAGACTTTAAAAAAGTTACAAAATAGATAGTATTTACTTAGCCTATCGACTAAACCCACGTGACACTCTCCTAACAACACATATGAGTTCACTAGGAAAAAAAATGTGACATACTCTTCGTCTTGACTAAAACAACAAAAACTACATCTTCTTCATCACACTTTCCTGCAACAATTTACGACTAGATCCAAGGTGGTTTACGGTTAGTTTTCAAGGTAGGTCCTAAAATTATCCACTATATCGCTTCTAAATAAACTGGGTAGCACACAAGAAACAACTATTGAACCATAGGATTTTATAGAACAAATTACTTCAATGCCAACCCATGTGTGGCACGCGATTGCCACCGGTAGCCGAGCCATAGATCATACATATCATGAAAAGTATCACAAAATGGAAAAAGAAATCTAGTAAATACAGATTGCTAAGACTGAAGAATATTTGGACGTTTAATTTGGGAGAACTTATTCAATGGTCTACAGTCTTGTAAGTTTTACGTTCTCAACACAAATATATATCCTATCTCATCAAAAAGTATCAAAAGATATAAAAGGATGTCTAATGAATGCATGTCTTTAAGACTCACGAGTCTCATGACGTCTAATTTGGGATGGTTAACTTCAATTCTACATCATTATTTCCACAAAATAGGACAAATTGATTTTTTGTATTTTTGAATGACCAAAAAAATAAGACACAAGTTTGGGACCACCCACTTCAAGTTGGTTGGACATATAACATCACATAGTTTTTATGGCTTTAATCTTCAAATGTCGAGACTTAGTAGTAGCATTTAGCCAAGTGCCAAAGCATGTATAATCTGGTAGAAAGCAGACAACCAATCGCGAACATCGCCTAAGAAGCGGTCTTTGAGGAAAGGTCGCATTGGCTCTAAAAATGAATCTCGAGTTAAAGTTGCTTGTGACACTAACATTTTTTTGTGATTATGTGTTACAAAATATTGTTTACGTCACACAATATGTCAATAACAAATTAACAGGAAACCAACCAAGAGTAGGATGGTATTGGGCTGAATATAGTCAATATGTGCCAAATTGTAATAAAACCCGGGCAGATCAATTCTCCAGTCACTTTTCTAATATAGAGAAATGTTGTCAAAAGTTGAACTGTATTTGGTTCACATATCTTGAACTTTTACTTATACATGTGCAAAAAAAAACATCGCCACTTTGTATGAAAATTTTAGAAATTGTTGGACACCCTTAGTGCTGTAACGAGGTAAATATACTGAAATAGTGGAAATTTCAGAGGACCCTTAAAAATTTTAGAAATTGTTGGACACCCTTATCTGTTAACGAGGTAATATACTTAATAGTGGAAATTTCGAGGGACCCGAAATTTCCACTATTTCAGTATATTACCTCGTTACAACACTAAGTGTGTCCAACAATTTCTAAAATTTTACCAAATGTAAACCTTTGTTTTGGAATTCGTTATGTTGTATCTAGTTAAATCAGGATATTTTCTTAAGAAAACCATTCTCCACACCAAACTAAAAGGAAATTAATATCATGATACGAGTTTAATATTGCGTGAAGCCTCATGTAATTGTATCTATATTGATGGTAATTTCTTGTTTTGATATTATTATGTCAAGCTTATATATGTTCCCAATTTTGTAGTAGTTAAATTAGATCGATCAAAATATCATATTTCCAAACTATATGCATTTATAGATGTGTCGTTTATATCACGTTATCTTATGAATGGGTTGATTTATTTGGGGCCATTTATTTGGTTTTGAATTTATATCACATAATAATTTTAGGACCAAAACATATCACAAGTTGGATGAACATGCAATAAATACAAATTGCAAAGACTTGAAAGTCTTTGAACGTCTAATTTGGAACTTCAAATTTATTCCATGATCTTTATTTCAAGTGTTATGTGCTCCACACAAATTTATATCCATCTTGTTCAGTTCTTTTTTATCAAAGTCTATACAAAGATGCATATAGGCATATTTGTTCATTATCAGACCAAAACACGTCAATACAGTCTCAAATGTCGAGACTTTGTAGTAGCAATTCTTCAAGCGCCAAAGCATGCATAATTTGGTAAAAAGCACACAAACGGACATTGCCTAAGAGGTGGTATTCTAGGATAGGTCACATTGGGTCTATAACCGAATCCCAAGTTAAAATTGCCTGTGATATAACCTTTTTGTGATAAATTGTTACAAAAAATTATTTACGCCACATAATATGTCAATAACAAGAAAACCAACCAAGAGTCAAATGAAACGAGTTTAGTAAAATATTGTGTAAAGCCTCATGTAGACATCTATATATTAAGTGTGATTTCTTAATTTGGGATTAATCATGTCAAGCTTATACATGTTGTGATTATATCGACGTTTGAGTTTTTTTGAAATGATTTGATTTTCTTTACATTTACAGTATTATTCTTTCATTTATGAACATGGTGTTGAGTTTAAGATATATGATAACAAATAAACCATATAGACACCACAGAGAACACAGCGGAAGACTTAGGATCATAACAAATAAATAATTAACTGAAAGAATTACGTAACGTACCTCTTGTAATTCGGTAGATCTCTTTAATGGATGTGACAAAGTGGTTTAACGAGTTATCCCTTACCGTTTTATAACTCAAACCAATTGGTGTAAGAATAGTGTCTTACTACCACGCTCTTGTACACACACCAATTAACAAACGAATAAAGCGATTGCTAGATCTACAAAACTTTGTTTTAGAAAAACAAAACCAAACACCCTATAAAAGGGTTGGCCGTTTTTTATGCAAGAGAAAACAAGAAAAGGTTTAGGTTAATGTGTGTGCACAAAAGCTATGAAAAACATTAACCCTAGCCTTTGTATATATAATGAATGAAAATCTTAGGGAATAAGTTAGGGTTGTGGGCTTGGTATGACCTCCTTTGCCCGGCCATCATAGGGGAGAAAATAGAACCCGTATCTTTTCCTTTTTTAAGATTATTCACCATATATTCTCTCCTTTTACATTTAACGGTCGTTAGTCATTTCCGTTAAATACTTAACGATCGTTAGTCGAGTTTTGTACAATAATTAATCGTAATCAATTAACATTAATTATTAACTTTAATTCTCATTCGTAATGTGTGCAATCCCGTGATCACGAGTTCGAATCCGGACATGCACGTATTTATAAATATATACATTTCCAACACATGGTTCAGTTGAATTATATGGGCCCACTAAACTGATCAAATCTTTAGATTACTTTCATCTCCAAGATTCCATTTTCATCCTCTAACTTGCACAGTTATATTTGTCTTCCTCTTTCAATTTTTATTACTAGCCCGTATCTTATTTGTTTCAAGTAAAGCATGGTGGTTAGCAGTGAAAAGTTAACAATGGAGTGGCAAAACGGGTGAGTGAAGCCGATTTGAGCAAAGAATCAAAATGGTTTGGGGTTCAAACGAGTTCATGTCAAACAAGCCAATTGAAAACTGGGTCAAACGGGTTAAATTCAAAACACACTTGGGTTAAAATGGGTAAACACACTTTTCTTTGTTTTATCACCTCGCGAATTTTTTTTAGAGGAATTATAGTGTACTGAGTAGTTCACAATTTGAAGAAAAAACTCTTCACTATGAATTTTTGTTGACTGCTATTCTGATATTGACAATGATTGACTTAGGTGTTTCAGAGAACTTGAGAATAACATAACGTCCTATTTCAGCATGTCTTGAGAAAGTATGTTCAGCAACACTTAATTCAGTACTTGAGTTTCTTATTCTCTTATGTTGGGAAACACTTCAATGCTAGTTTTTACTGTTCCTTTTATGCTTTCAATCTTTGTCACCTTACAAAGATGGACAGAAGTCTTGAATCTTGTTAAATTTTGGGGTATTAATCTGTGACAAACATGTCATTCTATCAATTGCTAATGGCTGTCAAGTTATGTTCAGCAAGTAGATTATTACAAAGGGTTAATCATGGACAAAGAATAAAAGGTTTAAAGTTCCAAGATGCTCAAGGCCAAGCTATTCTCATTTATGCCGATGAGTCATTTATAGCCGTTAGAGGGTCTTAGTGTAACTTAATCTCCTATTTAATAAGTCCCTTAATCTAGGGTTATGTACAACTTGTGTGTGAATTCATTTCTCACACACTCTTCTCTTCTCTTTGATCACTTCAATCGATCTTGTCTCTTCTTTTGTATTTGTATGATTATTGTCTCATTGACATTAATCTAACCTTGTAACATTTTGTATACTATTGTTGATATAATCTAAGCCGACTATTAAGGCTTAGGTTTGAATAAAAGTTCTTCTGCTTTTACTTGTTGTTGTTGATACTTTCAGCATGTATCAGAGCTTCATGCTCATAATTATTGATTCTACATCCAAGGGTTTCTTTGTGGAAACTTGGGGACATCTCTTCAGCAACAACTTGGTGGTTTGTGGTTATTGCTATTGGCATAATCACTGGTTATTTCTTATTATGATTTGTTCTTTCCACATATATTGCTCTAAGTCTAAGTCTAATATCTTCTTCAAACAAACAGTACTTAAGTCTTTGTGGGTGCAAACGGGTAGACTAACATCTTGATCTCCCACCTCGAGTGGTATGAATACCGCTCTGGTTTACCTCCTCACAGGCTTGGTGCTTGTTGTTTCTTAATTACAAAGTCTTATTTATTTCTTTATCTGTCTATCTGCCTTGTCTTTATTTCTGCTCGTGCCTTGTCTATCTTATCTTATCTGCTCTTATTGTTTGTACTATGGCTATTGGTGATGATAATATTGGTGGTGGCTCTTCCACTAAGAAAAGCTTAACCTTTGGTGATGCTTTGTATTTACACCCCAATAACACAAATGGTACACCCATTATTACTATCAAACTCACTAGAACTGAAAATTACAAAATATGGAATATGGCCATGACCTTTGCCTTAAGGAACCATAATAAGTTAGGGTTTATTGATGGTACTTGCATAAGAGATGATTCAAACCCTAGTCTTGCTAATCAATGGGATACTTGTAACTCCGTTGTGGTAACTTGGATTCTTAACTCTCTCTACCTGAACTATTTTCTGGTGCTATATATGCTAAAACTGCTTATGAAATGTGGAATGACCTTAAAGATACCTATGATAAGGTTGATGGTTCCGCTATCTTTAATTTGCATAAAAATATAAACTCTCTTAGTCAAAGTGGGTCCTCTCTTGTTGATTACTATAACAACCTTAACTCTTTATGGAAACAATTTGATTGTATGATTAGCTTGCCTCCTTGCACTTGTGAGGCTGCAAAACATTTTGAAAAACACAATCAACTAATCAAGTTAATGCAATTTCTTATGGGTCTTGATGACTCCTATGTTCCCATCAAAAGCAATATTTTAACCAGGGATCCTTTGCCCAATGTCAAACTCTGTTGTCTCGAGAAGAATCTCACGAAATGTTTCATCCGGGAATAGCTATGCTAAATCCAATGCTACAGCTTTTGCTGCAAAAACTTCTGATGGTGGAAAATTTTTTGATAACAAAAAGGATTTAACAACAACAATTTTAAAATCGGTTTTAATGCTGGTAAATAGTCAAACAACATAGGACCAAACATGAATCTCAAATGTACTAACCAAAAAAACCTGGTCACAATGTTGATAGATGTTATGATCTGGTTGGTTATCCGGTGAATATGTTAAAAGGAATTTTAATTCCAAACCCTTCAAAGCAGAACAATGTTTCTGCGACACTAATCTTTCCACTAATAATGGAACTAGCAACTCTCCTGTCTCTTTGTCTAATGAATGCTCTCCGGACTTATGAGTCCGCTTAATGACAACAATGTGTTCTGCTAATGCCAACGTAGCGTAAAATTTTTCGGAACCTTCTTTAATGGCAGTGTCAAGTTTAACATAAACTTTGATAAATTCTTTAACAACAACACTAAAACCTTATCTGGAAACATAAGTCTTGGTTGGATTGTTGACTCAGTAAATCAAAGACATGATCAAGTTTCTAAAAATTTTAATTAATGTTGTTGACATTTCAAATCTTGGTCTAACCGTTGGTCATCCCAATGGTACTCAGGCCTTAATTACTAAAATTGGTGATTTAAAGGTCAATAATGACCTAACTCTTTTTAATGTTTTGGTTGTTCCTGAGTACAATGTCACCTGTCTGTCATAAGATTGCTAGAGACAATAGAATGTTTGTTGGCTTTAATGAATCTAATTGCTATATACAGGATTTACATCAAAAGGATGTGGGATTGGTAAACAATGCAATGGGTTATATATGTTTGATATTGATTCCACATGTAAGATTGCTTCTAATAAGCGATTGTTTGTCATGTTTCTAGAAATCTCGGCATCAAAGACTTGGTCATCCTCCTCACCAAGTCCTACATATACTTAAGTCCACACTAATCTTGATGGAACCTCTGATCGACCATCTTTGTGATACTTGCAATAAAGCTAAACAAACCAGGGAACCATTTCCTTTTAGTGAACATAAATCAACTAAAATTGGTCAACTAGTTCATCTAGATGTATGGGGACCATATAAAGTCACTAGCAGAGATGGTTACAAATATTTTTGACCATTGTTGATGACTATTCTAGGCTTACCAATCCGGTTTATATGCTTAGGGAAAGGATGATGTTTATGTTTCCATTGTTAACTTTACTCATATGCTATCAAATCAATTTGAACACAATGTTAAGATATTCAGAAGTGACAATGGGACAGAATTTGTCAATAACAAACTTCAACACTTCTTTCATGAAAAGGGAATTTTACATCAAACCTCTTGTGTTTACACACCTAAACAAAATGGTATTGAGAAAAGGAAACATAGGCATCTCCTTAATGTGGCTAGATCCCTTATGTTTCATGGGGAATTACCTCTATATCTTTGGCCTGAATGTGTTCTAACTGCTGCTTATGTCATAAACATGTTACCCTCTTCTGTGTTGTTTGGCAAGTCTCCCTTCTTCCTTGTGTATGGGCATGACCCTTCACTCTCTCTCCTTAGAGTCTTTGGTTGCTTATGCTATGCCACCATTCTCAACATCTCTGATAAATTTGGTAGTAGGTCCAAAAAGTGTCTTTATTGGCTATTCAAATGAGAAAAAAGGTTACAAACTCTTGAGCTTAGAAACAAAAAATATTTTTTATTCCAGAGATGTCAAATTTTATGAAACTGTTTTTCCCTTCAAAATGAAAAATTCTTTGTCAAAACCTTTTGTTGAAACTTATGTGCCTAAAGATTTAAATTACAAAAATTTCTTTGACTCACAAATAAGTCCCAAAGGGAGAGTGACATCCTATGATGATGGCACTGTGGTAAGTCATCCTACTTGGATTGATGAACCGGTTGCAACATCTATAGATGATAATACACACCCTGAGGGCACCATATCTCATGAATCACATCCTGCCGATGCATCTTCGATTCTGCGATACATCACCGATTATTGAACAAGAAAGAGGCTTGCCAGCCACTACTGTTAGAAGGTCAACCAGAGTTTCTAAGTTGCCCGGTAATCTTAATGACTTTATTGTAGAAGGGAAAGTCAAATATGGTGTTGAAAAGGTTGTTAATTATTCTAATTTAAACAAAGATAATTACTGCTTTGCTTCTAGTCTTAATAAAAGTATTGAACCTACCTGCAATGAAGAAGCTATCCTTGATAGTAATTGGGTTGATGCTATGAACTCAAAATTGAGACCTTAAATGAAAATCATGCTTGGGATATAACTGATCTCCCACCTAATAGAACTCCCATTGGTTACAAATGTATCTTTAAAATCAAATATAAAGCCAATGGTGAAGTTGATAGATACAAGGCTAGATTAGTTGTTAAAGGTTATAATCAAAGGGAAGGAATAGACTATGATGAAACCTTTTCTCCTGTTGTGAAAATGTCTACTGTTAGATGTCTTATTGCTTTAGCTGTGAAAAACAAATGGCCTATTTTCCAACTTGATGTTAACAATGCTTTCTTGTATGGAGATCTTGATGAAGATATCTATATGACCATCCCTAAGGGGTTCTGTAATGAGAACAATAAAAATAAAGTTTGCAAACTTGTCAAGTCTCTATACGGCCTAGCTAAAACAAGCTCCCAGGAAATGGAATGAAAAACTTGTCAGTGTTTTAAAGGAAAATAATTTTGTTCAATCTTTCAATGATCATTCCTTATTCACCAAAACAGAGAATAACAAGTTTATTGCTCTGCTTGTTTATGTGGATGATATAGTCCTCACTAGAAACTGTATTGATGAGATAAACCTATTCAAAGAGTTTCTAAAATCAAAATTTCATATCAAAGACTTGGGGAACTTAAAATATTTTCTTGGTATTGAGGTTTTAAAAACTGGGAATGACATTTGTCTCTCCCAAAGAAAATACTGTCTTGAACTCCTCAAAGAATTTGGTCTTCTTGGGTGAAACCCTGTTCTACCTCCTATGGAACCCAACTCTGTCCTTCCATACATTCCCACTGCTGATGATCTCCTTCTTGTCAACATAACGGTTATCGAAGTTGCTTGGGAAACTTATCTATCTCACCCATACAAGACCGACATCTCATACTTCAGTTCATTGTGTCTGGCACAATATATGCATTCTCCATTAAAATCTCATCTAGAATGTGCCCTCAATGTTATGAGATATCTAAAAGGAGCTCCAGGAAAAGGTCTAAGGTACAATTTAAGCAACTCTGAAAATCATCTTGAAGGATATAGTGATGCAGATTGGGCCAAATGCAACAAAACCAGAAAATCTGTCACAGGTTATTGTGTTTTATTTAATGATTGTTTGATCTCATGAAAAAGTAAAAAACAAAACACTCTTTCAAAATCTTCCACAGAAGCAGAGTATAGATCTATGTCTACTGCTGGCTGTGAAATCATTTGGATTCAAAAAATCTTAAAGGATCTAAAAGTTGATATCAATCTTCCTGTTAATCTTTTTTGTGATAACAAATCGCTTACAACTTGCTGTCAATCCTGTTTTCCATGAAAGATCAAAACACTTTGAAATTGATGTTCACTTCATCCGGGAAAAAATTGCAAGAGGTGTTATAAGTGCCAAAAAGATTGGCTCTTCAAACCAAACTGCAGACATACTTACTAAAAACCTCCCTGTTTATCAGCATAAATTCTTGTGTGAAAAATTGATATTGTTTGATATGTTTGCTCATCAGATTAAGGGGAATGTTAAATTTTGGGGTATTAATCTGGGACAAACATGTCATTCTATCAATTGCTAATGGCTTTCAAGTTATGTTCAGTGCAGGATTATTACAGGGGTTAATCATGGACAAAGAATAAAAGGTTTAAAGTTCCAAGATGCTTGTTTCTGCTGAAGCTATTCTCATTTCTGCTGATGAGTCATTTATAGCCGTTAGAGGAGTCTTAGTGTAACTTAATCTCCTATTTAATAAGTCCCTTAATCTAGGGTTATGTACAACTTGTGTGTGCAGTCATTTCTCACACACTCTTCTCTTCTCTTTGATCACTTCACTGATCTTGTCTCTTCTTTGTATTTGTATGATTATTGTCTCATTGACATTAATCTAACCTCGTAACATTTTGGATACTATTGTTGATAGAATCTAAGCCGACTATTAAGGCTTAGGTTTGAATAAAAGTTCTTCTGTTTACTTGTTGTTGTTGATACTTTCGTACAAATCTCAACTGTGTTCCACAATATTTCTCGCTTACTACTTCCAAAGTAAGTTTATAATGATATACCTTGCTCTTCTTTACACAAACTATATACCGAACACGCGAGGCTTATTACAGGTAACTCTTTGATATCTGAAATCAAAACTTTCAGCAACACTTAATTCACAACTTTATTTTCTTATTCTCTTATGTTGGGCAACACTTCAATGCTAGTTTTTACTGTTCCTTTTATGCTTTCAATCTTCTATGGTATACTAAAATCTTTTTGTCCCTCATAGTTATCTTTTGTCACCTTACAAAGACGGACAAAAGTCTTGAATCTCAATTGTGTTCCACAATATTTCTCGCTTACTACTTCCAAATTACGTTGTCACGTTACAGGGTTTTGAGGTAGCTAAGACCATATCCTAGTGAAGTTGTACAAGACTGAGTACAATATCAAAAGAGTCACAAAACTCCTTTAAACTAGCGACTTGCTTAACTTGAGCATATAGCCATCAAACTATTCATGAATACAACTTGATGCTTCAACATAATCTGTCCATGATGGATTCTCATTTCTTATTGCATTCCATCAAACACATTATAGGCAACCTTTATCACGATATTGACTATGTTAACGAGCCCAAGAAGGAGCAAATTTAGTTCGTGATGCATTTTTAAGTTCTTAGAGAACTTGAGAATAATATATATTCACTTATGATATGCTTTTTGTGCTGTTTTACAGCCAAAATTTAGAAACTAAAATACCATTTATAAAAGATGTTAATGATACAAATTGCTTTGTTATAGATTTACTTGTCAAACATATCACTGAAAAATATCACAAAAATGGAAAAAGAAAATCTAATAAATACAAATTGCCAAGACTGAAGAAGATTTGGACGTCTAATTTGGGATAACTTATTCAGTGGTCTATAGTTTTTATATCACGTTATCTTTTGAATGGGTTGCTTTATTTGGGCCAATTTCTTTGGTTTTACATATATATCACATAATAATTCCTGGACCAAAATATGTCACAAGTTGGATGATCATGCAATAAGTACAAATTGCAAAGACTTAAGAGTCATTGAACGTCTTATTTGGGACTTCAAATTTATTCCATGATCTTTATTCAAAGTGTTATGTGCTCCACACAAATTTCTATCCATCTAGTTCGATTCTTTGTTATCGAAGTCTATATAAAGCTGCATAGAGGTATATGTGTTCATTATCAGATCAAAAAACAGCAATACAATTTTATATAGCATACATTATGAAAGAAAATATTTACTTTTACTTTATGAATACTCATGTTTTGTTTATTTTGTCACTTGTCTTTCTGTGGTTTAATACCACAACTGCAACTTCCTTTGGCCCCCAACATGTTGCTGCAGCAGGAGGAGCTGCTAATTCTTGCATCGATAAGGAAAGGCAAGCTCTTCTTGATTTCAAAGCTCGCCTTCATGACCCAGATGACTTGCTCTCTACATGGGTAACTAAAGAAGAAGATGATTGTTGTCAATGGGCAGGAATCACGTGCGACACCCAAACAGGTCATGTCATAGAGCTTAATTTGATTTTTTATGGTCTTGGAGGTGAGATTAGCCATTCGTTGCTTAACTTAACATACTTAAATCATCTTGATCTTTTTTTCAATTGTTTTCATGGAAACATTCTTGAGTTCATTGGCTCCATGACTCATTTAACTTATCTTGACCTTAATGGAAATCGTTTTAGTGGTACGATTCCCGAGTCCATTGGTAACATGACCCAATTAACATATCTTGACCTTGGTTTGAATAATTTCAGTGGCATGATTCCAATGTCCGTTGGTTCCTTGACCAAATTGACAGAGTTACGCCTTTATGAGAATAATTTTAGTGGAATCATTCCGAGATCCATTGGTTCCCTGACCAAATTGACACATTTTTTCCTTACATACAACTCTTTGTATGGTACCATTCCTCTGTTCATTCGTAACATGATTCATTTAACTTTTCTTAGCCTTGGTCAAAATCACTTTACTGGCACGATTCCCGAGTCCATTGGTAACATGACTGAGTTAACTTTTCTTGACCTTAGTGAGAATAATTTCAGTGGCATCATTCCTATTTCCATTGGTTCCTTGACCAAATTAACACACCTTCATCTTCAAGAGAACAATTTCAATGGAAGCATTCCTATGTCCATCGGTTCCTTAACAGAATTAACTGAGCTTGACCTTCAAGAGAACAATTTCAATGGAACCATTCCTATGTCCATTGGTTCCTTGACCAAATTGACATACCTTTCCCTTTCAGACAACTCTTTCTATGGAACCATTCCTCCGGAATTTGGAAACCTCACCAGTTTGGAAAGACTTGAACTAATTTCCCTCGGAAGCTGTAGAGTTGAAAACTTTGATTGGTTGTCTTCTTTAACTAATTTAGAAGAACTTTGTATGGATGGAACTTCTTTGGCCAAAGCAAATAACTGGGTAAATGTAATTATAGGTCTCCAAAACCTATCAACTTTAAGTTTATATGGATGTGACCTCTCACAAGTCATGCATCCATATTCTCCATCTGTCAACTCTTCTTTATCTCTTATTGAACTTACTCTCGATAATAACAATCTCAACTCATCCATGTATCGTTGGTTGTGCCCATTAGCTGGCAATATGCTTGGATATCTTTCTCTCTCTGGCAATACGTTTGATGGGAAACTTTCAGATTTTCTGAACACCTTGTCTGGATGCACATCAGCTACATTAGAAGTATTGGATGCTTCAAGTAGCCAATTCACAGGGTCACTGTCTGATGAGATCCAAAACTTTTCAAATCTCAATTCCTTGAACCTATCTTCAAATCAGTTAGATGGAACTATAAGTGAGAAACTGTGGCAACTACCCAGCCTTCAAGTGCTATACCTGTCTTCCAATTCTCTTAGAGGTGCTATCTCTGAAAACATTGGAAAATCAAATCTTGCGTATATAGATCTTTCAAACAACTCGCTCAAAGGAGTTCCTTCTAATGATGACGTGTCAAACCTTTCTCAGAGTATACAATATATAGATTTCAGTTCTAACAAGCTAGGGCCTCATTTCCCCAAATGGATACAAAAACTGAAAAATCTCACGCACCTTGATCTTTCCAAAAATAGCATTTCAGACACAGTTTCCACCAAGTACTGGAACCGGTGGAAGTCTTCTCAATTGAGCTATTTGGATCTCTCTTTCAACAACATAAGTGGGAGATTACCAGAATCATTATCAAATCAGGACCTTGATATAATAATTTTAAGTGTCAACAACTTTTATGGTTCAATACCTGCTTTTCCGGCACGTATAAGTTTTTTAGATCTGTCCAGAAACAAATTCCATGGGGGACTCTCTTTCTTGTGCCACCCGTATAAAAATTTGGAATTTCTTGATCTCTCACGTAACACAATGACCGGGAAACTTCCGGACTGTATTCGGAATTTGTCATATCTAAAAGTTCTTAATCTAGGACACAATACGCTATCAGGAAGTATTCCAGCCTCTGTAGGATGTTTGGGTCAACTCGAGACTTTGAGTTTATACAACAACAACTTCTCTGGAGCATTGCCCGTGTCTTTGAAGAATTGCACCCAGTTAAGCCTTCTGGACTTGGGGGACAACAGTTTATATGGTGATATTCCTGTTTGGATTGGGAAAAGGTTGTCAAGGTTGTATGCCCTTAGCCTAAAATCAAACAACTTTTTTGGAACCATCCCTTCACAAATATGTCAGTTAGTAAGTCTTCAAATCTTAGACTTGTCATTTAACAATCTCCATGGAACAATCCCATCGTGTGTAAATAATCTTACTTCCATGGTTCAAAAAGGATTATTTTTTAAGCAGAATTTACATCATTATCTTAGTGTTCCACATTTCACAATTTGGAGCTCTTTCGAATCTTTCCCTAGTGATAGTGTTGAAAATAGTTATATTGATCATCTGATGATCGAATGGCAAGGCAAGGTAAATGAGTTTAGTAGCAATCTGGGATTCGTGAAGAGCATTGATTTATCAAGCAACAGACTCACAGGAAAAATTCCATATGAAATTACCGATCTGCAGGAATTAGTAGCACTAAACTTGTCACACAACACTCTACTTGGAGAGATTCCGAAAGGCATTGGAGAAATGAATGAACTTCAAACTTTGGATTTATCCAAAAACAATCTCTCCGGAGGGTTGCCTTCAAGCATGTCTCGGCTGAATTTTCTAAATTTTCTTGACGTGTCTCATAATAACTTGTCTGGGAGGATTCCATCTTGCACTCAACTCCAAACCTTTGAACCTGTGAGGTACATAGGAAATGCGGGGCTATGTGGAAGTCCCCTGCCAAAAAAATGCCCTGGAGATGAAGCATTAGAAGAACCACACACTGTTAGTAAGAGTCAAGGAGACGAGGAAGGGATAGAAAGATGGTTTTATATTGGTGGTGCTAGTGGTTTTGCTACTGGATTTTGGATAGTTTGTAGCGCTTTACTTCTTCACCGCCGTGGGAGACATGCTTTTTTCCAGTTGCATGATAGCTTGAAAGATTGGGTGTACGTAAAGGTGGTGGTGTTCATCGCAAAATGGCGAAGGGTTGCACCTGCTTAGTGGTATATGTTTTTTATGTTTTGTTTTTTTTTCATCTACTAGCTTATTAATGTTTGGTATATAGTATTGTAATTTCATGTTTCACTTGTATTTGGTAGGGGTTTTTAAGTCCCCTTTATTAATAAAATTGCCATTAACACCATGGGTGGCCGTTTTCCCGCGTTGTGTGATAAACGACATCTCCACATGTTCATATTATAAACTGTATAGCTATATGATGCACGGAAAGTATTTGATAAAATGATTTACATAGAATTGCAACATAGATGTTAAGGTATCATGGGCTCATGGCTAGCTAAAGGGAACATAAACCTTTAAGATAAGATATCAAGCTCATAGAATATTGTTTTCATGGACCCTCTACTATATTAATTAGTTGATTCTCAAAGATGTTAAACTATATTGATTTTTAATTTAGGCATTTAATCAAACACTAAAATGAAGAATGAAAAGAGACGCGTTTATTGATGAAATCATGATTTGAAATGACTTGGACTTATAAAAAAAATATCTAATACATTATTGAATACTCGATATCCAAATATCAAAGTTTACAACCTTGTGTAGTAAAGTCAAGCAAATAGTTGTGCTAGTGGCATGGAGATGACGTGGAGGCTTCAATCAGTTCATTGTATTAATTTTGAGTTACAATAATTTTATCATTTAAACCAGTGTTGCAAAAATCGGCCGAATCGGCTGATTAATCGATTTGTTAAATTAAAATATGTGTGAGTCACAATCGATTTACAACCATCGCGTTGCCAATCTAAAATAGATTGACTCGAACATAAAATGATGTGTGATTTTAATGATCAATTGAGTTGCTAACAAACCTTGTAACATTAAAAATAATGAACCATAGTATAATATAATGTGATTACACCAATGATACATACATGATACAACATGAACCTTGTTCAAAGACCTTCAAGTACTTCTTTATACACGACATTTGTTGTGGTTTTGGAGAGATTACCATCCTGATCACAAACGACAACCTTTAAACCTCTTTTGTTTTTAACTCCTGGAACATAAATGTATAGTTGTCCATGGGTGAAAACATGATGTGGCAGGGACAAACTAACTTTTGAAAGCTATTGACCTTGACTTTGTTATTTGTCATGGCAAATGAAACTGGTTAAAGAAAATTGTTTCATGACAATCTTAAAACGGAATAATTCTAAACCTCAGTATGATAACCTTTTTTTCAAAATTTGTTTCGTTAATGATTTGTGTATAAATAAAAAATTTATTCATTAAGGAATTTTTAAAGAATTTTTCAAAGTTTAATGATTTGTGTAAATTGATAAATAGGATTAACATTTTCGCAAACAATGTTCACATTTGGTGTTGAAATGTTTGGATTTGGTTGAGGATTGTTCGATGCCATATTAAGACATTAGTGTTTTGATCATGAAAATTGTGAGTGACTGAATTTTTTATTTAAACTATACATAACATTGAACATAAACCTTTACGTACTTCTTTATAAATAATGTCCATACTACTTTTCAGGATATTCTAAATCATTTAATTCCTCCTACTACCCGGTTCATTACAGTAAAATATCTTACGCTTATATTCAAAATCACTTAATCACTCCTACAACCCATTTCATTACAGTTAAATATCTTACGCTTATATTCAAAATCACTTAATCACTCCTACAACCTGTTTCGTTGCAGTTAAACATCTTACGCTTATATTAAAATCACCTAATCACTCCTACAACCCGTTTCATTTTAGGTGTTTACCATCTCCTACAACCCGTTTCATTACAGTTAAATATCTTACACTTATAATGTATATACCTTTTGAACATTGATCATAATTCTTAAAGTGCGTCTATGTAGACAACGTTTGTAGTAGTTTCGAGATATTTTAGTCTAAGTTAACATGTAACTTACTAAGAGGTTTTGAGATTCTTTTACTTTAATATTAACTATGATGTATTCTCTTACATTTATCATGTACTTAATTATGATGTTACAATTAGACGGCGAACGAATACTGTAGTAAAAACTGATTTTTTTTTGGACAACGAAGTTATGATGTGACAATTATGAATTTTATTAAACACTTAGATATACTTATAAGTTATAACCTTTGAAAAAATGAATAACACCAATATGAGTTTCATAAGCACCAAACAATTCATATTAAGTAGAATCTCAAAATAAGATCTAACAACATATAGATCAACTTTGTACACAATGTATAAATAACACCCACTACAAAACCGATAGATGGATCAGTTGATACCATAGAACAAACTCTTTGCAAACATGCAATGGAAATATCCTCTCTTTGCTCCTGCTCAAACTGCTCAATTCAAATTGAATTTTTTCTTGGACTGTTCAAATATAATTTTAACAAAATGTACATGCCATTAATCATTATAGAATCAAGATGACTTCTTTTTGGGGTGTGGTCAGAACAATCATGCTTGGTTATGTTCACAAACTCATGTAGGCTCACAATTACAACATATCATCATTTGTATCTAGCATCTGATTTCGTATGAATCTGCTTTGGTAATATTGTAGGATATTTGATTTCACATACACATCATAACACAATCATACATAGGCGTATAGGAGATGAGTTTTAGAGAGAGAAAGTTAGAGGTTTAGGGAACTTTAGTGAGAGAAAGAAAAATCTTATTATGAGCTCCAACTCTCTACCTTGGAAGGTAAAGAGTATTTATAGTCTTACAATAAAACGCCACACAACGGGCTGTGGATCAGGCATACAGTGGGTAAAGACCCGTCCTTCCTCCACGGTGTTACTTAACTAAATACTACTTAACTTAAATGAACTACGACTACGATCTTTCTAACGATTACATATACTTGAGGTGACCGACTCTTTAATACCTGGAATTTCTAATTCCTAACAATCTCCCCCTAAGGGAGGTCACCTCAATCATGTACTAAACTTACATTGAATACAAACAGATATTACATTAAAAATTGTTCTTGCATTCTTGATGTAGTACTTTGCTCCGAAGCTCGTAGACATTGATTCTTCTCATTGCATGTTTGGTTACTCCAGGTGGAGGTCTTTTACTGATCCACGTGATAATAATTTTGAGCCAGCTTTTGAGATCATCAGCTATGAAAATCTCGAGACATCCATTGTGGTGTTGGAATTTTGTGATGTTGTGACATTCGGACCGACATGCTCACATTCTTGATCATGATATCTTCTCATCAGAGTAGCGGAAGCTTTCGTTGATTCATGATATTGGCGGCGTAGCGAAGCATGGAGTGAAAATATCAGAGTCATTGATGCACTTATCATGATTTCTTTTGAGGTGAATGTGTAGTGTGAGCATGCGGCTATGGATTGACCGCATCATTCTGATCAGCTGCAAAAGTAGGATGTACCTGCATAAAACAGTTAGCAATAAAGCACACGAAAGTGTCTTTGATCACTTTCGTTGAATTGAGGTACACGGCCCACGGTTCCCGTTGATCGATACAAGTACTTTGTGATCGGTAGGATTCCTAAGAATCTCCTTGACAGGGTTTCGCAGCTGTTCTAGCTGTTCTCAAACTGGAACGTCTCAAAGAAGACAACACGGTGAGTGAACGGCCAATTTAAGTCCAGCGATTGATGAAAAGAGATTTGAAAAGCAATCGTGTATTGCTCAATAGAAATTGTTTTTGCAATACAACGAAGGTTTTAATGAACATCAATTATCAATCATAAAACACCTTTTGATTTGAAATATCCATACACGGTCGATTTGCTAAAGAAAAGAGTTTTTAAGCACAAAGACCGGTTTTTCAAAGGTATCCGTCAATCCATAACCTGAACCAGGATTGATTCAAGAATTGAATCGCCCCATTGTTTCTGTTCAGTTGTCACATGGTTGATCTAATGATTAGATCTCATATGCCACCTACCAGGAGCTTGTTTGATGTTGGCTCCAGAAGGCTTTCCATCTTCATTGTGAATATGTAAGCATATCACTCAGATGTTCTGGCAATACCACAAGAATAATGCGTAGGACTCAAGATATAATCTCTCTTTCCACATTGTGTGAAAAAGAGAGTCTTCATTGTAAGTGTCCTAATGAGATTTATTGATGATCTCGAGGCTCTAGACTCAATTTGTGCATAATTTGGATCCTATATCGGAGACTAGGGAGAGGGTCTCCTTCTTCAATATCAACAATCTCTAAGAGAAAGTCGATAGATAATGTCGGTTCCCCGTGAGAATGAAACAAGCCCTTTTAAGAGGAACTTGAGTAGCTAGGGAAGTTTTAGTGCGGTCGTCCTTTGGGTCCATGACGTCTTGTCTTCAATACCGTGTTACCTTGGTAATAGCATAGCAAATGAATTGAACCGGTTTACGCCTAAGGTTGAATCAATGGAGGGCTATTTGTTTTCACCCTTTTCACATTCAATTCTTTTTAATTCTTCAACCCCTTCGTGCTTACGAGACTTCATAGCTAGAACCTTGTTGGGTTTATTTCGTACTAGCTCGTCTCAGTCCGCACTCTTCCCATATCTCATTTTTCTCCTTTTATCATCATACCTAAGAACTTTACACTAACTAGTGGATAGTCCCTGGGTAGATCCCTCCGGTTCTGGCGGATCATGGGAACACATACCTAACCTTATCATCCTTATATTACCGTACATAAAGTAAAGTTGGTCGGTCTATTTGGTATTGTTCATCTGCCATTGGAACCAATTGAAAATCATTTGAAAATCAATCCAGATACTTGTGATATATTATCAAGACATTTTGTACCTGAATTATTTTTGATATTTTTAGAACAAGTGCTCCCCCTCAACATGTGCATCAAATGTTTGAAATCGTTTTGCACATGGAGGCAAGAGGAAGAATTAACTTCTTTGAATACCATTTTCTAAAAGATATCAACATCACTTCCTAAATCGAATCAAGTAGATAAAGCATTTTGGGGAAGGATGAGATTTTCATGATTTTGCTCCCCCTCAATATGTGCTTATGGGTTTGAGAAGAGTTTTGCACATACTCGAGGGAACCTGCACATTGAGATAAATGATCACGTTTCAAATCATAGGTTTAAGATAGATGCTCCCCCTCAACATGTGCATGGAAAATTTGAAATCGTTTGTCACATGTGGGAAGGATAGCATGTACATCCTTATAAAACCATTTACCGAATTATCAGTTTAAATCCAATTTAAATCACACATTCTCCCCCGATCACAATTATCAAATCATTTGAGATTTGTGATCTCTTATTGATTTAAATTGATTTTGAAAGATTTTAAGGGGAATTGTGACTTGATTATGAAAGCGTTTTAACTGATAAGGATCGGATTTTTAGACTTAAAACTCCATTGATAAAACATGCATGTACATCTTTTGAAAACAATTTAATGCCAAATAACTTTTTAATTTAATTGAAATCATTCTCCCCCTCAACCAATGACATAGGTTGTTGATTGAGAGATAGAGATTTTGACAAATAAGTCCTGATGATTATCAAAAATAGAGACCGAGTTATTTTTCAAAGCAGTTAGTTTTCAGCAGATAAATGTTTATAGAATCAGAGCATGAAATTTGAAAACATGGTAAAGCATGGCTCTATTCTTTCTTTGAAAAGCGGGTTACTGCCTGAAATGACAATAAACCATTTTTTCTCTTTCTCCCAAAAATATATATATATATATATATATATATATATATATATATATATATATATATATATATATATATATATATATAAAAATTAGAACAACACCTAAAGACCCGTGTCATTCTTTGAATGACAACATCAAGACCGTAGATATTATCGAATCGAGAGAAACATGACAAAATGACAATATTTTTTGAAGATTTTTCGAATTTTTTAAATTTTTATGGATTTTGAAAGTTTTATATTTTTCTATTTGATTTTTTTGAATAAATATTTACAAGAGATAGATGAAGATAGACCTTTACTCCTCGTCTTCCTCCTGAAGACGTTTGAGTGTTTCTGGTTGAAGGCTTTTCAAGCCAAGACGTGGAAGAATAAACTCAAAACGTTCTCTTGGAAGAGTTTTGGTGAAGATGTCGCTAACGATATTCGACCTCACAAAATAGAGTTTCACCACACCTTTTTCCACTTGTTCCCTGATGAAATGATGTCGAATGTTGATATGCTTTGCTCTTGAGTGTTGAACGTTGTTGCATGAGAGAGCAATAGCACTTTTATTATCAAGTACAGAGGGATTTTGTTGAATTCAAAGCCATAGTCGGATAATTGAGATCTCATCCATAAGATTTGAGCACAACAAGATGACATGGCTATGTATTCACCTCTGTAGAGGAAATAGAAGTACTCATTTGCTTCTTTGAAGACCAGCTCACAAGTTTATCACCTAAAAACTGAGCACCTCGGATGTACTTCGACGAGTATCTTGACAACCTGCATGATCAGCATCTGCATAGGCTGTTAGTGACATACCGGTGTCCTTCGGGTACCAAAGACCCATATTGATGGTTCCTTGGAGATACCGAAAGACCCGTTTAACCGCTTCAAGGTGCTTTTTAGTAGGCTTAGCATGGTATCTAGCACACATGCAAACAGCGAACAATATGTCTGGTCTACTAGCTGTGAGGTACATCAGGGATCCAATCATACTACGATATTTTGTTTGGTCAATCATGATCCCTGAGTGGTCCTCATCTAGTTTGGTTCGATCAATCATGGGAGTGTCAACAGGGTCACTTGAATCAAATCCAAATTTCTTTAAGATCTCAGTTGCATATTTGGATTGATTTATAAAAATGCCTCCGGAACTTTGCGAAATTTGTAATCCCAAGAAAAATGACATTTGTCCCATCATTGACATTTGAAATTTTGAACTCATTTCATTTGAAAAACGATCACATTCCATTGGGTCTGTCGAGGCAAAAATAATATCATCAACATAAATTTGAACATGAATTAAATGTTTGCCTGACTTCATGGTGAACAATGTTGGATCAACTGCTCCTTTGCTAAATCCGGTAGATAGAAGAAACTTTGACAGTGTATCATACCATGCCCTTGGAGCTTGCTTTAAACCGTAAAGAGCCTTCTTCAAACGATAAACATGAGTAGGATGCTCTTGATTCACAAATCCTTCAGGTTGGCTGACGTAGACGACTTCATTAAGATCTCCATTCGAAATGCGTCTTTACATCCATCTGATAGACTATCATGTTCTTACTAGCAGCATTAGCCAAGAAGATTCTGATTGCCTCGATTCGAGCAACTGGAGCAAAATATTCTTCAAAGTCAATACCCTCCTCTTGACGGTATCCTTTAGCAACTAATCGAGCCTTGTTCTTCAACACATCACCATGCTCATCAAGTTTCACTTTGAAGATCCATTTAAGAGCAATAATCATAGCACAGTCTGGAGCAGGTACTAACTCCCATACATCAAGTCGATCAAACTCATGAATTTCATCTTGCATGGCATTGAACCAGCTATCTTCATTCATGGCGGCTTTAACATCTTTTGGTTCGATCTTAGATAGTACGGAGTTGAAGAAGCACCATAAGGCATCGGTTGCAAGTTGTTTCCGTGTTGATACAGGACGAGAGGGATTTCCAATGATGTTGTCTAGTGGGTGATCGTGAGTCCATTTTCTAAGGTGTTCATGTGGCAGTAGTTGAGGGACTGAAGTAGCAGAGTCGATGTCTCCTGAAGAAGATGGTTCTGATGATGATTCAGGAGCAAATATGTTTTCAAATGGAGCATCTTCAGGAGTACCAAAGGGATTAACTTCATCATTGATGCCAGAAACCGTTCCATGATGTACATTTGAAGAATGATGATTTGTTGATGAGACTGAAGGATCAGCAGTAGGCGCTTCTTGACTTAAAGATATTGAGACTGAGGGATTTACTTCATTCACAGGAATATGAGCAGCCTCTATTGTAGGGATCGATACCTCATTAGTACTTGGATCATAAAGTTCATCAAACATAGGATCAAACAATTTCTTTAAATCATCTTCAGATAGAGGTACATATGGAGTTTCATGAGAGGAGTTTGGAACACGAGATGAACCAATGGGACTGTTTTGAAGTGCGGGTCCTGAACTGGATTGTCCAGGAGCCATTTGACCGGTCAGCTCATCAAACGTAACGTGAATTGTTTCCATGATATTTCGGGTTCTTTTGTTGTAGATTCGGTATCCCTTTTTGTTTGGTGCATACCCTACAAATACTCCAATATCTGCTTTAGCTCTAAGTTTGCCTAAGTCTTGTCCTTCATTAGTTGGATAACACAATGCTCCAAACACACGAAGGAAAGAAAGATTAGGTTTTCTGTTGTGGACAAGTTCATATGGTGTCTTTTGATTGGTGCCAAACCGTCAAGTTATCTCACACACGCTAGCCACTTGTGAATGGCTAACCGTAAGAAACTTAAAACAGTTCAGACACCAATGCAATGAAGTCCAGGAGAGTATAGTGTTTCCCCAGGTCGTTAAGTCCCAACGAGCTGTGCGAGAATAATCAAACGAATAGTGATCGAGAGAATTTGAACGGGAAAAGGATCGTGATTGATTATACTTAAAGAAAAAGTATATAAACTACAGGGGCTTAAATGCAAATTAAAGAAAATTAAAAAGATAAAATATATTAAATAAACGCTATCACTATTTGCAAAAATGATGTTTTTGATTTTTCTTTTATAAAACTTAAATTAAAAACTATGTGACGTACAAAAGAAAATGTGAACTGAAACAATATTAATCCTAAAAATATAAAAATGACATTTTTACAAACCTAATGATAAGAGAAAATTTTTAGAAAAAGAAAATTATTTTTAAAACTATTTATTTAATTATTATTAATTAAAAACTATTTTTAACTATTTAATAATACCCTAAAATACAAGAAAATATGAAATAAAGCTAGAAAAATGAAATGACTTGGAAAAATCTAAAATAACTAAAGAGAATTTTCAAAACTAATTTTGTATTTTTCTGATTATTTTTCTATTTTCTATGAATTAAAAACTATTTAAAACTAATTAAATTGCTAAAAATTACAAATTAAACTATGAAAAATCTGGAAAAATATTTTTTATGACTTTTTGAATATTATAAAACTAAGAAAATTGAAATTGTATTTTTTTGAGATTTTTCTAATTTATTTGAATAAAAAGCTAATTAAAAATGCTAAAAACTGAAATTAAATGCAGAAAAATAGCAAATGAACAGTGACAAATATGAAAACTTCTAGAATATTATAAAATATTATTCTAAATATAGGAAAAATAATAAAAGTGGTGCAGGTGTTCAATAATTAGGTTCTGTAGTGAAAAGTGCTTATAAATAAGCACTAAAAATAAGCTATAAGTACCAAATGAGCACCAAATTATCACAGAAGCTAGAGTATGCTAAAATTACTTAAAACCAACATATTACAACTATCATAAACCTCTGAACAACAATCTACAATGATATGGGTCTATTTAAGCACTAGTGCCAAACAGCCCTTATGTACTAACTTTAAGCCCTTGTTAAGCCAGCTTATAAAATTCACAAAAATAAACTAAAATCACCATGAAAACCACTACCAACCAAAGTGTCTAAATCCATAATTTCAGCTAATAAGGACTAAAATTGAGGAAACTAAAAATGCAAAAGTGGAAGCTATGGAAACGGGTCAAAATGAGCTATTAAGCTTGCATAAGCTAATAAAAGCTACCACTACTGAACCAAAGGTTGAATAAGCTATAAACAAGTTATGGGAACTTAGAATAAGCAACAACAACAAGAATAACACACTAAATAAGCAAAAATAAGGAATAAGCAAAACGGGAGTTTTGTGAAAAAGGGCTTAAAAGAAGCTAATGAATAAGCAGTTAATAAGCTAAGTAGAGATAAACTAATATTTTTCTAATTAAGATGAGCAGCTAAACTTTAATATCCCAAAAGCTTATATCCTAAATCCTAATGGTAAGATCACAATGAAATTACAAAGTTTATTCAAAAACGGGTTTTTATGAAATTTTGACTTTTGGACAGAATTGAAATTTTGACCAATTTGAACTTTGATCTTAATTTGCCAACTGAATATGATGTTTTAAGCTAAAGCAAAGTTACATAAGGCTGCTCTACTGAATTCTAAGCACAAATCAAACTTTTGGTTTTACAAATTTTTGACAGATATGAAGTTAAGACAGTTTGATGATGATTTTGACTTTGAGCTATTTCAGAAGGTATATATGAACTAAAATGAGTTTCACATGACTAAATAAGACTGAGTAGACAGGTTATAAACACAAACAAGAGCTCAAGCTCAAACAAGCAACTGATCCAAACACCATTTTAACCAACTGATTTGCTACTTAAACTACTTTAACTACTGATTAAGCTAATGCTAATACTGAAATTGGATCTAGTTACCCTAATTACCACTAGTTAAACAGGTTTAAGATACTTAATGACACAGATACACATACAACAGGTTATGCAGACTTAAAACAGTAAAATGGGAAAGAGATTGAGACCTAACTTGAAGTCCAGCTATTGAGAAGCTTAAGCAAAACCAAACCACCACTATTCTAAACCAAACCCGATCCATTCCAAGCTCTGCAACTACCAATATCCATTTCCAAACCCATTTGATGCTTCAGTTGACTTTTGTTGACCGAATTCCAATGTTGCTTGAAACTAAATTCCAAGCTTACCAAAAGCTTTAGATAGCTTAAATTAACTTATGTGAACTTAAAAATAAGCTACTAATGGTTTGGATATAAGAGTTTGAAAATGGATTTTCCAACAGTGAATCATGAAAATTTGAAACTTAAGTGAAACTTTGAATTAGGACTTGAACTTGATTACAAACACTTAATTAACTTAAATTCAATACATAGAAACTGAAAATTACACTTTAAGACTTAAACTAAGACATTTTTATAAAAACGACATACATATGAAAAATAAAACTAACTACTACTTCTTCTCTCCTTCTTCTTCCTTTATTTATACTCAAAAAGCTTTCCACTAGTCTTCTGATTAATTCCCACTTGCTTTGATAGCCATTGGATCAGTTTTGAGTGATCTAAGCCGTTTGATCAAATTTGGCGGGAAAGATGGTTTTGACCTGTGGGCTTCTGAATTTGCAACTAGGGGGGGGGGTGATGGATAGGTGTGATGATTATGGGGTGAGTTGAAGGGATAAGAGTTGCAGGGAGAGGTGATGGGTGAGGTGTTGCAGGCAACTTGGGTAAAAGGGAAGAGGATAAGCAGTGGGAGGGAAAAGAGGTTTGACTGGGTTTTGACTAGGGGTCCAAAAAGGGTTTTGGCAGGGGGTCACAAAGGTTTTGGCAGGGGACCAAAAGAGATAAAGGGGTCAAAGGATTAGTTTAATATTACAAGGACCATTTGTGCAATTTCAGATTCTTGAGGGACCAAATCTGCCAATTTCTCAAAGTTCACGCAAGGGTCACTTTTGACAAGTTTCAATAGTACAAGTACCATTTTTGACATTTTCAAACTTTTAAAGGACTATTTGTGACAATTTTCAAAGTTTAGGGACCTAAGTTGTAATTTTGCAATTTTCAATCTCAAGGACTAATTTTGACAACTCATGAATCCCTAGGGACTTGAAATGATATTTTTATTTATTTTGATTTACCAGGGACTGTTTTTGACAACTTTTGAAACTTGGGGGACTAAAACTGCCAATTATGCAAACTTGATACGTTTTTCACCAGATTTTGATATTTTTGCATTTAAAACACATAAAACACTTATTTGTGATATTTTTATCATTTTGATGCATTTCTGAGTGTTTTCAGATGTTTTTGCAGTTTAAATGGTACAAAAATGATGAGTATTTAGACACTCATCAATCCCCCACACTAAGATATTGCTAGTCCCTAGCAATGTTTTGAGAAAAATTAATGGATTTCATCTCTTTACCAAAAGCCATTACTTCTGGAGTAGCCAAATGTTTCAGTTCAAGTAAGAACCTTGGTACACCGATAACCAAATGATTTTGAGCAAATCATCAGCTTTCAACGGATTTGATTTGTCTTTACCAGAAGCCGTTTGCTTCTGGAATAGCCAACTCTTAGATAAATTATCAATATTATCTTTGGTGAGTCGATTACCAATTATGGTTTTTCAAATGCCTTTACCACAAGCCATAAACTTGCGGGCTAGCCAACTCTTCACTTATTAAAGATATGGTGAGCTGAACACCATACAATTTTGGGCAAATTGCAAGCCGTCAACGGATTTGAGATATCTTTACCAAGAGCCGTTTGCTCCTGGATTAGCCAGTCCTTATGTGGGTTAGACATGGTGGACTGATTACCATTTGTTGTGTTTAGTACATAGTACTTCCACTAAATTTTTTTTTTAAATTTGGCCATTTTGGGGGAAAAAGGGACTAAAAGGGTACATTTATGATTAAATTCGCCAGAATTTCCCCCCCACACTTAGAAATGAATATTGTCCTCAATATTCAAAGTACCGGCTGTTATGCCGAAACTTAGAACGTAAAAAGATAACATTACTAGCTAAGTGTAGAAACACAACAATTATTCTCTTTTTTAATATTTACAATTTTCATTTATTTTTTGGATCTATATACAACATGTGGGACATCTCCCCCACACTTAGGTGGTACACACGGGTGAAAACCCATGTTTAACTACTGTTTTTGATTACCGAGTCGCTAGCTTGACTCGACCCCGAATTACTTTGTTCATGGGGAAGTAAGTGGAAGAGACAATCTCCATCGGACTTTCATTCAAGATGTTTGGACAAACATTTGAAGCACGTGAAAGTTCCACACCGACGAGATATACATAGACAGACCCGGCTCACACATGGTACATGGAAATGCCGGGGTCAAAGATAATGTCTTCATTCCCGAAGGAGTGAAGAACAGGAGAAGTGACAGAATATATGAAGAAAAGAAAGAAAATCATGATAAAAATCATGACTAACTCTTCATCCTCAATAGGAGAATTCATAGTTTCATGAATCTCATCAGTTAAGCTCGCTTGATCAAGACATATTATGGGTGTGTCTAGATCAAAGTAGAAATTATCATACTCCGGCGGAGATATGATATGAGTGAGTTCACCAGCGAACTCCTCGTGAAGAGAATCAATCACAAGATGTAAATCTGTGAATTCTTGTTCCACTGTAGACTCATCACTATCCTCAATCTGAGTATCAAAGAGTGGATTCTCAGAAATTAAGGTGAATTCAGATTCGAATTCAAATAGAGGATTGGTGAGAGTTGTTTTGAATGCTTGAGGAAAAGAGTGATTAACATTCTCTATTGGACTGTTAGGGTGAGAAGTGAGTGAACGATCATTATCAAGGAGACTTTCAGTTTCTCCCAGATCGGCTTTGAAATCAAAAAGACTATCATTACTTTCCGATGAAAGTGGATTGATGTGAGTGAGTTCATCGGTGAACTCCTCAAGATGATGATCAGCATCAGACTGTGGAAGTGATGCTTCAACATACTCGATGTTTCCATGAGAGGTACAATCGTCGCTAAAATCGGAGAAAGTTTCAAAATGATCTTTTGAACACTCAAGAGGGGAAATAGAATCACACATATGATCAGAAGTTCCCTGTGACTCTCTCGGGATTGGGACAAGGTTCTCAACACTAGACTTTATGAATTCGTCCGATTCCTTTTCAGGAACAGTGTCAAGATGCTCGTCCCCCATGTTTAGAGAGTGAGTGGGAGCTTCGGGTGTGATAGCAGTTGTTTGAGATGGAATCTCAACTGCTGGGATATCAACTGACTGAGGGAGTTGAGAACTAATATCCTTAAAAGGAATACTCTCCTCGTCATCATCATACATAGCTGCCTTAAGAAATTGAGAACGCCTTAGAGCTGCATGCTCTAGGACTAATAATTCTTCCCTAGATTTGCGAGCCTCTCGTTCTTCGGCTAGCAATTCTCCTATGGTTTTCTCACCACTCACTTGATTCTTAAAGTTTTGAATCATATCATCAAGTGTTTTTATTGCGGTTTCAAAATCTTGGGAAATTTCTTTAGGCAACGGCTCAGGTGGAGTTTGAACCGTATGGTGCTGTGGAGGTTGGAAATTGTCAAACCTGTGAGAGTCATGATTGTTACAAGGAAATGGATTCCCTATTTGACAATCAGAGCTGAAGTGGGGACCTCCACAGTACTCACAACAGTAAAACTGCTGAGTCTGGACTGGTGAATTATATGGATATTGGTCATAACCAAAGTTCTGAGCATCACCGGAAAACTGTTCATAGACAAACGTGTTTTCGGATTGACACTCAAATCCTTGGTGAGGACCTCCACAAAATTCACAGCAGTTATGTTGATTATAGGAAGATAAGTCGGGCTGTGGTGGGTAATTGGAAAAGTTTGATGGGTCGTTAAATGAGTTCGGATTAGGATCATAATCAAATGAATTCCTCGAACCACAAAACAAACAACTCCCGTTCCGAATATCATTACCACACTGTACACACGTACACCAACGACAGGGTGAACCAAAAAGAGGCTCACCACAACCGACACAAGGAATAAACGATTTCATTTGAGAGTTACGAGAAGGAATCGGTTTATTCAAAGAATCAACAAAACCAACATGGTGATCCGAATGACTATCAAGTCTCGAAGAACATTTTGAAAAATCCGGAGGTGGGACAAGTGGTGTGCTCTGAGAGCTAGCAATTTCCACCACTTCCGTTATGGTCTCCGGTCCTGGTTCTTGAGAAACGTGAAGATTAGGCAAGTCATTCTTGCTAGTCACCGGTCTAAATTCTGCATGTTTGCTTTTAACCGTAAATCGTGAAAGTTTAGGATCAATTTTAGACGGCTTAGGAGCAATTGAGGGTTTAGATCTTTGGATAACCGTAGGTTGGACGTATTTAGCACTTCCATTATCAGAGGTAAGTACCTGGTCCTTTGTCACCCCGGTTTCTCGTTCCATTTCCCTACGCAGAATTAATGGATCATCACGAACAATACGAATTCTTGAGATTTGCGATAAAGTCTGAAGTTTTTCAACTTCGTCCCAGAATTCGTCGTAGTCGAGAGATTCCATGAGAATAGAAGAAGTTAGAATCAAATGGATAGAGGGTAAAGGGATAAAGAATCAAAAAGGGTAAGATGGTTAAGGTGAATATTTTTGGGTTTTTGGATAAACATTTTGCAAAAATAAGAAAGAAGATGTTTTTGGATTTTTGGATTTTTATAAGAAAATATAAACATATAGATGGTATAAACAAGGAGTGAATATTCAAATCACTAATCTGCTAAACGTAAAAATATTAGCACAGCTCCCCGGCAGCGGCGCCAAAATTTGATTGGTGCCAAACCGTCAAGTTATCTCACACAAGCTAACCACTTGTGAATGGCTAACCGTAAGAAACTTAAAACAGATCAGACACCAATGCAATGAAGTCCAGGAGAGTATAGTGTTTCCCCAGGTCGTTAAGTCCCAACGAGTTGTGCGAGAATAATCAAACGAATAGTGATCGAGAGAATTTGAACGGGAAAAGGATCGTGATTGATTATACTTAAAGAAAAAGTATATAAACTACAGGGGCTTAAATGCAAATTAAAGAAAATTAAAAAGATAAAATATATTAAATAAACGCTATCACTATTTGCAAAAATGATGTTTTTGATTTTTCTTTTATAAAACTTAAATTAAAAACTATGTGACGTACAAAAGAAAATGTGAACTGAAACAATATTAATCCTAAAATATAAAAATGACATTTTTACAAACCTAATGATAAGAGAAAATTTTTAGAAAAAGAAAATTATTTTTAAAACTATTTATTTAATTATTATTAATTAAAACTATTTTTAACTATTTAATAATACCCTAAAATACAAGAAAATATGAAATAAAGCTAGAAAAATGAAATGACTTGGAAAAATCTAAAATAACTAAAGAGAATTTTCAAAACTAATTTTGTATTTTTCTGATTATTTTTCTATTTTCTATGAATTAAAAACTATTTAAAACTAATTAAATTGCTAAAAATTACAAATTAAACTATGAAAAATCTGGAAAAATATTTTTTATGACTTTTTGAATATTATAAAACTAAGAAAATTGAAATTGTATTTTTTTGAGATTTTTCTAATTTATTTGAATAAAAAGCTAATTAAAAATGCTAAAAACTGAAATTAAATGCAGAAAAATAGCAAATGAACAGTGACAAATATGAAAACTTCTAGAATATTATAAAATATTATTCTAAATATAGGAAAAATAATAAAAGTGGTGCAGGTGTTCAATAATTAGGTTCTGTAGTGAAAAGTGCTTATAAATAAGCACTAAAAATAAGCTATAAGTACCAAATGAGCACCAAATTATCACAGAAGCTAGAGTATGCTAAAATTACTTAAAACCAACATATTACAACTATCATAAACCTCTGAACAACAATCTACAATGATATGGGTCTATTTAAGCACTAGTGCCAAACAGCCCTTATGTACTAACTTTAAGCCCTTGTTAAGCCAGCTTATAAAATTCACAAAAATAAACTAAAATCACCATGAAAACCACTACCAACCAAAGTGTCTAAATCCATAATTTCAGCTAATAAGGACTAAAATTGAGGAAACTAAAAATGCAAAAGTGGAAGCTATGGAAACGGGTCAAAATGAGCTATTAAGCTTGCATAAGCTAATAAAAAGCTACCACTACTGAACCAAAGGTTGAATAAGCTATAAACAAGTTATGGGAACTTAGAATAAGCAACAACAACAAGAATAACACACTAAATAAGCAAAAATAAGGAATAAGCAAAACGGGAGTTTTGTGAAAAAGGGCTTAAAAGAAGCTAATGAATAAGCAGTTAATAAGCTAAGTAGAGATAAACTAATATTTTTCTAATTAAGATGAGCAGCTAAACTTTAATATCCCAAAAGCTTATATCCTAAATCCTAATGGTAAGATCACAATGAAATTACAAAGTTTATTCAAAAACGGGTTTTTATGAAATTTTGACTTTTGGACAGAATTAAAATTTTGACCAATTTGAACTTTGATCTTAATTTGCCAACTGAATATGATGTTTTAAGCTAAAGCAAAGTTACATAAGGTTGCTCTACTGAATTCTAAGCACAAATCAAACTTTTGGTTTTACAAATTTTTGACAGATATGAAGTTAAGACAGTTTGATGATGATTTTGACTTTGAGCTATTTCAGAAGGTATATATGAACTAAAATGAGTTTCACATGACTAAATAAGACTGAGTAGACAGGTTATAAACACAAACAAGAGCTCAAGCTCAAACAAGCAACTGATCCAAACACCATTTTAACCAACTAATTTGCTACTTAAACTACTCTAACTACTGATTAAGCTAATGCTAATACTGAAATTGGATCTAGTTACCTTAATTACCACTAGTTAAACAGGTTTAAGATACTTAATGACACAGATACACATACAACAGGTTATGCAGACTTAAAACAGTAAAATGGGAAAGAGATTGAGACCTAACTTGAAGTCCAGCTATTGAGAAGCTTAAGCAAAACCAAACCACCACTATTCTAAACCAAACCCAATCCATTCCAAGCTCTGCAACTACCAATATCCATTTCCAAATCCATTTGATGCTTCAGTTGACTTTTGTTGACCGGATGCCAATTTTGATTGAAACTGTTTTCCAAGCTTACCAAAAGCTTTAGATAGCTTAAATTAACTTATGTGAACTTAAAAATAAGCTACTAATGGTTTGGATATAAGAGTTTGAAAATGGATTTTCAAACAGTGAAGATGAAAATTTGAATCTTAAGTAAAACCTTGAATTAGGACTTGAACTTGATTACAAACACTTAATTAACTTAAATTCAATACATAGAAACTGAAAATTACACTTTAAGACTTAAACTAAGACATTTTTATAAAAACGACATACATATGAAAAATAAAACTAACTACTACTTCTTCTCTCCTTCTTCTTCCTTTATTTATACTCAAAAAGCTTTCCACTAGTCTTCTGATTAATTCCCACTTGCTTTGATAGCCATTGGATCAGTTTTGAGTGATCTAAGCCGTTTGATCAAATTTGGCGGGAAAGATGGTTTTGACCTGTGGGCTTCTGAATTTGCAACTAGGGGGGGGGGTGATGGATAGGTGTGATGATTATGGGGTGAGTTGAAGGGATAAGAGTTGCAGGGAGAGGTGATGGGTGAGGTGTTGCAGGCAACTTGGGTAAAAGGGAAGAGGATAAGCAGTGGGAGGGAAAAGAGGTTTGACTGGGTTTTGACTAGGGGTCCAAAAAGGGTTTTGGCAGGGGGTCACAAAGGTTTTGGCAGGGGACCAAAAGAGACAAAGGGGTCAAAGGATTAGTTTAATATTACAAGGACCATTTGTGCAATTTCAGATTCTTGAGGGACCAAATCTGCCAATTTCTCAAAGTTCACGCAAGGGTCACTTTTGACAAGTTTCAATAGTACAAGTACCATTTTTGACATTTTCAAACTTTCAAAGGACTATTTGTGACAATTTTCAAAGTTTAGGGACCTAAGTTGTAATTTTGCAATTTTCAATCTCAAGGACTAATTTTGACAACTCATGAATCCCTAGGGACTTGAAATGATATTTTTCTTTATTTTGATTTACCAGGGACTGTTTTTGACAACTTTTGAAACTTGGGGGACTAAAACTGCCAATTATGCAAACTTGATACGTTTTTCACCAGATTTTGATATTTTTGCATTTAAAACACATAAAACACTTATTTGTGATATTTTTATCATTTTGATGCATTTCTGAGTGTTTTCAGATGTTTTTGCAGTTTAAATGGTACAAAAATGATGAGTATTTAGACACTCATCATCTTTCCATGAACAGTGTGAATCAGGGAACGATTTTGTGTGTAGCATGCAGTGGCAATAGCTTCATCCCAGAGAAACATTGGAACCTTTGAGTAAATCAGCATTGTTCTAGCGGCTTCCACAAGGGTTCGATTTCGTCTTTCAACTACACCGTTCTGTTGAGGAGTTCGTGGAACACTTCTTTGATGGCTGATTCCAATGCTTTCATAAAAGTCACTAAGTTGTTTGTTAACAAACTCAGTTCCATTGTCTGTTCGGGATGATTCTTACAGTTTTGTTAAGTCGAACTTGCAGCTGTTTGATGAGTTTGATGATGATATCAGGAGTTTCATCCTTTGTCCTTAAGAACTTGACCCAGGTGAATCTAGAGTAGTCATCAACCACAACCAACACATATTTCTTACCAAAGATGTTCTGCACTCTCATTGGTCCACACAAATCCATATGAAGGGTATGAAGAACTTCTGTAATTGAGTTTGTAGGTTTGGGTTTGTGGGCATACTTTTTGCTTTTACCCAATTGGCATGCTGAACAAAGATGATCCTTTTCATACTTTAGTCTAGGTAAACCTACAACTAAGTCCTTTCTGGAAAGATCATTGATGGTGCCGAAGTTCAAGTGATTGAGGCGACGATGCCATAACCATGACTTTGTTTTTGAAGCCTTTGACAACAAGCAAATTGGAGAAGACCTCATCATGTCATCGATAGAGATGGTGTAAAGATTTGAGCCACGATTTCCTTTTAACAGTTCCTTACCATTAAGTTCTCTAACAAAACAAGTATGTTTTCTGAAGGCTACTTCTAGATCAGAATCGCAGAATTGACCAACAGGGAACAAGTTGTGACCAAGACCTTCTACATAGTAAACCCTGGAGATAACACTTTTGCCAACAACATAGTCTCCATAACCCATAATAGCACCAAAATGATCATTCCCGAATCTAACTGTCCCGATGAATTTGCTCACGAAGTTCATGAGCCGTGACCGGTCGCCAGTCATATGCTTGGAACAGCCTGAGTCCAGGTACCACAGAACGATTTGAACGATCTGCAGTTGAACACAGACAAGAGTGGATAACTGGATAATTGGGATCCCCATGCAAGAATGGGTTCCATTTGGTTAGTAACAATGGTTGGAACACCCACATCAGAAAAAGAAGCATTCATATCAGAAATTAAGGCACTGGAATCATTGTGAATAGATGCAGTACTAGTGTCTGTATTAGCCCTGTTCACAGTGTGCTCACTTCTTAAGGGAATAGTTCTACCAGTAGGCATCCATTTTCTAGTGGGCATTGTCTGATTATTCTTATGACCAACAGGTATCCAATAATAGCCTATCTTGCTAAATGTTCTTATTGTGGGTTTCCACTGTTTTCTAACTTTCTTTCATTTTTGCCTTTTTGCCTTTTTTGCATTAACAGCATTAATTGGACAATTAACATCATTAGGCAAAACATTAACACCACATTCATGATTAGAAACAGAATTCAAGCAGACATCAGTACAAGGTTTGCAAATAGTATCAGAATTCGAATTAATTACAGTACGCCTATGGCTAATACTAGAATCAACACGATTCGTTTTATTCGATTCAAGCTTAAAGTTCCTAGATTGTTCTTCTACTCTTTTCCAGTGCACATTCTTAGCTTGCGAGGTCCTATCATTCCTTGTATTGTCTTGAGACTTTGACCTGCTCCCTTTAATGTCACTGATTACTCCTGTAGAGGGAATGGGAACATTAGTGGGTTTTACAACTCTTTGCATCACCAGTTTAGATGTGCTGGGATCTGAACTACATGCAGGCACACTAAGGTTCACTTTCTTAAAACTAGAAGTGCTGGGATATGTACTCCTAGAAGGCACACTTGAGTTCTCTTTCTTAGTATTGACAGATCTGGAATCTGAACTACTTAAAGGCACACTAAGATTCATATTCAAAACATTGGGCATTGAATGAGTATCATACTTGGCATTAGGCATCGAGCATGGAATCAACGGATTAACTCTCTCACCTAAGGATTTTGGGCATATTGTGATCAAGCATTCTAGGATTTCTTGAGATCGTTTGGCATATAAGCATGCATGTCCAATTGCATTATCATGAGGTTTCTCTAACTTATCCTCTTCAACAATCTCACGCAGACATTCTAGGCAATCCTTAAGGGATGAGAAGTATGTTTGAACAACAAGTTTGTTGTTCCTGAGATGAGGAGGGACATATTTCACAGACAAAGCATATTTATTACAAGAGTGAACCTTTGATACACCATTCTCCCCATTGGTCATTGGCATTTTCCCTTTTACCTGACTCTTCAGATTCTCAATTTCCTTTTGCAATGAGGCTATTTGTTCGTTATTTTTGTTACGAGTGACCTTTATTGATTCAAATAACTCATTGAAATGACATTTAACCTCTTCATTTTCTTCTAGAAAACTTTCGTTTTCCTTTTGTAATGCATTTACTAGGTTTTGAAGATGAAACGTTTGAGAATTCTGAGAATCTAAAGGAGGAGGCATTTGGGAGCCTGTCATATTGTTCGTTTGACCCTTTAATTGAGAGATTTGGGCTTTCAACTTTCTGATTGTGTTGCACTGAGCTTGAATCTGTTCATCGCGTTTGTTAATTTGAAAAACTGCATCAAACTCTGGAGCATCTGAGGATGTCTTGATATTTGAAGTTTTGACATTTTCTTTAAGATGTTGATATTTTAGTTGTAAATTAAAATGCTCAACTTCTAGTTTAGAGAAATGTTTAACCAAATTGTCGTGATCATCCAGTTCAATTTTCTCGTTTAGTTCAGAATTAGTTTTTTCAAGCTCAATGACACGATCATGGGAGACTTTCAGGGCAACAGATAATTCATGAAATTGAGAAGCATTAATAGAATAATTTGTAGCAGTGAAAAACACATCTTGAGCAATACATTCAGAAATCAGATTCTCATTTAGTGTATGCAAGTTCTTCCTCTCAATCTCATTATATTTTAGTGCTAGCTCATAGTCACTAACTTCAACTATCATTGCATCAATTTCCTTTTCCATTCCCTTAATATCAGTTTCTATCCCCTTTTTAAGACTCTCAAAGTGATCTTTTAGAAGTTTAAAGAAAGGCATGACCTCAGTTAAATAACATTCTTTCATTTGCTCAAAGCCCCTTTCTCCTTCAGTTATACCAGTGGGTGTGATCCTTTTCTTGCAAGTTTTCTCAAAATCAACAAATAGTTGAAATATAACATATTGGCTAATTAAGGTCTTGCTTTTAGTGGCAATTGTTCTAGGAACAAGATGCATTGGTGTATTAGGAGGATACACAGTCGCTCTAGGTATTTTCCAAAGGGGAGGGTTTGTTTCAACAATATTTTCAGCTTTCTGCTTATCTAAATCCATTTTCTAGAAAACTTGTTCGGGAGTCAACAATGTCTGAGGCTTAAACATGTTCAAGGAAATCCAGTTTTCCTTCTTGTAATCATGGGGTGTGATCTTTATTTTCTTCTCTCTACATTTAGGATCATCTAATTTCTTGTTCATCTTTTCCCTAGTGACTTCATCTGATTTCTTATCTTCCTCAGTGCACTCAACGCAACTAGGTTTCTGTCTAGGTTTAAGGATTTCATTGCAATCATAAAGAACCTTATGAGCATTTATAGCCCTTTTAATGACCTCTGGATTTGGTTCCTTAACAAGGGGAATGCTATGCTTATCGCTTAAGACCCTATGCTTAGTGATCATGTGAGCAGTCTGAATGGTGTTCCCTTGTATGTACAACTTGTTTTCAAGTTTGTTTTTCAAAGTTTTCAGATTAGAAAAATCTTTCAAGAGTTTTGATTCCTTTGCATTAAATTCTTGCTTAAGCATTTTCACATTTTCTTGAAGTTCTTGTTTTTGCTTAGCAGTTTTAGAAAGCTTTTCTTGCAAGGAATTTAACTCTTGTTTTAATACTTCTTCTCGAAAATTACTTTTTCTAATGATTGTACGCACTTGGTCATCCATTTCCTGCTCACGAGTGGTCAGCTCAAATTTTGCACGTTGTTCATAAATAGCAACACGTTCTTTATAGGCATTTAGTTCAGAAATTACAGACTCATCAGGGGCACAGGTAGTGTATTCATCAAAAATATAGTCATTGTTGACTGCAGGAGATGCATCACTTGGTACAACTTCACTTTCACTTTGTTTCACATATTGATCATATGGGACAACATTGATATTACCCATATTTTCAATATTTGATTCAATAGTTTCAGTTGATAGTACTTTGTCATGCATCTTTTGCACATCAGCATCATCGTATAGTTTTAGTACCTCTGAGATGAGTTTGTCTTTGGATGGGCTAGCTTGTGGTGAAGAGGAGACCTTGGGAGAAACCATTGGAGAAATGCTAGCGATAAAAATTGTGTGTGCAGTAGGTCCATCATCCACATCAGAGTCGTATGCATCACAATCAGCGAGTTGAAAGGCATTCTGATGATTGTGACCTATCTCCTGAATAGGTTGCTCATCCACATCTGCATCATAGGTCTTGGCATTGCCCTCGGCTAGAAACAACAATTCCTCTTCATCCAAAGCAGCACCATTATCACGAGCTTGTACAAGCGGCATCTTATCTCTGAAGTAATCAGCATTCCGTGGACGCTTTGGAGATGTGTAGTTCCTTGCAATGTGTCCCTCACCACCACAGTTATAACATTTGATCGGCTTAGCTTGACCTTGATTACCATTCCTTCCTCGATTCTGATTACCAACATAACCTCTACCGGCTCCACCTCTTCCCTGATCATCTTGTCTTTCCGAACTGGTTGCACCACGATCCTCCCATCTTTAACAGTAGCTTGATTGTGTGGGTTAGATCTTTGTTGCGAGGTTGTTATTGGTTTGTGGGAGAGAATTCATGTTTTGACTAATGAGAAGAGCTAGTTGATTAATGAAGTTACCCACGTGTGCATCAGCATCAGCTTGTTTGAACATAGGATCGGGAATTAGTTTGTGATTACCATTTCCCATGGGTATGACTTGTGAGGCTTTGGTTGTGATTCCGATGTTTGAGTAGAAGGCAGTTGAGTCATTGGACGAGCTTGTCTCTCCCTGGTTGGTTTTGAACTGATTAAGAACCATTTTTTCAAACATAGCATGTCTCTCATTCTGAAGGAGGAAGGCATAGAGTTGCTCATAGTTTGTATTCTTCAATCCTTTAGTGAGCTTCACAGAGGTGACAAACTTGTGCCATTCGGGATTCATGTTGTTCACAAATTTTGAGTTCAGCTGAATGTTAGGCATAGTCATTCCGATGTTCCTCATGTCATTCACCAACTTATGAAATCTCACATAGTACTCATAGACACTCTCATCTGGTTTCATTTTGAAGTGTTCAAATTCGTCATAGAGTTGTGATTCTCTGTCTTCCATAGTTAATTTTGAACCTGAGAGAAGCATCTTGACATTATCCCATACTGCCTTTGCTTCGGTGTTGTGATTGATCAACTTGTAGATGTCTTTAGGAAGACCTTGAAGAACAATGTTAGAAGCCCCGATATCAGCATCGAATCTCTTTTTCTCCTTATCATCAAGCTCATCATACATCTTTGGTTTGTCCATTCCGTAAATCAGAGTTCCATCTTCAGTATCAAGTACATCTCTAGTCGTCTCAACTCGATACACGGTCCTTCATCAATGGATTTGAGAATGTTGACACCATTTTCCTTTCCAAGGCAGTACAATCTGATTCGTTGAGCCCAAGAATCGTAGTCTATTCTGTCAAGCATGGGTGGACGAGTATCTGAACCAACTGCTTGAACATCCTCGGCAACAGTGGAGATGATAGTAGGAACATTGGTAGACATGTTAACAGATTATACGGGATTTTATAACTCTATGATTAAACCGGGAAATAGATTCTTACACGGGATTTTACTAAATCAAGAGAAAACCGTAAAAAAAATCACCCAAGTCGCTAGAAGATAATGCACCAAGTCGCTAACACCTAATTCGCTATACCACCAAGTCGCTAAAGTCCCAAGTCGCTAAACAAATGCAAGTCGCTAAGTAGTAACTCGCTAAGCCTCAAGTCGCTAGCATAATTTTGGCAGCAATTAAGCTAGACAAGTAAGCTAAAGATTCAAGTCGCTAAAGAGCAACTCGCTACAGACCAAGTCGCTAACACCAAGTCGCTACCCGTAGTGGAAAGTCCACTACTTGTACTGTTAGTCGCTAGGCCTAAGTCGCTAGCTCCAAAACTGTAACTCGCTACAAAATTGCAAAGCAAGTCGCTACTAAGAAACAACTCCGTAGGTCAAGTCGCTAGCATGAAAAACAACATAAACATCACTTTTCAATCCAAAAACAACCCAACCAAGATGATTCAAGCTTACCAAATGAAAACCTAAACACTTGTGATGATTCTAAACATAAAAGTACTAACAAAATCCAAGCTTTAACACAAGAAATCAAGCAAATGATGCACAAACCCCTAAACTTTTTCAAACTCAAAAACCACCTAAAAACCACTAGAAATCCAAAGATGTGCAAGATATGATCTAACCATGGCTCTTGATACCAATTGTAGGATATTTGATTTCACATACACATCATAACACAATCATACATAGGCGTATAGGAGATGAGTTTTAGAGAGAGAAAGTTAGAGGTTTAGGGAACTTTAGTGAGAGAAAGAAAAATCTTATTATGAGCTCCAACTCTCTACCTTGGAAGGTAGAGAGTATTTAAAGTCTTACAATAAAACGCCACACAACGGGCTGTGGATCAGGCATACAGTGGGTAAAGACCCGTCCTTCCTCCACGGTGTTACTTAACTAAATACTACTTAACTTAAATGAACTACGACTACGAGCTTTCTAACGATTACATATACTTGAGGTGACCGACTCTTTAATACCTGGAATTTCTAATTCCTAACAAATATACCTAACCCATTCAGCCGTATTGTAACCACTCTTCTCCCATACCTGCAAAAAAAAAAAAAAAAAAAAAAATCAAAGGCGGGTTTTGGGGTTAACGATAAGTGGTGAACCCGTTATCAAATGACCATGCAACTCTTGGTGGAGGCATCACAAACAATATAATACCTATAAGCAATGACCCGTTATCAATGACCATGCAACACTTGTTATCGATAAGTGGTGAACCCGTTACCGAATGACCATGCAACACTTGTTTGTATATTTGTACAAACATCACAAACAACGTGACGCATCAATACATCTTGCCGAGCCCGTTATCGCCTTAAGTTGCAGCAAGAAGAAGAAGAAACACCTATAAGCAATGACCTCACATTTATTTTGTTATAATCCATTCAGATAAAAGATTTATAAACATACTCTAATATATCATTTATTTATAAGATTATAAGATTATAAGATTAACAACATAAACTATAAATTATATAAAAGGTTGAGAATTACCTTACTTGTAATAATATAACTTTTTTTATGTTTCAAGCTGAAGCTACATAAGCAACACAAAATCTTTTGAATACTTTGAGAAAAAGACAGCATATGATAAGAAAAACTTATTAAAATGTTACAAAGGTATAGAAGCTGATGTGGTATGTGAGTGTTTCGAAATCGTTTGTTTTTGCGTCAAATAGGGTTCTTTTATACTCTAATAGAATCATATCCTTCCTGGTGCTAAATCACAACTTATTCGTACATTAATGTTTACATAGCTCGGATGAAAAAACTCATTAGGATTATCAACTCCACATGATGAAGGATATTCCAAGAGCTACGTTTGCGATGCACATAATGTTTCCACCATTTTCACCACCGTCTCAGTACCATCACCTACATCACATGCATTATAAATATATGTCGGCCTAGTACTTGAAATTGACACAAAGTAAATTATGATCACAAGGTCGGTTACTGAAAGGATCTTTTAAAGAACACACAATATCAAAGAAAAAAGGCGCACCTGCTGATAAATTAAACAAATCGGCATCCTTTGTAGATGGGAAATCTCACTGAAACTATCTCGCCATATTGGAAGAAAGGTTGTTCAAGATCCTCGTCGCTTACAGTAGCATAAAGTCCTCCAACAAATATCTACAGCCAATTGAAGGGTTAGCCAAATGTGAATAATATTAAAGTAGATTTTTGTTTGAACCATAAAACTTGTGAAAAGACCATACTGACCATTGTGTTATAAGAATCACCATCAGATTAAAAGGTCTTGTTATCCATTACCAGCTTGTTCAAGAGCCTAATAGAATGACATATAATTGTCAAGCTGTAGCAATGACCAGACAAAGAGGCATCATTCAAAAGGATGGGGTGGTCTTGGTAACTGTAAGTATATGGTTCTTTTATTTATGATGTGGTTGCATTTTTTACCATTTATATTTTTAGTAGATTCCCTTCTTGTTGCCCGCAAAAAGAAAAAAGCTTAAATTGATTTAATCTAATTTATCAAGATCAACGATTCTTCTTCCAACCTAAAAGCACATACTCTTTTTTTTTTTTTTTTTTTTTCAGATTTCCAGAACATCAGGCCCACATTATTTGTTGTTGAGTGTGATTAACATGTTGATAACCACTTGAATGTGATTAAGCTGTATTTTAGTATTTGAACACTCACTGTTTTCTCCCTCGTATGCATGGCGTTTATTTTTTGTATCCTTCTCATTGGGGCTTGTAGCGGTACTTTTAAGTACATTGGTAGCTGTAGCTTTCTCATCAGTCTGTGACTCAAGATCCTACAAAGAATCACAGTTATGTCATTCTACCAAGAAAAGATATTAGTGGCTTTCTTCCATCTTGGCACCAATTTAGCCAAGTTATAAATTTTTTTCCATATCACCTGTAAGAGATTAATTCCCGCTTAACTCGATTTGACTCATTACTCAACCACCCAAATTAGTAACCTGATAAACCAATCTATGATTTTGAGCATGTTCAACTACTTTAACATAGAAGTATATTCTTCATGGCGTTGAATAGTCCTACAATTTATAAGCACTTGATTAATAAAGAATGATAATCATATATACAGGTACACATACATCACATATTCTTTAATGAAATTATGTTTAAATTTATTAGGTAAACCAAAAGCAAATATCATAACTGAAATCATTACAAAGTTATGTCCTCACCTAAGGATGAAGGGCCTCTGCTCCCAGTTTTGCTTAAAAAACATGTGATGTCATTTGCTTAGGTTGCACACTCTGCAAATAAGCCTCCATTAGTGACAGTTTCATTTTTAACTTTTGTAACAGTAAAATGTAACCCAAATCGACCCATTTATAGTAAAATGTACATATAATGATCTTGATACCCACCTTTTTAAACTTGCTCATTCGTGTATCTGTCTCAATGATATAATTCTGAGCAAGAAAAACATTTGAAAATCAGTATCTCAAAGTAGATGCATCAAATAAGTAATGAATTCACTTACCTTGAGTTTCGCCATTTCTTCTCTCGTAGGAATCCATTTTAAATTAGATTTTAGCTGATCAACGTTGAGAGTTTTTCCATCCATAGCTAATATTGCGCGCTGCATATGAGAGAAAAAAGTTGCCACTATCATTTAAATGCTCTGATTAAAAATATGAAAATAGAAGAAGATAAGCATATCATATCACATCATTCCCTTACCGTCTTATTAGAAAGTGGCATTTTAACCTTTGTAAGCATGATTTCGACGGCATTGGCCCTACTAAGATCAATCTAGATATATATCAACAATTTTCAATATTACTACACACACAATAATGTTTTTTCTGCATATGGTGGTTATAAGGTGATCATGATACATTGCATTACCAATTGGACTTTTTCAGGGCATTTCTTCTCCGCCTCTTTAGAATCAACTTTCTCTGGTGCTTACACATTGCATCCCAAGATTAACTTAAAACGTTTAATAAGTTAATTGATTGACATTTTTTCAGCAAAGAATTAACTATCCTCCGATATGCTCTTTCTAGAGCACCAAATGAACACATTACCATAATACCATATGCATCATACTTAGAAAACCCATCAAAGGTCAAACTCTATGGCCACATTTGTCAAGTTTCTTCCACTCCTTACCACGGATGCATCGATAATCACTTCACTTTGGGGATATAGAGATAAATTATGTTAGAAGTCAATGGACTAAAATTTAACAAAGGAATCAGTACTTTCTCACATCACTATGATAAAGAATAACAAATCATATATGGTATGGTTTAAATGTACCGCAGTTCTTAAAATTGTAACAATTATAAGTTTTAGACATCCCACATCAGTTTGCAACAATTAATTGGGCCAATTTTCAAGCAAAATCTATATCATGGAATTTTGCTTTGGTGCATTCTAAATATCATGCTACTTGCCTACTTATATGAGCACCTATGCGTTTAGCATCCACTTTGATTAGTTACAATTGCTTAACAGATATGCCCGGTCTACGGAATCCAATAATCAACTGAAGAGTTTGAATTTATCTATACTATATAATATTTTAATAATAACAGGGAAACAAACAAATAACAGATTTAGGTGTGTTTGGGATTGCTAACCTCTGTCACACAACACCAGCAACCAAGAGCAATTGTTCAAAAGCATATCTACATACTCTTTCAATGACCTTCTCCTCTATTGTATAATGTTACAGACGATTAGAAAATAAAATGTTACCATATAATTCATTTAATATTTAAGTTGTTTCCAACGTTGAAGCATTAATTAAATGATAAGAACCTCAGTGCAGAAGGTGGTTATAAGGTGATCATGATCCTGAGCTTCTTTTCTGCCCGATTCTATGAGCATGATCCTGAGCTTGTAGATCCACTTGTGGATTCCTGCATAATATATACACTCAAAAACATATCTACATACCGTCCTTGAACACAACGCTTAAACCCAAACACGAACTAACCCAGCTGAACAAACCCATTCCAAAAGACCAAGACAATACGAAGCGATTAAAAGTTACGATTGCATGGTCTTAAACCAAGCAAGTTACATATGTTGAAGTTCATATTGTGGGTGTTTGTACTTTAAAATCACTCTTTTTATTGTAAGACTACGTGTTCTTGACACGTAATAGTGTTATCTAAAACAAACGTTGTTGCAAGTATGCGATCATGTTGACTTAGGAAGCCTCTAGCGCTAACATAGGCCCTCGATCTTGTTTGAACAAAAGCGGCCGAATCTACAAATCACATAACAACGATTAGTAAAATAATATACATAAAAAAGAAAGGCAAAAATGTTTTGAAAGTATGGAATTAGTTATTCATCCGACCGTCAAGGTTGATACTTTTTTGGGTGTTTGAGTTAGCTTATTTTTCCAACTTAAGACCTTATTTTTAGTTAAGCTTACGGCTAATTCATAAGACATAAGTCTTGTCTGACATGGTCTCCATCTAACGCATTCACAACATCACTTTCGCGTCAACTTTTCGATTACCTCATTATTTTCCACCAACTCACCCGTATTCACAGCTTGCCCAAAAACCAAAACATATTGATGATTTACCATAACAGAAACCCTACATTTCAAAACCCCAAAATTAAACGCAATTAAACTCATTGAAAACTTTATTTTAAAATACACCGAGCAATTCTTGTAAAAGAGCTTATGCTTATTTATCGACTTATGATCATTATAAACCCCTTAGATAAGCACATTACAATAGCTTCTAAAACGACTTATTATGTTTTCATAATTCAGTAAACTCAAAAACTGCCAAGAATTATCAAAATAAAATAAACTTGTGTTTGGGTCAAAATACTACCATCCATAAACATTCAATAACAACCCACTTGAAACATTTAGCTGATCATGAACAAACATTCAATTATAATCCGACCAACAAAAAAAAATCAAAATAACAGTAAATCTTATCAACATTAACAATCAAACATACAATCAACAATAATTAAACTAAAAAACTGTAACATATCAAATATAGTAAATTTTATATGTTCTTTAAACATGAAAAAAAGCTATAAATGAACTAACTTTGCAGCCTTTGTTTTGGTTTTCAAGCTACAAATAAGTTTTTTGTGATGCTAAAGCTTATAGACCCGATGTTAATAGCTTTTTGTGATGCTAACAGCTTGATGTTAACACATATGAGATTTAGATCAAAACCCTAAAAAAGCTAATAGATATACTTACTAATCGAATGATGTAATGTTTCGATTGAAACTGAATGGAGACTTTGAGATAGGTAATTGTACACCTGCATATCAAATTGAAAAAAATATTAGAACAATCGAATCACACATATCAAAATCAATCGACACAAAATTAAATTGAAAAAACTAATAGAAACCTGTTACATATAAAACCTGCTACAAACAAAAATAGATCAAAAAAATCAAATTCATTACTTTTCAATCGGATATATGGGTTTCCACTACTTTTCAATCACATAATAACCATAAAAAAAAATCAGCAATAATACAAACCTAATCGATTCAATACAATTAGAACTTACCGAAATTATTAAATCGTATAGAGGAAGATTGAATCACATTGGAGAATTGAAACTGAAATAAAGAGAGGATTGAATCACATACGGAGCTTTTTGTGTTCTTTGATAAGGAGGTGTAGAGAGAGAGAGTTTTTGATATACCTTTTAAAACAGAATATTATTACATTGACTTTAAAAACGTATTGCAAAAAATTATCAGTTTGGCAAATTCATTTTTAAAAACGTCATGCATAAAAAAATTGTACTTAGAAGCTAAATAAGATAGTGCATTAAACCAATTTTTAATGCCTTGCGGGCTTTGAACCTAGTAAGAACTGTCTGAAAACTATTTTATTATATATAATAATAGATAATAGATAATAGATAATAGATGAAACCTTAGCTTATTATGTTTTTTTATTCGTTTTTAGTTTCAGGATTCAAAAGTGACGCTTTAATGTTGCAATACGCGGGTATCGACATGGAAATAACTAATTGAGGTAAATTAATCTTTAATTTTATATGATAATTGATTTGATTGTTTGGGGTTTATGTAAAATGGCTTTTTATTTTGATTGTTGATTATGTCATAAGTTTCTATATAAAGTTTTGATTTTTATGGTTCTTGATCATAAAGTTCTAATCTTTTTATGTTTTTGTTATGTTTTTTGATATGGGTATGTGTTAATTTTTCTTTATTTGATTGCTATTCTTAAATTTAGTGGCTTAATTAAGTTTTTTTCAATTATTGTATGAAAGAGCTGTGAAATTTATGATATTTGGTTTGTAACATTATTGGATCTTCTTTCAGAATTTCCCCAACCACCTTTTCACCACTGTTCGCAGCTGCTGAAAATGAGGTTAGCATTTCATTTTTACCGTCGAGTATAGTTAATTTGTTTATTATTTGGTCTTTGTGTAGATGTTTGCCGGTTGTCAATGTGTGTTTATGACGTAGGTGAAAATAAAAAAAACGCATACGAACCAACAGCCGCGAAGCCGGAAACCATGCAATAGAAATTTCTTTCCTTCTTCCATTTATGTTCCAGTCTTTATTGAGTACCTACCATTTTGAATGTACACCTGTAACTTACTGCTATCTACCTTTTTAAATGTATCTCTGACCATGTAACTTATTTTTTCACCGTTGTAGATTTTAATCATGGCACGAAGGTTTGGGAGTTCTCTACAGTCGTCGTTTTGGGGATTCCGGTAGCGGTTGGAACTGCAGCAATGCCTTCTCGGGTTGCTGTCCCAGGTGAAGACCGACCACGGTGCGGGGTCTGAGGTAATATATATGTGTTATTGTTATGCACTTGAACTGTTATTCAAAGACTGGTAAGTCATGGGGATGTAAGAGATGCATACTGGGTTGAGAATTTAAGGTTCTTTTGTGGGGTTGGTTTACTCCTTTTTTGCTGTTGGGTAGGATATTTGTACTACGTATGCATCACTTACAACTTCCTTTTGTTATGTATTCGAATATATATAAGAAGTTTGATCTTTAATTATCTATTGTTGTTTTATTGTTAACAATCCATTTTTTAGAAAATAATTGTGTATAACCAATTTGTGCGTGAATTATTAGTGGTTGCTTTGTTTTCAGGTCATTTACGAAATAGAAACATGCTGCTAATTTTAGCTTTTTTATTCAGTTGACGGCTTGGGTTGTGGTGGTGGCTGGGATGGCAAATATATCGAAGGTCGTTTTCAATAGTGTGTCGGGTGTTGAAAAAGGGAAGACTGTTGTTGCTGATGAAGGAGGGATACTTGCTTTGCCGGAGGTTATTCAAGATGATGTTAGGTAAAATAGAGGTATTCAGGTACTAAAATTCTAACAAAGGTATGCATCTATTTTTCGACTATGTATTTTATAATTAAATAGGACTCATAATAAGTCTATGTAGCAGGAAATTGATCAGGTATGTTTTCCCGGTCTCTGTACTTATTCAGGTTTGCAAGTCCATTCCTCTCACAACCGTGAGAAAGTCGACTACCGTTTGTATTGTTTCAAATCTAAAGCGGTATAATATCGTTGGTTGCAGGCCATGTGTGTAAAATGCTGATAAAGAACTGCCCATGTTCCAGCAGCCGGCGTGTTGCTACTAAAGATTGTTGTTGTATTTTTAATAAAGAGATGGTTAGGTTAGCAACCTTTAATAAATTTTTTTTTATGTGTATCCATATGTTCAGCTGCTAACCTTGATTGTTGGTGCAGACACTAAGGATAAAAGCAATGCACGCTTACTTGCAGACAATTGCATGCATAAGAACTAGCTCATAAAAAATTCACTGCATTAAATTGATGGCGGTTAGCATGTGAGATCATGCAACATCGATGTTTAAGGTGAACAACATTTTCTCGACATTTATTCTAATACATTCTCTGTCTCTTAATATATATACTTATGGACTTTACTCTTATAAATTGACGATTGGTTTTGTTTTCGTAAACCATTCGGTACATGTGCATCATCTTCTTATAATGTGAAAGCAAAAAGAACGCGCCCTAAGATATCCTCTTTTCGATACAGGTGCATCGTCTTCTTATAATGTGAAAACAGGCACCCACTGACGAGCAGGTCAGCGGCGCCTGTAGCTGAACAACAAAGGGACAGAGGCAAAGGAATCATGATAGAGGAGGATGTGACCGATATTATGAACCTGACACCTGCAAATTTAACTGGGCCACTTGATGTAAATGTGTACACAAGGTGGATGTCAAGGAACGTGCCGAATCCCAATCTGACAGGATTGTGTTTCATGTTACTGGACAAAAAGGTATATTGCAAATGGTAGTCCTATTATTCTAATCCTGTATCAGCAAAAGGTACTCCAACTAACTACTTTATGACCATTCATTTCTCAAACTGTATAGGGTGGAGCTATACAAGCCATTGTACAATTGTGGGACATGAAAATGTATGAAACAAAACTCCAAATCAACAGATGCTACCGGATACACGGCTTTCGCTGCAACAAAACAGAACACTGGCAGCGGACCCTCAACAATAATCTGGCATTGTTATTCGGAAAGTACACAAAGTTGGGCGCCGAGCAGACTACAGGGAATCGATTCTCACAGGTATTAATAGACAACTCACAACAGTAATATATTTAACATGTGCCAGCTTTCTAACACTTATCGACATATTACATTGGAATAATCTGCAACATCAGTGACATAAGGGAATTTGGTGATTGGACCACCAACCGCATCTCTTGCAGAAACATCACGCTACAAAACTTGAGGTGCGTACGACATTATTTACATAAAACAAATCACGGGACCAGCCTTTGCATGCAGTGGCAATAACATTACATTTACCCTCTGGAATGAGTCACCAATTGGATTTGAAGTTAACATGCTTTCAAGAATAGAACAATCGGTTATCATTGCTGTAAGCTCATGCTGGGCCAAGTGTTTCACAGTAGGGGTGTGCACGGTCGGAAAACCGGACCGGACCGGCCAAGACCGGACCGGACCGAAAACCGAGTTCGCCCAAAACCCTAGACCGAGACCGGACCGAATGTGGTCGGTCCGGTCTCGGTCCGGACCGGTCCGGTCAGTCCTTCGGTCGGTCCGGTCCAACAAGGCCAAATTCGTCGGTTTTGGTCCGGACCGGACCGGACCGGACCGAGGTCCGATTATCCCAAAATCCGAGACCGCGGACCGGACCGAATGTGGTCGGTCCGGTCTCGGTCCGTGTCGGTCCGGTCGGTCCTTCGGTCGGTCCGGTCCGTTCGGTCGATATGCTCACCCCTATTTCACAGGTATGTAATCACAAAACCTAAAAAGTTCCGAACAAATTCTGTCGACATATATCTAACCTGCACTCTCTAAACATGAGGGCTGCAGCTATCAGCAACACTAGCAACCAGCTATTACTTGAATTCGTACTTCCCGAGACTGAACATATCAGACAGATGTAAGTACCACTTATAAATACGTGTACAATATCGACCTCTAGCTTACATATAATTCATGACACACGCACGAAATGTGACAGGTACACTGAACTCCTTGGTCCAGATCCGCTATTGCAGCTTCCACAAACAGTGACATATACCTGAAAGGGAGGAGCTCCCATCCGTTGTGAATCTCAAGATGTTATTGGAAATGAACCCCGAGACTCACATGGTACGCACTATATCCTTTCAGTCACACACTCCACACCACATCCATTCACTTTCACGTAGTATCATTAACAATGCAAATGTGTGTGTCAAACAATTGCAGCATCATGGTCTGTCAGCCAAACGTCTTTACAAATCTGGGATTGCAGCGTCAAATTACACCAACTAGCAGGTCGCGTTCACGAAGGCCAGGTAGGTTGTTCATACTTATACTGCATTCTTTTGTGCTTTCTTTATTAACTGTTACGATTTCGGTCATACTTATGTGCCACAAACAATTTCTATTTTTGTTGCAGCATCGTGAACACAGTCGGCTGCTCATGCATATTCTCAGGATACCAGGTCTAGAGTCATACCAGCACATGGTGGGTTACAACTAATGGCCTTAATATTACTTTGCTACTCACTTGAATGCAATTTCATCATCACCTTACGTTTGTGTGTATCTCATAATCTCAGGTGCGCCACATGGAAGTTAGAGTTATAACTAATGGGTTACAACTAATGGCCCTAATATTACTTTTGCACATGTATATTTGAAACAAATTAATTGACGAGAACTTTGTGCATGTATAGTAAGGTGTTCATTGAGGAATAAATATGCAACAAGTATATGAAGAATATGATTAGATGACGATGATAAGTTGTTTTGAGTGTGTTCAGTATGTTGGGTTATGAGCACAGCCGATTGACGGAACAGTCATGGTAATGAATAAAGGGGGAATGGATGCAATCAAATTATAAGGCGGTGCATTGCCAAATTTCAGCTTCAAAACATATTGTTGAAGTGGGGGTAGCTGTTATAGACCATGTAGGATTGACCTCTCATGCCATTAGTGTTCTTGGCTAATTGAGCATGTATGTATGTACAAGTAGCAATGACGCGAAACACTATATTACTTTTATGATAAGTTAGGCTGTAAATTCGAAAACCAGATGCTGTATATACTATTTTCTTTACACGTTTGATGCAAAACACGTGTACCTTGAAAATACAAAATGCCCCGCCGCAACGCGGCGGATCCGAAGCTATCATTGTTCCTAGAAATGGCTGCTTTATTTGGGCACATCATATTGATTTCTTTTTTACCAAAAGTATTACAAAGTGGAAGAAAAATTGACACCCACTTAGGAAAAACTGCATAGACTTGAGAGTCTTTGAACGTATGATTTGGGACATAAAGTTCGTGTATGCTCCACCCAAATTTAAAGTCGTCTAGCTTCTGTAGGCTATTGCAGAGTACACTTTATTTCGTCAATGTTATGCTAACCACTTGTTTTGATTAAATGTCTGAATGAATAAAGGAACAGATTTATACAAAACAGATTATATTAAACGTCATTATAAGTTTTATTAATTGAAGAGCCAAACGACGTCGTTTGCTACAGTGCAGACCCCGTTTCAACCCGACTGTATGTGAGTAGATCTACAGTATTTATTCCATTTTTCTGTCGTTTTGAGTGTTACAAAAAGTGGTTATTTGTCGTTTCGGGTAAGCAAAACCGGATTACAAGAACACCGCCTCACTCTTGCTTCTTATTATACCAACGTTAAAAAAACCCAAAAGCCCATAAACTTCACGAAATAACTCGGTTCGATTTGACCACCTGCATTTACACTTCTCCAACCATCAACTGTATCCAAATAAGGTATACGAATTACGAATTTATTTTATTTAGTGTTTATGGGATTGCCCGATTAAGGTTGTTATCAAGTATTGATTGAATCACTCCGTTCATCAACTATGATTGAGTCACACCTTTTGCTTTCATGGGATGCTTTTCTATACATACTGATATCTAATTTCTGTTGGTTTATGTACTTGGTGGCAGGTTGGATGATGCCATAAATGTTTGATGAAATGTAAAAAATGTATTGGTCTTAATTGTATGTCCCATATGAAATGATTATAATGGGTAATTGAGTTTTACCACTTTCTTTTTGGTAATGCTGGAGAAGGAGCTATTCAGTAGAGTGCGGCGATTACAAAGATCTTCAAGTGCTCAATGCGTATGAGTGGATTATGTGTTTAGCGGCTTTTAAGCGGTGTCTTGGTAAGCTTATTTAAGGGCCTATTAATTTTGTGTGTTTTTGTTAGGATCAGCATTAGTAAAGTCGTGGATTTGGTTGTTTATGTGATTAAGGCGTTTGGGGTGGGATTGGTTATTAAAACTTAAGGCTGCTATATGTGCCGATGATGGATGCTTGATGAAGGGTGCGACAATTTTAAATGAAATGGGTTGGAGAAAAAAACAATTAGAGGTATGCTATAATCTATTAATAAGCTCCTTACTTTGTTTTTGATTATGGTGTAAACGAGATATCTTACGGGTAAAAATATGATTACAATGGTACCTAGACTAATTGGCAGTGAACCCTTTATTAGAAAATGTGATATTTTTAGCCTAAGCTCATATTTTGTTTAGTCATATTCATCAATGTCATAGTTACATTTTGTAAAACCATCTTTGCATTCCCATGTAAACCATTTTCTCACCCTTTTAGCAGTTAACGTTATTTTTAGAGTTATTCAATCTGAGTATTGGGCCATTGGCCAGTTAAACTCATATAGTTTATCCCTTTTGACCGGTGATTCAGTTTGTCCATTTGGTCACTAATACTTGAAAAGGTTATAAAATTGTCCTGTAATGTTTAAACCTTATTTGCACTTGAGCCTATACTATTAGTTAGGAGATACCTTATTGGTAAATCTTATGTAACATTTTTGTAGATCTTATTAAGAAGACAAAAGAATTTCGATTGTTCTTGAAAACATTAACTGTGAAATAATTAGCTTTAGAGGGTGTTTAGAATTTTGTATTGAAAGAACTTATTAGACATCATTTTAGTGATTTATGTATATAGCGGTGAGATATTTATATTATTGTATTCTTTTCAACTTAAAAGATATTAAGTAAGTCTGATGTCACCTTCATTTCTTCAAAACAGGATCCAAAGAGGCGACTGGCAACTAAACTGACTAAAAAGCAGTTTTGCAGTTGCTTCCTCACGACTCTTCTTATGAGTAGTTGTGACACTTGCTATAATGATTGATCGCTTCTTCCAAGTGGAACTATAGACTATCTTGATCAAGCATTAAAAAAAATTGTGCTTACAGGTAATTAATCATCTTTAAATCACATCTGGCTACATTTTATGCTCAAAGATTTGGTTATTTTTTTCATGGGTTATTGGGCATGTTTATAAGGTGTTAAATCTATCTATAACAAATAAGTTCCACCATACATAATTAGGCGTGTTTAGGAATTAGTTTTGATAGAAAGTGGATGGTCTCGGTTTCCACAGTTTCCGAACCTCGATCTCCTTATGAAAAAAAACACACATCAAAAACCATAACGGTGCTTGGGATCTTATCCATGGTTGACGCTTGGTTTCTCTTCTCTCTAGGGCTAAAGCTGCTTGGCTTGGCTACATGGCAAACAAGTTGTGTTTGGTGAAGTTGTTGAAGGTTATGATCTCCTTCATCTTTTATATTGACTAATTTCAGTTTGGTGAAGGTTATGATGTCCTTCCTCTTTATGGTTTGTGTTTGGTGAAGTTGTTGAAGGTTATGAAGGTTATAATCTGTCATTGCAATAAACGAGCCGTCATATAAGAGTGTCATATTTGTAGCTGTTTTGACCCGTTTTTATATGATGATTTAGCATAGTACTTCTTTATTGTAACCCTTATGGCCGTCTCCTTTTTAGTTAACTTGAATGCACCACTTAGTTGGTAGCAAGACAGTAAAATCTCATATCCCCTCACAAACGGTTGTGCTACCAACAAAACCCATTTTTGCAACGAGAGGTATGGTCAAAAAAGAATAGCCATCAATCTTTACATATCGAGATTTTCTGTCTTTTACACTATACAAACTAAGGCAATGATGATAGTTTTACGCATTTGAAAGTGTCGTTTATGTAACATGCTTATACCGGTATCTTGGCAAGGCAATATGACTTTAATTAAAATTGCAGCCATGGCCGGTATTTGTTACCGTGCGGCTATTTTCTGAGACAAATGAAGTGGGTCGTCGAAGATTGGATCCGTAACTTGGCGTGGCAAGGACCGGATGGCATGATTATGCAACCGTGTTTCTTTGCAGCCATGGCGGACTTTAGATCTTTTTGACCCTATTTGGTTTAAAAATCTGAGCCTAATAAATGAAAGGTTTGGCAGGTTGAAGCAACCTTTATCAAATTTTCTTAATTCCAAGTTTTTGGTCATCTAGATCTTGAGGTGCTTGAATAATGTTAGTACCACCTGACGCGTTGCATTTTATGCATGGTCAATGGTTGTTGAACTAAAATCCCGGTTTAGATTATGGGGTCAAATTCTTCTTATTTTGTGTTTCCTATAGGCGATGAAGATGCTATAACTTTTGTGCCTTTCTTTGGACTATAATGGGTGAGAGCAACCCGTATTTTGGCGAGCGCATAACCTCGGTTGTGTTTGCGACCATGGCGAACACGGATACCCTTTTCTCGATCAAGCGCTCACAAATCTGAGCGAGCGGTTTGAGTTCGAAAAATAAGGCTTTTTATAGATTTTACGACCTTTATAAGTTTATTCTGATTTCAAGTTTGAGTTTTTGGAACGGTGACGAATGGTTATGGTTCGAGTTTATTACGATCTGCACATATCACTCCAACGTTAACAAGAGTTGTGTTAGCTTATGGTAATGTTCTTTGAAGCTATTGAACACGTCGACTATTTTCATGCTCTGATATTAAAGTTTCGATAATGTTTTCGTTATTTTTAATTGAATTTAATATATTATAATTGTCAACGGTCAAAATGATTACCCGTTAGATGAGTAGCTACGAAGTTGCCATATTAAAAATGTAAAATTGCAAGTACCGAGTACAGCTACGTAATATGTTTCATCTATTATAATTGTGTTGGATTTGTGTGAAGGTGTAACGTCTAAATAAGATATAGTTGAACCTAGGTTTTAATGTTCAACTAAACTTTGTGCTTGGTTAGGGATTATGCATTCTATTTTGTTTTCGTGTGTTTTGGTATCTATAGGGACTTTTGGAACAACAGGAATCGTGCCAATGCTCTATCTTTATTGTATCCTTTTAGACACATATCGAAGGTACGCTCTATTTCCGTCCTCGATATTTGGGTGCGATTTAATTTTTTCCATTTGCTGGGTCAACCTAATCGGTTCATGGTTGCACCCAGGTGTTGTGGTGAAGGTTTATGGGCATGATGTGTCAAAGGGATACCGCATTCGTCTACGCTTGATATAATATTTTTTGTTAAATTGCATTTATCTCTTGCATAGATAAAAAGTCTTGAACAACCAACTGTTGGAACAAAACGGGTGGGATTATAAAATCTGGTATTCTTTTGTAACTTAAGTTGTTTTTTAATTTCTTGGGTGTTGCCTAAAAGAACTTTTAATTGGTACATTAGAAGAAGCCTTTTGAGTCATTGAGTGTATATGGATCAGTTCCGTGTTGCATGTGGACACAATTATATATATGTATATATGTGCAGGTTGAAGAAAACATACCAAATCGAGTGAAACAAAAGGTAGAGGAAAGTTAAAAGAGCCAAAAAAAATGCCATATCAGGTGGTTCAACTCATACCATGGAGGATGCAATAGCTGTGTTAAACCAAGAAATGATGCAATTGGATCAGTCTATCTATAGCAAACTACTTTTTGAGTCGAGGCATATTTTAGAGGTAAGGAAACATTTGCAAAGCTGCTAATGCCTATTATTATAGTTTTATTTTCCTTCTTTCTGCTGCCTATATAAAACTAAAGTTCACGTTATGTGGTCATTTTACATTCTGAAGCTAGCAACATTACACGTGTTAAAGAGAGCATTCCTCCACAATCTTTGAAGATCTCAAATGAACGACTAAGAGTGAAACGTACAAGCATTGCTCATATTATGTCAACCATTTATGAGTATCTATGCGTCTAATAAGGTAACTTTAATGTGACAGACCCAACCCGCCGCTTTTTTTAATCAATTTATATTCAACTTTTTTTTCCTGAACCATAAACAATTGAAATTACATTTTGGAGCGAATTTTTATCATTGCTTCGAAGTTCAATTGCATAAAACTAGAAGCAAAAATCATGACAGCAGCGGGGTTACCTCGTTAGTATTATTTGTTCAAAAAAAAAAAAAAAAAAGTCATTGGTATTAGTTGAACAAGTGTCTTGAAACTGTTAACGTATCTTTAGACAAAACGAGTGTGGAAACCCGCGCGATGCAGCGGGATTGGCTTCAAAGGACTTACTTTGCAGCGACACTTAAACCTTAGGGACTATTTTTGCCAAGTTGTGAAACTTTGCATTTAATGTTTGGACTTACTTTGCAACGATGCTTAAACCTCAGGGACTGTTTTTGCCAAGTTGTGAAACTTTGCATTTAATGTTTGGACTTACTTTGCAGCGTCACTTGAACCTCAGGGACTGTTTTTGCCAAGTTGGGAAAGTTTGCATTTAATGCGTGGTTTGTTGCAAAAGCTTGTACGCTTTTTAGTATTATAAGAAGAATGTGCCACATCTTCGACTTTCCATTTTTTGTGAAAACCAAATGCTGGATAAAACACTAGTAGGAAGTAGCTCGCATCAAAGTATTGGGTGAAGATTTGTGAGTCGTCAGATGGTGTTAATTAGGATGTTGGCAGTGTTTGATCAACCATCTTTTTCAATCATGTTAACTAGTCAAACCACAAACTACCCGAGGTAAATACCGAGAACAGTAACCACACTAGGGGTGGTGGCAGTCATGATCTCATGCCTCATCACCCATCAATAATATCATTATATTCTACCTCATTCCCTCTCTCATGCCTCACCATACTTTTTTAGTGGCAACCATGATCCCATGCCTCACCTAATTTTATTTTTATTTTTTATATTCATAATTATATTAAACAATTTAATAAAAACATAATATTTCATTAATAATTAAAAAAAATTACATAATACTTAAAAAAAATGAAATCACTAAACATCGAGAATATATATCTAAAAATTGCAACTCCATCCATATTTCTTCGCGAGCTCACGTTTTTTGGCAAGAGTGAACTCTAGCATTTTCGGATCGGTTATGTGATTGTGCGGTTGGTTATAGAACTTCATCGCCCGAAACAAAGCCTTTTCTTCAGCACTACGGATTTGTGTCGCCAACAACTTTTCGGCCAGTTCATTCTTTGCAAGTTTTTTCTCCACCACCGTCTCCAATAGTTGTGTTTTCCTTGCCGTGTAGGTGTTGAAGTTCGCAGCAACACTAAAATTATAACAAGTGTAGAAAATAATAATATAACAAATAAATTATAACAAATACATTAAAAAAAAAGTATACTGATTGGATTTTGTTGTTGCGTTTCGGGAACATAATCAATTTCATCATCCTCGTAATTATATAGCGGTAGTTCTTGTTCGACACTTGGTTCACGCCGCGAAGGACCTTCACGGTAGTCATTGAACGGGTTGAAATCACTTGTCTGACATCATGTATTGGCTTGGATTCATCGGTGGAGGTTGGGGATAATATTGGCGTTGATGTCATGGTGGATTCACCGGTGGAGGTTGGGGATAATAGTGAGCGGGTTGAGGACTCATTTGAGGATAGTAAGGAGGGGGTTGTGATTGAACTTGCGGACGAACGGGTTGTGATCGAGAGCTTCGTCCACAATCTTTGGATGAGGTTGAAACATCTTTTGATTTCTTTGCATCCATTTTTTAAAAAAAGAATGAATGTGAGAATCCTTTTCTCTGGCAACTTTATCCTCCATGATCAGTGTGAGAATTTCCATTACAAGGGTGAATAGATAAGGTGACATGGGGTCACCTTGCCTTAAACCCTGTGAACCAAATAATCTCGATACTTATGCTTCTTATGTAATTATTATTACACGAAGGACCAAATACGTTAAGTAGAAAGTTTGTAACCATAAAACGGTTACAAGGTGGCGGTTAGGAAAGCGGTTACAAAACCGAATAGACACAACGGTTAGATCATACCGTTTGGAATTCTATATAAACGCATACATGTAAACAATTTCAATAGTTAGACAAAATTTCATACTTATTCATTTCAATATACTTTGCAATCTATATTTTGATCTAAATGTGGGACAACATTGGCATCAAGAGCAGTGGTTATACGCGACTCGTTTTGGATACCATACGATTAACGAGACAAACCCAAGGATACGCAGCAAAAAAACATTTTGTTTTTCGGCAGGATTATTTTTGTTTTCTCTCTTCTTCCAAGAGAAACAATACTTGAATAAGCATACGTAGAAGATAGTGCACGATCATTTACGTAGGGGATTGCAAACGTTTACACCAAACGGATTGGTGGGGAAACCATTGTTGGCGACAACATAGGGAAGGAAGGAAGACACTTTGTTCGGGTTAGAGAGCAAGTGGGTAAATACTTTGTGAGACCGGTTAATTTAAAACTCAAAGTAGAAAAGCGCGGGATATACACGCGGGGAAAACGTTGTTGTGGAGAAAAGAATACGTACGTGATAAGACAAGGGAAGAAGAGCGCTTAGGATTTTGTGTGGAGTAGTACTGTCGGGACGACACAAGGAAAACAACAACAACGGGAAAGGAAATCAGAAGCAAACGTATCTTGTTTGTTTCGGTGTTGGTTACCATTTCGGTACCAAAAGGTTGTACGTGGGAAGTTTGATCTCGGAGAAAGGAAATCAAATAACGTACAAGGAAGGAGATGTATTTTAGTGTGGATTAACAATAAAAGAAAACAATTTGTTTTTGGGCTTGTTGGAAAGAAAAACAAATTCGACATAAAGGTCTTATTTTTCATTTCGAAGTTTACAAAATTCAAAAAAAGGAGTTCGAAAAAAAAGGCCGAGACTTTTGTTTCAAATCAGGACTTCGAAAAAAAACAAGACGCAAGTTTTATTTTTGGATGCTCGTTGGACAAGGGAATTCGACACAAAGAAAGGAAGAAACTTGGTGTTTTTGATTTCGAAGGGGTAAATAAATTCGTGACAAGAAAAGGACATCAACGGTTACAACGAAGGCAAAAAACAAAAGGAACCAAACTTGGGAATAGCAACAAGACGTTGGTAAACGATTTTTACTAACGCGAGACAAAGGGAATACATTTGTGTTCATCACATCATCGAGGTCACAAGTTAAACTTTTCTGGATTTCATTTACATTAAAATAGTATAGAATAGTTATTTTCATACTATTAGGAAATCCCGAAAACTATTTATTGATCCGTATTAGGATTCCCGAAAGATTAGATATTCCCATTTTTAGAAATACCACACTAGGAAGGATAAATCTCATTAAAATTAGAAAGTGAAGATACTAAACACTTTCAAGATGACAGTCGACGATATAGCAAGCACATCAATTACACCAAAACCCGTAACACCTATTGCACAATATCAATGCCCTAAGTTGAAAACCACAAACTATATAGTTTGGGCTATACAAATTAAGGTTATACTAGAGGCACATGGCTTATGGCAAGCAATAGAACCTAAAATAGATACATGAAGTAGATGATAAGAAGGATAAGGCAACGACTGCCTTCCTATATATCAATTATTTGAAGATGTGATTTTACAAGTAGCGGGTTGTAAGGCGGCTAAGAAATTGTGGGATTAAGCTAAAAGAAAAGACACGTTGGAGAAGATAGAGTCAGAAAGCGATTACAATCATTGATGATTGGGTTTAACTCACTTCAGATGAAGGAAGATGAGACGATCGATGCATTTACGGCTAAACTAAGCGGCTATGCCACGAAAGGCAAAAGAATTAGGGAAAACTTTGGATGAATCACTTTTAGTACGAAAACTATTAGACTCCAAGCGAATAGGTTCATTAGATAGTAGCATCCATAGAACAGACAAGTGATCTCGACGACATCAGTTTAGATGAGATCACTGGAAGACTCAAGGCATTTGAGGAAAGGATAAAACTCCGGAAAGGAGGACAAGTAGAAAGCCAGGAAAACCTATTATTCGCACATGGCGAACACTCGGGAAACAGAAAACGTTTTTACAAACGTGGAGGGAAATCAAATTTCTCACGAGGGAACTGGCAGAATAATAGAAATAGAAACAACTCACAAGGAGGGACCTCAAATCAAAAGGAGAGTTCGGATAAGAATAAAAGTGAGTGGGATGTAAGTAAAGTAAAATGTTACAAGTGTCATAAACTTGGACATCTTAAAAGGAATTATAGAGGAACATCAGCAACTCAGGAACAATCAAACCTTATCTTAGAGGACGATGAACGATCACTATTAATGACTATGGTGGCCGAACGAGGAAGTGTTTTTGAATGAAGAACAAATTCAACCAGGAAAATATGCTACAACAGATGCAAGCATATGGTATTTAGATAATGGTGCAAGTAACCATATGACGAGAATAAAGAGTCATTTTAGGGATATTGATGAAAGCGTAACAGGACGAGTACGTTTTGGGGATGGATCATATGTACAAATAATGGGTAGAGGGTCTATATTATTAGGTTGTAAGAACCAGGAACAGAAGGTACTATCGGATGTATACTACATACCAAACCTCAAGAGCAACATACTTAGTCTAGGACAACTTACTGAAATAGGTTGTAAGGTCATTATGGACGGAGATAAGTTGACTTTGTATGATAAGAACAAGAAGTTGTTGATGAAGGTTGAAAGATCTAAGAATCGACTCTACAAGATTCATTCTGAGATAGAAGCACCTATATGTCTCTTAGCAAATATAGATAACCAAGCATGGTTATGGCATGCTAGATTAGGTCATCTGAACTTTGACGATATTAACAAGATGACTAGGAAAGGTCTAATAGAAGGGATTCCAAGAATAAATCATATCGAGGCTGATTTGTGGCGCATGTTTATTAGGAAAACACAGTAGAACACCATTTCCAAACCAAGCAAAATTCAGATCAAAGAACCCGTTGGACTTAGTATATGGAGACCTTTGCGGTTCTATAAGTCCACAACGCACTCGGGCAAGAAACTCATTTTCTTGTTAGTGGGCGATTGTACGTTTTATGTGGGCCTACTTTATATGAAAGATGAGGCATTTAGTACATTCAAGGAATTTAGACAGAAGATAGAAATGGAGATGAGATTGAAAGTAAGGATGCTAAGAACAGATAGAGGTGGTGAATTCACATCAAATGAGTTCACAAGGTACTGTAAGGAAAATGGAATAGCACGACAGTTGACAGCACCTTACTCCCCACAACAGAATGGAGTAGTAGAGAGAGGAAATTGAACAGTGTTATCAACTACAAGGAGTATGATGAAAGCGATGAAGTTACCCTTAACTTTTTGGGCAAAAACAGTTAAACATGCAATTTACATACTCAACAGGGTACCTCTGAAGGCCACGGCAGATAAAACTCCATATGAGGCACTCTATAACAGAAAACCAAATCTGGAAAACCTAAGAATATTCGGATGCACAACTTATGCAAAGATAACGATACCTCACTTAAAAAAGCTGGACGACAGCATACCAATGATTTACTTAGGAGTAGAGGAAGGATCAAAAGCATGTAGGCTATATGATCCAATAGCCAAGAAGAAACATGTTAGTAGGGACGTAAAGTTTGTGGAAACAAAACCGTGGGATTGGAATAAAGATGAAGAAAATATGAATACACAAGACACATTTTGGACTAGTTTTGTGGTAGAAGGAGTTGACAATGAAAACCTTACACCAGTCAACACAGAGAACGATGACAACGCGTATCATGAACAAGATCAAATTCTGATCGGTTTCACCAATTACACCGACATACAATTACGACCCACAACGAAAGAGGAAGAAGAAGCTACTACTAGTCATGAGAACTCTAGAGGTAGATTTGATGATACACCGATGCGTGAATATAGAGATATGGCAATATACAAGTATACACGTAGAGTTGAACCACAAAGTTTATTATTTAAGGAAGAAGAACCCGTAATTATAAGAAGCATCAACGAGATGAAATGGATTGAGGCCATGGAGATTGAATTGGATTCAATCAACAAGAATAATACATGGACTCTTATAACATTGCCAGAAAATCAAAAGGCAATAGGACTCAAATGGGTTTACAAGACCAAGAGGGATGCAAAAGGAAATATCATCAAATACAAAGCACGGTTAGTAGCAAAAGGTTATGTACAAAAACAAGGAATAGCCGATGAAGTATTTGCACATTTGCTTTCGGATAGAGACGATTCGATTGATATTAGCATTAGCAGCATATCATGGATGGCAAGTACATCATTTAGATGTAAAATCAACGTTTTTACATGGAGATTTGAAGGAAGAAGTCTACGTTACACAACCTGAAGGATTTATTCAACAAGGAAATTCAGGAAAAGTCTATAAGCTTACTAAAGCTTTATATGGCTTAAGATAAGCACCGAGAGCTTGGAATGTGAAGCTTGATCAAACGCTAAAGTCTTTAGACTTTAAGAAGTGTAATGTCGAACAAGCAGTTTATACGAATAGAAACAAGAATTCTACACTTATAGTTGGAGTCTATGTAGATGATTTAATAATCACAGGCATTCCAAGGAAGGAAATAGAAGAATTCAAATCCCAGATGAAGGATAAATTTGAAATGAGCGACTTAGGATTGTTAGCTTATTATCTTGGGATAGAATTTACAATCAAGCAGACAGGTTATATTAACAAGATCTTGAAGGAAACAAGTATGGCGGATAGTAATGATACGAAGATACCGATGGATACCGGTACTAAGTTGGTCAAGGCGGAAGATGGAAACTTCGGTTGGCCAACTTATTCGAGCTTAATCGGAAGTCGGGTACTTCTGCATACAAGACGGATCTTAGTTACTCATCGGACTACTCGGCATTCATGCAAGACCGAAGGATCATCACCGAGGTAAAACAAGTAATCCGATATATCAAAGGAACAAAGGAGCATGGCATAATATACAAGCAGAAGCGGTTTGCAAGATTACAGGTTCTGGAAGTAGTTATGAAATCAACACTGATCAAGGAAAAGGAACTACTAGGATAGTACTTTATATCGGAGAGTCACCGATTACCTTGTGTACTCAGAAGCAACCAGATGTTGCTATCATCATGTGAATCAGAATTCATGGTGGCTACTGCAGCATCATGTCAAGCCTTATGGTTAAAACGATTGCTTAGTGAATTATTTGGATGGGAAGAGAAAGGATAACGCGAAGGTCGACAACGTTTCAGCAATAGCACTCGTCGGGAACCGGTTTTTCATGGAAGAAGCAAGCACATCGATATCGCTACCATTTCATTCGTGAAAGCGTAGAGAATAGGCACATCAATGTGGAACATGTGTGAGGAGAACTACAAAGAGCATATATTCTATGAAGGCTCTACCAAGATTGAAGTTCGTGACTATGCGACAAATGCTCGGAGTTCAAAATTTAGGACGAAGCAACGATCAAGATTAAGGAGGAGAATGTGAACCAAATAATCTCGATACTTATGCTTCTTATGTAAATATTATTACACGAAGGACCAAATAAGTTAAGTAGAAAGTTTGTAACCATAAAACGGTTACAAAGTGGCGGTTGGGAAAACGGTTACAAAACCGAATAGACACAACGGTTAGATCATACCGTTTGGAATTCTATATAAACGCATACATGTAAACAATTTCAATAGTTAGACAAAATTTTATACTTATTCATTTCAATATACTTTGCAATCTATAGTTTGATCTAAATGTGGGACAACAAACCCCTCCCACCCTTAAAATAACCTTGACTTTCCCCATTTAAGCTAATAGAGAAGATAGTAGTAGTGACACACTTCATAATCCAATTCACCATGATGCTATGGAACCCAAATCCCTTTAAAATATTCTCTAGAAATTGCCAATTAACAGTATCATAAGCCTTTTATATGTCCACCTTTAAAGCGACTATACTTGGCCCTTCATTTCTTTCATACCCCTTGAGCAGCTCTTGCACCAGTAAAATATTGTCTTGAATCTTCCTGTGAGGTATAAAGGCACTTTGGTTTTGACTGACAATCTTACTAAGAACATGTTTCATTCTTTCAGTAATAACCTTACTTATGCACTTATAGAGGACATTGCAGCAAGCAATGGGCCTAAATTCAGTGACTTTCATAGGGTTCATGATTTTAGGAACTAAGGTGATGAGAGTAGAGTTAATTTCCCTCAAATATTTTCCACTTACATAGAATTCTCTAACTGCTTTGCATACATCAGATCCCACAATATCCCAAGATTTCTTGAAAAACAAACTAGAAAAACCATCTGGTCCAGGAGCTTTGTTATCATCAATTTGGAACATTGCATTCTTTATTTCAGCATCACTAATATCTCTAACCATCCTTCTAGCATCATTCTCAGAGATCTTTGTAGTAATCAGATCACTAATGTAACTGCCATCCTTGATAGGCATGCTTTCACCTAAGAATTTCTGAAAGTGGTTCACAAACTGAGCAGCCACTTCATGACCTTCATACCTATTCCCCATATCATCTTGAATAAGCAAATTTTGTTCCTGTGATATCTAATTTTTAAGGATTTATGAAAGAAAGCACTATTTCTATCACCAGAACATAGCCACTTAATTTTAGCCTTCAGATACAGTAGCTTTTCTTCAATCTTCACAGCCTCAACATACTCTTTAAGATCAATACTTTCTTCCATTCTGAGAGCTTTATCATGAGGATCCTTATCAATTCTGTAGAAAACTAGAAGGGGGTTGAATAGTTTACCACTTAAAAAACTTTGTTTTGAAACTTATTGAAAGATCAATTGATATTGATCTTGGATATGTTGATGAAATATGTAAGTAATATGTAAAGAGTAAATAAGGAAAGAAATGATCAAACCACAACAAGTTGTTTATAGTGGTTCGGTCTACAAGGACTCTTTCTCCTTACCCTACTCCACTCCCGAGTCTTACACTCGAGTTCAACTTCACTAGTCAACAAGCTCCTTTCACCGTGGAGAAACCTTTACACTTTGCTACACTATTTCCGACACTAAGCTAGATGTCGAGTTCTTTCCAAGGGTACAACTACTCCACACACAATGTATTTTGAGGACTAAAATACTAACCACTCACACTCACAAGATTATGATGGTTTAGTACAACAATGAAGTATGAATCAACACAAGATCATACAACACCAAACAAACAAGACTTCCAACTCTTCGTTGAAGCTTGAATGTGACTTGATCTTCTTTGCTACAAAAGAGATCACTAATATGATATGAAACCGAGTTAGAAAGGTTAGAGAGAAGATATGTATGAGAGTATGATAGAAAGGGATGAGAAACTACTTGGTTTGGCTTTGGTATTTATAGCCAAAACCATCGGCGGCATCGCGGACCTGGACCCCTTAAAAGGGTTCCGCCGTTTATTGAATTTTGGTGCCGTAGGTCTGACAGCAAGATATCAAAATCTTTGCCAAAGTCAACCATATCTATGTGAGATTGTGTAAGATATGAAGAGTACAAATCTACACAAAATATCTAATTAAATCTTCCAATGATTTCCATGATGCATCACATGATGTCATGTGTTGTATTTCTATTTTTAGAAATATGCAAGTACATAAGTAATGTTTAGTTTTTAAGAAACTAAAACATTCTAAAACTACTATCATACATAATGGTTAGAGTCATATTAAGATATGACTAATCACAAATGTAAATGCTTGAGTATGAAGATATTGTTTGAAAAAGCTTGTTTTAATATCTATTAAACTTGACAAGCTTTAAGCTTTAAAAATTAAATTTACTTTTGGCGTTAACAAAACTTAGGTAAAGATCAAAAATATAAATAACGTTTAATGACGATATTTGTATTAACAATCTCCCCCTTTTTGTTGAGGACAAAATATAAATTTTATTTTTATAAAGGATACAAGGATTGTGCAAGAGTTATAAAAATATTAGTTTTAGAACTTGAGAAGAAAATGATAATGCAAGTGTATAATGTTTGACTTTTAGGAAAGTCAAAGTATTCACTAGTTGATGCATGATGTTGATTTTTGAGAAAGTCAAAGTATGCAGTTGACTTTTTCAGAAAAGTCAAGTATTACCAATGAAGTATCATGTTTGACTTTTTCAAAAAGTCAATGTATGCGATTTGACTTTTGAAAAGTCAAATATAGACAAGTTCTATATTTTCTCCCTTTTTTGTCTCAACAAAAGAAGAGATCACGAATGTATAATGAGCGAGCCATTATCTCCCCTTGATCAAAGCTCCCCCTAAATTGGGTGCTTAATGGGAAGATACATGGATTGTGAAAAAAGCTACAAAAAAAATTGTTAGTAATAATGATCATTCACAAGCATTTCCAAACACTATGTAAAGACACCAACAATATAGAAAACATCATTCATTAGTTAAAATTTTTCATGAATAAGTATCATGAAAAGAGAACACAATGATGTGTTTTTGTACAAGAAAAAAATAATCCTAAGAAAAGAAAAACTTAGAAAAGCTAAACTATGACCATTCTAATGAGATGGTGGATGAGATAGAGCGTTGAGGCGCTCTAGGATGTGATTGAGGATGAACCTCATTTCCTCTTGGAAGTCATGGACCATAACCCGGGTCCGATCAACGGTTTGGGCGGTTTGCTCACAAGTTGAGCAACCATGCCTAGGGGGTAGTAAGTTTGGTGAGGTTGTGGTGGTGGAATGGTAGATGTGTTGGTGTTGGTTGGGATGTTTGGGGTGGTCATGATGCAGGCTAGCAAAGCATTTTGCATTTGCATAGTCTCACTTAGGTGAGAATCCACCATGCCTTTGAATTGGTGGAGGTTGTGGAGTTCCGCTTGAATCTCCTTTCTTGTGGGATTAGCATCCCATGCACTCCCAATGTCCTCTAAATGAGGGACATTGATGTGGGAAGTGGTTGAGTCCCCATAAAAAGGACCATGGATGTCTTTGTGAATGGGGTGAAAGAGAAGAGGTTTTGGCCCTAATGGGGCGTTTGGGTCAAAAGATGGCCTAGATGATTCATGAGCAATCCATTCAATTGTGCCAAGGATGGCAATGGTGGTGGATGATTTGGCCTAGGAGGCAAGTCTTCCAAGTCTTCCAAGAAAGGATTTGGAGGTGGTGGTGTGGAAAATAGCTCCAAAGGAATGAGAGCTGGATACTTTGGTGGTGAGGGTGTTTTGGATGTTTGGATGGGTGCCGGTGGTGGTGAAGTTGGTGTTTTTGTTGGTGCTGGAGTGGTGATTATAATTGGTGATTGAGTAGGGTAGTAAAGGTTAGGCGTATCATCTCGGATGGGGGATGAGATTGTGAGTGGAGAAGACTCGGATGAGGAGCTCAAGTTTATGAAGCAACAAGGCCTCACGCTAATTCTAGTGGTTTTCTTGCAAGGTTTAGGGGATGATTTTGTCATTTTGACTTGTGTTTCTCTTTGCTAAATGATAGTAAGAATGAAGAAAGTGTGAGGATGATCATGGTAAAGCCTCTCAATTTATAGAAGTGAAAAATTATGGAGAAATGTGTTTGATTTGATGTTAAACCATTGAAGAGATGAGGTTCCTAATGATTTGGAAGTGGGTTAAATGCTAGTCATATCACCCAAGTCAAGCCATACAAGGGAGATGGAGTGAAGAAGCAAAGATTTGCAATAAATGTGTTCTAATGAGTGGAAGTTCCTAACAATCAGATACCCACGGTTTCAAGGTACCAAAATTTGGTTCCTTCCTTTATGCCAAAGGGCTCCTTGGGTGGATTTTTCAAAATTTTGAATTTTGGTGGGAAATGGATTTCTTATATACCTAAGTGAATTATACTAGTTCTAATAAGGGTATAAACTAGTTAAGATTGACCTACAAGAAATGGATGGTAATTTGGAATCACGAAAAGATTGAAATTGAAAAATTACGGAGGATCCACGGCACCAAAATTTTACGGACGGACCCTAAAAGGGTGCCGTCTGGTCCATATACAAGTCTGTGGCGGTACCATTTCTTATAAGGACGGAACCAAATCGTTAGTGCCGTCTGATCCGTGCGATCTGAAAAGTTCCGAGTACATTTTAGGTGTCGGGGACATTTTGAAACCTGAAATTTTCTCAAAACATGTGACACTAAACATTTCTAGTTAGGAAAAGTAAATAACACGTGTATAAACATAGTGGAGCATAGATTTTGAGCAAGGCTTAGTGATTTTCACATTATAGTGAAAATGGGTAAAATTTGATAGCATACTTGTGCTATCCCCCTGCATAAGATTGTTAGCATACATCATTGTTTTAAGTTATATTATCATCCTACATAATAAAAACAACTAAATTGTATCAAACATTAACGATAATGTATTGTTCCAAACACTCCTTAATGGACCTTTATTTGTCCAACTTCTTGTAAATCTTGCTCATCATCCTACCAAGGAACTTGAACATTCCCCCAGTTTGCTTGAACTCTGCTGATTCATTCTGGATCTCGAGAAGAGACGCATAATACTCATGAGGTGGAAGATGAGAGCTTGGAAGACCATCCTCGGAACTATTTGATGATGATGATGATGGAGTTGGAGGTTTTGCTCTCTTGCCCTTTGTTTTAGAAACTCGCAAGTCACTCAAGGGCACGAAGATGTGAGGGATGAGCTCATAGTGAAGATGCAACCCTTTTGGACTTGGTGGAATTGGTGCGAAGTTTCTATAGAGACGGGTGAGAAGCATCCCGTATGGAAGAGCAACCGATCCTTGAGTTGGAATATCAATCATTCTCCTAGTGATGTAGTAAGCTAAATTGAATGGTTGACAGGTGGACAAGTTGTAGAGCATGTGACAAAGGCAAGCGTTGATGTGATCCCTATTTCCTATGGTGCTAATGACGTTGGCTCTAAGTAGCTCCTCCCATTTCTTAAATTCGGGCTTAAGTTCATTTAGCTCCATTCCATATGGATCTCGGTTTACCTCCTTTCCTTTTCGGGTGACTCGGGTTGTATCACCCCTTGGGTTAAATAGGTGCTCGGATGACATCCTTATCGGACAAGCGGGTTTGATAGGGAAAAGCGGTCATTGATTGCATCAAGAACGGTGAGTGACCACTTATTCGAGTAGACACAAGTCCCTCGGTTGGGAATTCCTAGCACTTGAGCAAAGTTGGCTAAGGTGATGGTGTAGTCATTTTGATTGATTCTAAACCTAAGACAAAATTCATCACCGTCTTCATCACTAAACGGTCACACTAGCATAGAATTCTAACACAAACCTAGGACAAATTGGTTCATCGATGTCAAGAAGACAATCGAATTGGGTGGCGGCTAGTTCTTCCGCGATTGGTATTTTCAATGAAAGATGGGTGAATGGTTCTACCCTCATGGAAATACCTTGATTCTAGACTCTTAAAGATTTCTACTTGTTCCTTGGAAAGTCCTTTGGTTTTGTGATGTTTGGGAATGTAGTTAAGGGTGTCTTTGTGATCATAGAATCTTGCGGCTACTATGGTTATTCCTAAGGTAAAATTAATATGTTAAAAATGAGAATAAACTTAACGTTTTGGTTCTAGTGTGTGCCTATATGAAAACAATTTGGAGTTGCGGTTATCTCGACTCATTTTATGCACAAAAATGGTTTTAGTGGGGTGTTTGGCAAATACCATGAGATAACCCAAATGCTCCTAATTCAATGTGGCTTCATTTGAATATACCCAGGAATGCATATTAGTTATGCAATACCTTTAGTATTCAAGAGCATGCAAGTGATGAAAATCTAACGTTTCTATTTGTATTAACAATGAAAAAATTGTTTTCCTACAAGTGAGAAGCTTTTCAAAATTTTTGACATGGGGTGTTTGGTTATTTGAATAAGGCCTTATAGTCATTATCTATTGATTAGTGGGAAGCATGATTTGTTTATGCAATATGATAATGTAGTACCTAATTTCAATGACTAGTTATGCAATTTGCCAATTGAATTCATATTTGGTATAAAATCATACATAACCCCATGTAATGATTTGTGATAGTTTTGTGCATAAATAAGAATCCTAGACTCCGAATTAAGAGATAAAATGTAGTTAGGATACTTACAATGATGTTATCTTCAGTGATTAGTGAGTGTGAAGGTGTCAATAATGAGCTTGGTTTAATGTTTACACGTTTTGGTAAAGTGGGTTTTGAGGAAAAAGATGTTTTGTAGGAGCGGTTTTATACGTAGACACCACGGACGAGCGGTACCAAATTTTTGGTTCCGTCCGTGTTGTCGTTGGTTTGCGTGGCTGATGCAGAATACAAAACAAAATTGTTTTGTTTTGACTATTCTAATGTTTTAGGCTATGTTAACCAAGTCTAAGAAGATTAAAAGGTTCTCGTTTAAGAGGCTTAGTTAAGATGTCGGCAATGTCGTCTTTGGAGGATACTTTCGATTGAATGTTTCCTTTTTGAACATTGTCGCGAAGAAAGTGATGACGGATTTCAATATGCTTTGTACGAGCATGTTGAGCGGGATTCTTGCTGAGATCGATGGCTCCTTTGTTGTGCATAAGTATAACAATGTCGTTGAGATGAATTCCGTAATCTCACGAGCTTGCTTCATCAAAGAGCTTGTTGACATGCTTTTCCGGCTGAGGCGTATACGGCTGATAGTTGAGATGGCTAAAGCCGTTTGCTTCTTTGCAAACCATGAGGTGAGACAATGTACAACAAAAGTGCAAATACCACTTGTACTTTTTCTATCGACATAGTCACAGGCATGATCCGAGTCGGCATACACTATGGTTTCTACACCCGTTCCTTTGGGATACCATAATCCTAAACACGTTGTTCCCTTAATGTATCTAAAAATCCTTTTAAGGCTTCTAAGTGTGATGCCTTTGGGTTTTCTTGAAAGCGAGCACATAGACAAACACTAAACATAATGTCGGGTCTACTAGCCGTAAGATAGAGTAGGCTACCAATCATTCCTATATATTTAGTGTTATCTACGGATTCACCTTCCTCATCCTTGGTGAGTTTAGTGTCCGAGGACATGGGTGTCTTAGTTGGTTTGGAATCTTCAAGACCAAATTTCTTAAGCATGTCTTTTATATATTTAGATTGGTTAAAGAATATGCCATCTTCTAGTTGTTTAATTTGAAGTCCTAGAAAGAAATTTAATTCACCCATCATACTCATTTCAAACTCGTCATGCATGATTTTAGAGAAATCATCACATAGCTCTTGACAAGTTGATTCGAATATGATGTCATCAACGTATATTTGAACAATGATAATATGTGATTCCTTTTTCTTGGTAAAAGAGTATTATCTACTAATCCCATAGTGTATTTGTTATCAATAAGAAAAGTCTTAAGTCGATCGTACCAAGCTTTTGGTGCTTGCTTAAGAACATACAATGCTTTCTTGAGTTTGAAGACATGATGTGGTTTCTCAAAGTCGGTAAAACCGGGAGGTTGAGCAACATACACTTCTTCGTTAATAAACCCATTAAGAAAAGCACTTTTAACATCCATTTGAAATAATTTAAAGTCATAAGCACATGCATAAGCAAGTAATATTCTAATAAATTCAAGTCTAGCTACGGTGCATAAGTTTCATCATAATCAATCCCTTCTTGTTGATTATAACCTTGTGCAACAAGCCTAGCTTTGTTTCTAGATACTATACCATTTTCATCCATTTTATTTCCAAAAACCCATTTTGTTCCAATTATAGTTTGATCTTTAGGTTTTGGAACTAATTTCCAAACATCATTTCTAACGAATTGGTTTAATTCTTCTTGCATGGCAATTACCCATGATTCATCTTTTATTGCTTCATTTATGTTTTTCGGTTCAATGGTGGATACAAAACAAAATAATTACTTTGATTTTGGGCTTGTGACCTTAAGGTTCTTTGATTAAGTTGTCCTATGACCTTTTCTAAAGGATGACTTTTAGATTCTTTGATGTTTACAATTTCTTTATTTAATGGTTCATCTTCCTTGTTATTATTAATTATTTCTTGACTTTCTATCATTTGACTTTCAACTAAGTCATCATCTACCAAAGGTGATGTCTTAGAGAGAGGTGGACTTTCGGTGAATGTTATGTTCAACGATTCCTCGACTATCATTGTTTCTTTGTTTAGGACAATGTAAGCTTTACTAGTTTGAGAATAACCAAGAAATACACCTTCATAAGACTTTGGGTCAAACTTGGTGAGATAATCTTTAGTATTAAGAATGAAACATTTACAACCAAAAACTCTAAAATATCCTAAAGTTGGCTTTTTACCTTTATAAAGCTCAGATGGTGTTTTGTTTAGAAAGGCGATTAAGACTCTATTTAAAATATATGTAGAAGTGTCAATGGCGTTACACCAAAACTTTTGAGGAATGTTTTGTTCATTAAGCATTGTTCTACTCATTTCTTGAATTGTTCTATTTTTACGTTCTACTACTCCATTTGATTGAGGTGTTCGTGGAGCCGAAAAGTTATGTGTTATACCATTTGTATCACAAAAGTTTCCAAATTGAGTTTCGTTGTCAAATTCACGACCATGATCCGTTTGGATCGACACAATTTTAACACCTAGTTGATTTTGAATTTTCTTGCTAAGAATTTCAAATTTATCAAAAGCTTCATTTTTGGTTTTCAAAAACAACGTCCAAGTAAACCTTGAGTAATCATCTACTATGACCAAAGTGTATAAGTTGCCTCCGTAGCTTCATATAGCGGATGGACCAAACAAGTCCATATGCAATAATTCTAGACACTTAGATGTGGACACCATATTTTTAGATTTATGACTACTATGGGTTTGTTTACCAATTTTGCAAGCGTCGCAAAAGTGTTGGTCATATTTTAGTTTTGGTAAATTCCTAACTAGCTCTTTTGAAGATAGGTTTTGTATAAGTCTCATATTAGCGTGACCTAAGCGTCTATGCCAAAGAGATGAGCTATCATCTAATGTTGTTAGGCAAAGTTTGTCATTATATGTTTTATCTATTTTCATGACGTATATGTTATTTTTCCTAACTCCTTTAGCTATGGTGATACCATCTTTTAGTATTTTACTACCATTTTCATCAAATAGTACTTTATACTTTTTATCACATAATTGGCTAATACTAAGTAGATTAAATCCTAACCTATCCACATGAGCAACATTTTCAATAGTTAGGGAGTTATGAGCGATCGTACCTTTGCCAATGATTTTGCTTTTGAGATTGCTACCCAAAGTGACATTACCTCCGTCATACTCTTGGTATGATGAGAAGAGACTTTTGTTGCCCGTCATGTGGCGTGAGCATCCACTATCTTTTATCCATTCATCAGGTTCCAATCCAACTTTCAAGCATACCTAAGAAGCAAATAACTCAAACATTTGGTCCCCAATATCTCATGGGTCCGTTTGGGTTAAACATACCATTTATTTGATTCATGTATGGAAACGATGGGTAAGAGTTCCATGACATGTAATCTGGAGTTTGATATGGTCTAGGAAAGTTTTGATTCCAACTATTATGTTGGTAGTTGGGTTAATGGTTGCTCTTAGGAAAGGCGTTTGGCAAAGGTGTTTTATATCGTTGTTGAGTAGTTTTTTATCTAAATTTATTTTTAGCAAGTCCTACTCCGATGTAACAGGTGGTTTTAGTTTAACATTATCCTTGGTTTTCTTTGTTACTTTGACAAATTCATGCGGTCCGTATTACGAACATTGTCTGTTGAAGTACCCACGGCACCATTTTGTTCAACGGACGGAACCCTTATTTTGGTTCTTCGTCACGGTCCGTCTTTATGCAGCAGTTTTGCAGAATTGTTCGTCCTTTTCGGCCGTTTTGTTTTGACTCTTTGGAATTAATACTTCATTAAATCCTAGCCCATTCATGTCTCATGGTGTTTTATGGATTTTAACTATTTCATCGGCAAGAGCGATGTTTTTGTTAAACCTTTTAAATTTAGAATTATTTTCGATTAGAACATCTTGTGTGAGCTTTAGTTTTTCTATCTCAAGATTAAGCTCTTGACATGATTTACAACCATCGTCATTTGCTTTTCCTTTTTCTAGTCGTTTTGCTTTTCTTTTAACTCATAAACTTCATTTTCCAAAAATTCCTTTTTGGTTTTTTTAAAATTTATTTTTAGTTATGATTTTTAGACTTAGCTCACACAATTGATTATATTGTTTTTGCAAAGTGTCATCATCAATAGAAGAATAAGAAGAGTCGGAATGTACCTCGTTTGACTCATGTGCCATTAGAGCGATCTCTTCCTTGCTTGATTCTTCATCATCTTCACTATCACTCCAAGCACCACTTACAAAAGCTCGTTGAGTTTTGCTTTTAGGGAGCTTGGGACATTCTCTATGAGATGACTTGCATCACCACATCTAAAACACTTTCTTTCACCTTTACCCTTCTTGTCATCCCGATCCTTTTGGAATGGCTTCTTTTCTTCTCGAGGTTGTCTTACAAACTTTCCTCTTCTTCTAAAGAACTTTTTAAAATCTCTAACGGCCATGGCATACTCCTCATCTTCACTACCGGAGCAAGATTCGTCATCATCACTTGATTCCGCTTTTGCTTCTAGAGCAACGGATTTGATCTTCTCCCTTCTTCCTTTGATGATTTTCGAATCTTTCTCCATCACCATTTCATGTACTTTGAGGTTGCCGATTAGCTCGTCTAGTGACATTTTTGAGAGATCTTTTGATTCTTCAATAGCCTCACTTTAGCTCTCCATTTAGGATGGAGTGCTCTAAGAAATTTCCTGACAAAGTTCTTACTACGAAAAGATTCATCAAGTGCTTTAAGTGATGTAATAATAGTATTAAAGCAAGCAAAGCCACAATCAATGGTTTCATCTTCAGGAATAAACAAATTGTTCATATTGTTGAACAAGAAGATCAATTTTGTTATCCTTGACTTGTGAATTACCTTGATGTGTAACAATTAAAGATTCCCAAATATCTTTGGCGGTTTCACACATAAAAATTCATTCATATTCTTTTCTAGGTAAAGCATTATAAAGCATCATTTTAGCAACTAATTTCTTTTTGTTCATCAACGAAATATCCTTTGTTGTAGAACAAAAATCCCCTTTAACAATAACAAACCAAAGATCTATATCTTTTGATTTTACATATGTTTCAAAACGGTGTTTCCAATAGATGAATCCATTGGTTTCAAAGAGTGGTGGTCTTTGCATAGATTGCCCTTCTTTAAAGTTTTCAGAATCCATGGATCGTTTCAAGTTTATAAAATACAGATTATTTTAGAAATTCTTGAGCAACGAGACTCTGGTACCAATTGTAGAAAACTAGAAGGGGGTTGAATAGTTTACCAATTAAAAACTTTGTTTTGAAACTTATTGAAAGATCAATTGATATTGATCTTAGATATGTTGATGAAATATGCAAGCAATATGTAAAAAGTAAATAAGGAAAGAAATGATCAAACCACAACAAGTTGTTTATAGTGGTTCGGTCTACAAGGACTCTTTCTCTTTGCCCTACTCCACTCCCCGAGTCTCACACTTTCGAGTTTAACTTCACTAGTCAACAAGCTCCTTTCACCAGTGGAGAAAACCTTTACACTTTGCTTACACTATTTTCGACACTAAGCTAGATGTCGAGTTCTTTCCAAGGGTACAACCACTCCCACACACCATGTATTTTGAGGACTAAAATACTAACCACTCACACTCACAAGATTATGATGGTTTAGTACAACAATGAAGTATGAATCAACATGAGATCATACAACACTAAACAAACAAGACTTCCAACTTCTCGTTGAAGCTTGAATGTGACTTGATCTTCTTTGCTACAAAGAGATCACTAATATGATATGAAGTTAGAAAGGTTAGAGAGATATGTAAGAGTATGATAGAAAGGGATGAGAAACTACTTGGTTTGGCTTTGCTATTTATAGCAAAACCATCGGCGGCATCCACGGACGCGGACCCAAAAGGTTCCGCCCGTTGTGAATTTTGTGCCCCGGGTCTGCGACAAGATATCAAAATCTTTGCCAAAGTCAACCATATCTATGTGAGATTGTGTAAGATATGAAGAGTACAAATCTACACAAAATATCTAATGAAATCTTCCAATGATTTCCATGATGCATCACATGATGTCATGTGTTGTATTTCTATTTTTAGAAATATGCAAGTACATAAGTAATGTTTAGTTTTTAAGAAACTAAAACATTCTAAAACTACTATCATACATAATGGTTAGAGTCATATTAAGATATGACTAATCACAAATGTAAATGCTTGAGTGATGAAGATATTGTTTGAAAAAGCTTGTTTTAATATCTATTAAACTTGACAAGCTTTAAGCTTTATGAAAATTAAATTTACTTTTGTCGTTAACAAAACTTAGGTAAAGATAAAAAATATAAATAACGTTTAATGACGATATTTGTATTAACAAATTCTAATTTGAATATCTTTCAATTTATATCTCAGGTTAACCACATTGTCAAATACATTGCCATTTTCCCAGGCTAATTTCTTCAAAGGAATCTTCAACCCTTTTAACCGCTTGACAACATTAAACATATGGCATCCTTCATTATTAACTTTCCACTTATCATTCACCAAGGGAAAAAACTCATTAAACTCAGCTGAAAAGTTAGCAAATCTGAAAGACTTCTTCCTTTTTGTAATAATATTAGGAATAGTAAGAATAGTAGGACAATGGTCTGAGATGAGGTATGGAAGAAACTTAGCATGAGCATTAGAAAACTTACATATGAATACTTCATTTCCCATAATTTTGTCCAACTTTTTGAGATTACCACTATGACTACCAGCTTTGACCTTATGAAGATTTTTTGTCCATGTAACATACAAGCCACTACTAGCAATGTCTTCCAGCTCAACAGCATTGACACAGTCTCTAAATTCTTGCATATCATTAGACATACAATGTTAGAAATTAGGATCACAATAATCTGAGAGTCGTGTAAACACTTTCAAATTGAATTATTTCGGTGGTTCTACCAAAATCTTAAATCGGATAAAACTCAGATTTAGAAACGAGAATATATTTTGTTAGTTATGAAAACTGAACCAGAATTCGAATATATGACCAAAAAAGTGATTGTCAGTTATAACTGCTATTGCAGTTATATTAACCGCCAAATCAGTTAAATTTAAGGGTTAAAATGCCGGAAATTTTATTTTCTAATGCGTTTTTAACATAGCACTTTATAGCTAGACCTTGGCCGGTATTTGCCCTTGGACCGCTACGGTGCCGGACCCCGTCATTCGGGGCTTCACCCCCGAATAATAATCATAATAACGTCATACAAGTGTGCACTCCGCACAATCGCAACTTGTTGAACATTTATCACAATTACACATTGGTCAACTAAGTCAATCCATTACACTTAAATAATATCTGTGATGCAAAATCACCAACATACAAGAGCTGCCATTATAGTGTGCATTTGGAGCCAAAGTTACATTCATATCCCCTAAAACAACCCATGAATTATTCCCCACAATTCTTTTGTATATCTCCAAATCCTTCCATAGATCTTTCCTATCATAGCCACTATTATCTGCATATATGAAAGTGCAAAAGAGTTTTAAAGTACCACTAGCAGTCTCCACATAACACAACACAGATTGTCTTGCCATATGGACAATGTTCATAGTACAATTATCTTCATTCCATCCAAGCATAATTCTACATCCCTTAACACAAAAGAGCATATTATTTGTCCAACTCCAACTTCTAAACACACTATCACCAACTTTCTGCAATTTCTTCCTCTTGATATGAGTTTCAATGACTGCACAAATACTCAGATTCTCTTCATCAATGTAATTCCTTATCTCTTTTTGTTTATTAGAGGTACTTAACCCCCTGATATTCCAACAACCAATTCTGAAATCCATACTTAGACACATTAGTTTTCCTCTAAAACCCCTTTTCCCCAACCATTCACCATATCCTCTTCCATACTTTTCCCAATACCAGTTTCATCGCTGTACACATCATTCTCCTCTTGTTTGCCATTAATATCCTTAGAACATCCAACCATTCCATTATCTTCCAGATGTTTACATTTTTGTTTATAATATGCCAACATATCAATATTCCACACAGCCTTCTCTGTCTCAGTCAGTACTCTTTTCTTCTTTATGCACTCATCAACAATCTCTATATTCCTTAGTGCATTTAAGTCACCTTGCTCATTAATATCATACATTTCCAGAACAGTGTATTTATTTGCAGATCTTTTCATAGCAGCCATTATATCATCCTTAACTGTCCAATTTTGGGTGAATTGTTACTTTGATCAGCTGCAATATTTTCCTTTGCTGTACTAGGCTCCCCATTAGATTTTGCAGCTCCCTCTTCCTGAACAATCTTCCTATTCTTTGGTTGAAAAACAAACTTAGGGTTATTCTTATTAGGGTTTATGTCGTAGAATAGCAATGTACTTTTCAAAGTGTCCCGTTTTAGTACGTGTACTTTTTTTAAGTTGTAGAATAGCAATGTACTTTCATAAGTGTTCCAATCTAGTACGTGTACTTTTTTAACTTCGTAAAAGCTGTAGAATAGCAATGAACTTTCCATAAGTGTTCCATTTTAGTACGTTGATCGACGTACTAAAATCAAATTCGACCTACGATTTCTGAGGTTACGCTACTGCGTCCAAAACAGGCCTTGAAGTACATTGCTATTCTAACAAAAGCTACTGGACATTTTAAAATACATTAACTATTCATTTATAAACCCTTCTTATTATTACCAGCTTTGTTGAATTTCAGAGGTTGAGTATTGGGCCTGTAATTTGGCCTTTTTACTCTCTCCCCTGCACCAACATTTCTCTTATTATGAACTTCCACAAAACCATCATTACCATTCTCCTTATTAATCCCCTCCTCTACTGACCTCACCTCTACCTGATCATCTAAAGGCTGTTCATTACTTTTACTACTAGCGCAGCTAACATCATTGTGTCCAAACACACCACAATGCTTACACATAGGTGGTTTCCAATCATATATCACGTTAACTTTTTTCCTGCATACCTCCTCATCCTTACCATTCTTGTACACAATCTCAACACTGTCAGGCAATTCCTTAGTTGCAGAGACTTCAACTAATACCCTTGCATACCCAACTTTACCCATTCCCATCTTACACATGTTTGTAGTCACAGCATCCATAACCATAGGTTTACCTATCCTACTAGAGATAGCACTAATACCTTTAGTAGTCCAAGCCTCGAGTGGCACACAGGACAGCTTAACCCATATAGGAATTGAACTAGGATCGGTTTTATCAAGAGGCATATTAATATCCCAATTCTGAACCACAAAACCATCCATGGACCATTATTAACTATGAAATTAAGCCCCTCCTCATGATGAAACTTCATATAATAGATTCCATTGCAGAGATCTATTAAATCCCATGCCTACTCCCATCTCTTACACCCCTCAGCAATAAGCATTTCATCAAACACAACAACCTCATTCCCATTATCCTCAAATGCAGTAGGAATACTTTGTAAAATCTTATCATACTCAAATGCATTATGATTAGTAGCAGCAGCATAAGTCTTCACACTAGATCCTAAACTAACATTAGGAGTAATAGTAGGATTTAATACCTGAACATTAGAATATTCATTCTGGACAGATGATTGAGCAGAGCTACCCTCCTTATCCTTACCATTCATCTGATCCTTATGACTTTCACTCTTAGGATTCCCTTTGCCAAATACATTTGTAGAAGAACATTCATGATCAAACTCTTCAAAGTGTGCTTATTGCTGAAATAATACAAGTCTATCATCAGTTACTTCCTATGCAATTTTAACTAAATGAATTCTTTTGGACTGTATTATCAAATATATGTTTACAGATGGGGTGTCTTTTTATCCTAGTTCGATTGGTATTTATGTTGCTGTTCAAATGAATTTATATCCATAAAGTGTTAACGCATGTAAACACGACACTATTTATTCGTTTTATTCTTTAATGTGACGTCTATCTGAAAGTCTTTATGTTTTTTTTTTCAAATTACTTATTCTTGTTTAGAGCTGTGGCACAACCTAAATAAACTCTTATATATTGATATCTAGTTTAATAGAAATTTTTATGCTCACCAGGTGTTGATGAAAAGTTTGAATTAGTTAATGAAAGGATTTTTACCAAACAGATTAATAAAGCCGCAGTTTTTTCTATGCCAATTCTTCATTATATTATGTGACTTTTGTTAGAAATCTATATTTACAATTTAATTTTTAACTTGAAGCTCTAGTAAATGCAGTGCTTGAATAGAATAAAGTTGTAAGTGCATGGACTAAAAGAGTGCATTCATAAGGTCAAGTTGTAAGTGAAAATCTTGTCCAAGGTTTTGATCAACCGCACCCGGCCCCGCCTCTGGCTTCGGCGAAATTGCGTGTTGTTGTCCAAAATTTTGATCAAGTGTTTGATCATGATTGAATTTAACTCGAGTTGTACCTTTTTCCTTTATGTGAGTTTTGAGGCGCTTGCTCAAGAACTAATTATGGTCTGTGTAGAGTTTTCAAGACTACTTAAAGTTTTCATCTTTTAGTCTTGGTTTTGGTTTAGCATTTGGGCCCATTAGCTTTGCTTTTGATTTATATCACACGCATTGAGGGGGAAAAGTATCACAAAGTAGAAAAGACGTTTGATAACCACAATTTTTAAAAATTGTTAATTTTATTTCTTCATCATTTTCCACAAAACAAGACAATTTTATTTTTTGGATGTTTGAACAACGAAAAAATAAAACACAAATTGGGGACCATATACTTTAAATTGACTAGGCATATCACATCAATCAGTTGTATTGATTATCTAAAATACAATACTTTGAAGTAGCTTTATGCAAAGAGTGTTCTGATATGTATTTTCAACTAAGTATTGCAATGAAAATATTATAATTAGATCGTCATTATGTACTTAAACTGCAGTATAAAACTGTTGTTCAACGATTTAATTGCGCAAAAGCATGTACTTTTTGTTACCAAATATATAATACGGGCCAAGCTGAGTATGTAAGAATTGGGTCGGTCCAATTTTCAAGTCAAACAAAATGAACTAATAACTTGTATGCAGAGCCAAACCATGTCTACAACAAACACTCATTCATCTTGAATCTAAACAACTTATATTGGCTTAAATAGTTAATCAAATGCAGTCGAAATTCAAATAGTTAATTTACCTATGCAGACGATTCTTAAAATCGCATTCGTTTTATAACATGAAAACTTGTAAACTAAATGTTGCTATAATTTGGTTGAGGCATTTCATCAAACCTATTATGGGTCATAACTCATAAGAAAACTAAAGATTTATGGAGCCTTATAAGAGAGGTAGGTGCAGTGGTGACGAATAACATGTTATTCGTCTGCTAGCGCAACGTCACCTCATGACCTCACCAATAATACACTAATAACTAAAACACTCCCCCCTCCAAATAATAATAATAATAATAATAATAATAATAATAATAATAATAATAATAATAATAATAATAATAATAATAATAATAATAATAATAATAATAATAATAATAATAATAATAACCATAGCTCTGGTATTGTAAGTGCTGGTCCCTCTTTTGATGATGCTCTATGTACTTTTAATGTGAATATGGATATTAACCTTTTGAGTAACCCTAGCGAGGTCGCTATACCCCAAACTTATGAAGAAATTGGCGGATATATACTTGATCGGGTTACCCAAATGTTGAATCTACATTCCATCTAACTCCTCACGATGGCGTTATGGAGCTCTCTAAGGAGGACCATACTTAGATTGGCTTAGGGTGGCTCGATATCGGACTGGGACAAACTATGAATGCAGGACTTATCGTTGTGTGTTGTGCTATCGGTTGGGTGTTCTCTTTTCCTGTTCAGAGTGCAGGTGTTCAGCTTGTTCTATGGTATTTTGGAGATATTTATGGGGATCATCCTTTGCTTTAGATGCTTGTATTGTTGGCATTAAACATCGGCATAACCTTGTGCGTGATGTTCTTGTTGATATATGCTCTCGGTCCGGAATTTCTGAGGTGGATATTGGGCTTTATGGAGATGGGGACATATCCTTGCGCCCGGTGATATCTTGCTTTACTCTTGGGATAGTGAAGTGATGTATGTGTTGATCTTACGGGATCGTCGCCCTTGACGCAATAGGATGGGCGATTTTATACCGGTGAGGCGATCATTGATGCTTCACGACGTAAACGAGTCAAATACGATGCTAAATGTGCGGATATTGGATATGGGTTTCTCCCATTTTCTTTTTCTTCTTTTGGCGAACTTGAGAAGGAGCTTGATAACCTTGCTAAAGCGCATTCGACGATTTTCTATGACTCAAGACATTGGGCGCGTCTTGCGGTTCATATTTTTAATAGGATTGGTTTTGCTATTGCTAGAGGTGTGGGGGCCCAGTTAGTTTCTCGGCTTCCCACTAATTTTTTGTAAATCCTATGAGTTTTTAATAAAAGTGTTGATTTAAAAAAATAATAATAATAAATAAATAAATAATAATAATAATAATAATAATAATAATAAATAAATAAATAAATAAATTAAAAATTAAAATAAATAAATCAATCACTAACCCTTATTGTTGCATGTAGATCTCAGAAAATACCCTTCAAAAAATACCCACCCACTCAATCAAAAAAAAATGGCATGAGTTAGGGGAGTAACTTGAGACGAATGGTCGCAAGACGGGGTGCAAAATAACATATTATTGGTGAGCCATTGGTACCCAAAAATACCAAATAATACACCAGCAACACATTGCACCTTGCACTCTAAGCAATAAAAGAAGAACAAAACTTATCATGAAAACATTACAATAAGCTCATAATTATATTTATAAATCCGATATTTAATTGACCCATTCAACCCATTATAATTACTCACGACCATTCTTCCATTTAGAACATGTTTTAAAAGGCCCACTCGACCCCATTTTATTTTTATTAAAAACCGAAATGACCTAAATTTTCTAAATAAATTAGCCAATCTATTTTGCCAGCTCACTTTCACAGAAGTTGCTGACTGTATTTTCCAGCAGCCTGAATTATTTGGGTCCATTTCTGTGGATTTACATTTACATCATGGTTATGTTTGGCGAGGGCTTAAATGAGGCTTGGGTTTTTAAAATAAGCCGGCTGAAAAAATAACTCTCGTTTGTCATAGGGCTTATGGAAGGGCTTATAAAATAAGTCGGCTAAAACTTTAGCTCGGGGATTTTGAAGAATAAAATTACTTATTTATTTACAAAAATATCTAACGTATACAAAAACTCATTTAATTATATTTTTTTTAGTAATTTTGCAATAATAAGCCCAGACCAAGCCCATTTGCCAAACAAGTTTATAGATATACAAATATTAATTTCGGCTTATAATATAAGTCTCAGCCCCAGCCCATTTCGCCAAACATACCCATATCACACAATACTTACGGGAAGAATTTCTAACCACTAATATTGAGTATGTGAAACAAAGCAATTGTTAGGAAATTATGATCACGTGAAATCTGTCGAGTCGTGTAAACATGTCAGAAGATTGAAGTATTCGGTGGTTTCTGAAATCTCCAATCGGATAAAACTCAAATTTGAACTTGAGAATATGTTTTGTTAGTTATGGACAGAACCAGAAATCGAAATATATGACCAAAAGCCATGGTCGGTTACAAAGCGCAATAGCAGTTAAATTAACTCCAAATCGAGTTTAATTTTAGGTTAAAATTAGGAAATTTTATTTTCTAGTGCGTTTTTAACATAGCACTTTATACCAAATAAATTTCTAGAAATTTGCCGCCCTTGGCCCTGCTCACCGGGCGTGCCCCGGACCCCGTCATTCGGGGCCGCTTTCGAATAGCAATCATAATAACGTCATACAAGTGTGCACTCCGCACAACCCCGACTTGTTGAACATTTATCATGATTACACATTGGTCACCTAAATTAATCCATTACACTTAAATAATATCGGTGATGCAAAATCACCAACAGCAATCCTGCTGTTGAATTGAACATGTGGCTGCCTTTATAGCAATTCGATCGGTGACATACTGACCTTTATTTCGACTCCCAACACACACCCATACAGAGTTGCGCTTGACTTGAATATTTGTGTCTTTTATCTTTTTTCGATTGCATTTCTGTTGCTGTGCAAAAGCATTTGTGCCTGAAAAGTATTAACGCATGCAAACGAGACGGTTTTATTCCTTTTATACATGATATTCAAAGGTTGGATTTGAGGGTAAGGTTATGCTCACCAGGTGTTTGATTAATTGTTTGAATTGGTGAATGAATGGATTTATACCCTACTGATTTAATAAAAGATTTAAAGTTTCATATTATAAGTTTTTTTTTGAACGTAATTTCATATTATAAGTTGATCGAGTGTCATTCAATTGTAACTGTGCCTTTTCAACACCATGTGCTTGATAAAAGTATTGGGTGAAGATATGTGTGTGAGTGTGCTGTTAGGATGTTGGCATTTGTTTCATTCTACTATATATATAATTTCCTAAGTGTTTCAATCCTCCGTAGACTGTAGGTGGTTGTGTTCTTCTAGGAGGGACATTGCTTGAGTGTTTTTAAAAATGGATTAGTACAGATCTGCTCTGTTTCTGACCTGAGAATGTAGAACTTTGTTATCCACGGAATCATTTCACTAACTTACTGTCTGGTGATTTACTTTCTATTATAACGCTCAAAACCCAAAACTCAGCTCAATCTTGATCTAAAGAACAATGGTCGTCACCACCAGAGCCACCATCAATATTGCACACTGCCATCAACAAAGGGAACTATGATGTGCTATTTATCGATATACATGGTTGCATTAGGATATGGTGGACGCCAGCCAACCTTAGCCACTCTTGGTACAAACCAGTTTAATGAACCTGACCCAAAATACAAAGGCAAAGGGTCTAAATGGGCGGTTTTTGCAGACTTTTATGCTGCACTCAACATTGGATCTTTGTTCTCAAACACGATTCTTGTGTATTATTAAGATATTGGTCATTGGACCACAGGATTTTGGGTGTCTATGGGTGCCATAGTTGTAGAATTGTTGTCCTTTTTGTGTGGTTCATTTCATTATGGGTATGTTAAGCCGTCTGGAAATCTTTTGCCCCGTGTCGCTCAAGTGTTTGTTGCTGTGTGTCGTAAATATATATAAGGTGAGGGATTATGATGAAAAGCAATTGTATGAAGTTGAAGTAAGTCTGCCAACTTGTTAGCTATAACTAGTCAAATTGAATTTAAACTGTCCAAATTTAGTGTTGAACACATTAGCCCAAGTAAACGATATCAAGCTTTAAAAGCAACAGCTAGAGGTGTAATACATGGCAGTGTAGGCTATTTCATTTGACATTTGAATGCATGTACTGTGAAGACTGTGGCAGTGTTTTAGTCTTGATTACGAGGCACATGATATAAGCCTTCAATATACCTTAAAATCGTAATAACGATACTTAGGTCTACAAATCATTTTTCTAAATAATACTTCATCTTGTTACTCGCATGAGTGTCATTCAACTGTGAACCCCTACACCCACGTGACCCAAACCCGCATGACCCAAACCTGCTTTGACCCGAGGCGTTTGACCCAAGATTTAAGTTAGCTCGTTTGACCCGTTATCCACCCGCCCAAGTTTTGCTACCTCTACTAGTATTAGTGGGCTAAATATGTTTACACTGTCAAACCAGCTGGTTACAACTAGCATTTTGTATTAGTTAGACCTCAGCATCAATTGAATATTTAATTAATACTCAAGGAGTGACTCAATCTATAATTTTACAAAGTTTATACGTATTTTAATTTTTAACCTTATTGCAACATATTTTAAATATAAGCAAAAAGTTTGAAATGTAGCTTGAGTTGATTAGCTAAATCTACAAGTTTTGACCCTCAAATGCAATTGATGATTTTCTATGAGATAACCAAATAGTCATCCTTATACTAGAAATACAGTATTATGTGGACTTCCCATCACAACTAAACTGTTCCAATGGTCTTTGCAAATTGCAGTGGGTTGAATAAAGATATGTAGTTGTATGCATTTATACTGTTTCCAACCACTTATTCTTGTTTACAGCTACTAGAGTACTAGTTATAAAACCCGCGCACGCGCGGGATTGTATATATTTTATATTTTTAGAAATTGATTTCTAATTTATTTATATTATATATGTTATTGTAACATTTTCATCAAAACCATCTAAGTTTGCGTGTTTCAATATAAATTCAAGTAACAACCAATCTAGCATTTGAATGTAAATCGGTAAGAAATAGTGTTATAAAGTAATAGATGCGTTACTGATACAAATTAAAGTAACAAAAAGTTTTAACGTTTGAAACCAGTTACATCATAAAAGTGTCACAATTAACGTTTTGCCCTTGCTCAGTTCCTCACAAAGAGATCATGAATATAACCAACATGATGCCTTGCAGCTCTTTTTGAAATGAAGTAACAACCAACTTATTTAATTGAAATGATCACTCACGCTTACTACTTACTTCCAACTAATAGATTCCAGTAAAGTTAAATATACCCACATGTTTTTTTCAACATTGGTGCATCTACGAACAAATTTCATTGACTAAACTAAAACAACTACGGAGTATATGCATTATGAAAATGTTAGACATGTGCTGATGGACTTGGTGATAACTACTTTTTGCATCTTATATATAACTTCATTGCACTATGTTGCATACCGAATCTCAAAATCCCCCATATCACCATTTGTTAAATCGGCATTTCTCTCGCAAAAAATAATCGAGTTCTGTGTACTCTGTTACAACATATAAGTAATCAAGTGAAGTCCCTCATACAAATTTATTCACTTTTTATCCATTTCTCATGCTGATTACTCAATGTGTCCCACCCATCCTTGTTCATGTATTAAAAAGGTTGATCTTGGATCACCAAAATATAACACCATTTCACGCTACATACAGCCAAGGTAATAAATAGCGCGAGGTGTGGCAGCATTATACATGCATATAAAAAAAACTTGCAAAGCATCATACAACACAGAAAGATACGGTTGTAAAAGAACCATATACCTAATAATAGTTGACTGCAGCCATATAACATTTTCCGTTAGTTTAACCATCGACATATGCCCAATCAAATCCACAACTATCAAGTTTTAGAGATTGGTCAGTTAAGTGTGCTGTAGAACACTGTCATAAAGTTCCCCACACCTTGAGCATATGGAGTTTCGAACCACACATTCGCAGCTTCTTGAACCTCTCCTTCTCTGTCTTCTTACCTTTCTTTTTTTTTGAACAATGTCTTCTTACCTTTCTTGCTTCTGTAGAACACTGTCATAAAGTTCCCCACACCTTTATACTTTCTTCGACACTTTTCATAAAGCTTGCCATCAAACATCTTTCATAAATCTTTCTCACTAAGTTCACTGACAGCATACGGTGTACGTCTCAAACCCATGGTTCTTGATCAACCACTGCTTCATTCGACTAACTGCACCAGACCCATCAAATACTTCACGTCTTAAAACTGATCCAGGTGAATAGCAGAGTCCAATATCCATGTACATCTGGGCATATGTAGTGTCACCCTGCCTCCACTCATATGTAGTGTCACCCTGCCTGCACTGTTGCTCTAACCTTGGTTCCGGATACACCATGGTCTTGTATGGGTGCATGTACAGTCTGTGTGGACAAACCCAAATGGGATACACCTGTTTAGACATTAACACACATGTAACTGCAACTTCCCAAAAATATACTGTTTTATTTCTCATAATTACATCATTTACATGTGAAACGTACCTCCATTTCACGATCTCTGGGCAAACCAAACTTGGATCCACAGAAACACAATTTTGAGCTTCTTCATCTTTGCTGGTTACACACCCTCCTCCATAACCACAACATCAACCTCCTCAGAACCACGATTCATTATGGTCAATGGCTCTGAAATCTTTGAGGTATCTAACGCTTCATTTTCTTTTTCAATATTTTCATTTGCCACTTCATCTCCATCAGTTACTTCTTGATCATATACCATAGGTTGTTCCATGACTTTCGGCTTTTCTATCAAAGCGCTTTGCCCTCCGAGACACTGAGGCTTTGAGGTAGTCAACTCAACAACTTCATTTCCTTGAGCATCATCTTTTATAACTTCACTCGTCCCTGCATCGACCACGTCAGTTGCAAAACTTTGATTATTAGCTCAAACCATACTTGGATCCACAAAAATAACGTCATCTATTCAAAACTCTCTTCCACAACTACCATCTCCACTTCCTTTGAACCAAGATCAGCTGCTGTAAACGATGTCTCTGCAATCTTTCAGGCAGCCACTTCTACAACAAATTCCACATGCATCTCCACAACCTCCTCGGTTACCTCATTGTTATCTATTATAGTATATCACCATTCGGCCCACTTGCTTGAACGTCTTTACTAACCTCCACAAAATTCAATCCCTTCCGCATTCACCGTCATCTCAATTTTTTCCGATTTCAAAACCTTGGTTTCACCCGCAACTTGTTCCACAACCATATCCGAACCGGTGTTATGATCCTACTTTACACCACAATCATTCACAACATCATTATATCCAACAACATTATCCATCATATCATCCTCATCTTCTTCCATATTTGACACATTGTAATCTAACTAACCAATAAATTAATTTAAAAACTTCAAATTAATAAATTAAAGTGCTAATTTGTTAATAGTTATACCATAAAGTTATACCATAAAGGACCAAGAACACATGATTCCCATTGATGTGAGTATGTGACACAATTTTAACATTTGTTAATAGTTATACCATAAAGGACCAAGAACAAAACTAAGAATTTATTGCAGATGATTTAGAGTAGTCCTTAGTATATATTAACTCACCATGTAGAGAATCAGACAAGTCTAAATCCCTTGCAAAGAACTTTATCATCACACATCAATTTAGCAGAAGCGATTGTGCTACAATGGTTGAAGTGTTCTCGGACCTGATCCTCGATGAAATCAGCATCAATATTCTTACATACAGAAATTAGAGCCCTACCATAGAAGAAAAAAGTAACAGGAATTATAATGAGATAATTAGTCGAGGATGAAGGGAATACGTAAACTGTACGATCCAAAAAGCACCTGATATTTCGTTATTGGTTCTTCAATTTTGAACGTTGTGTTAAAGGATGAATGTTAACTCTAACGATGCCATCGAGATTGATCTATGCTTTGAAAGCGTCATAGCTTTGATGTAATATCTAAAAACTGACAATATTTTAAAACGGGGAAACACACATGAACCCTTCGTATAATTTACTATGGAGCATGTTTTTCCTAGCATTCTTTAGTTTATAAGCACAACCTAATAACATATTAACCTGATACTAAAAAAAAGGTCATGAACTACACTAAGACAACAAAACGCTTTACCATGATTGTAATTTTGAAGTTCATCACCATTAATTAGAACTTTTTTGTAGGTGGGGGCAAACCAAACAATAGACAGTGTCATTGCAAACCTCAAAACAAAAATATGTCTAGATTATTGAAAAGGTACAATGAAATGCATCATAGGCGTTTCACTTTGATACTTTTTTAGAAGTAGTTGTCTAATTATAATACTCAAGAAATTTGGCTCCATTGCTTTGAAATAGCTGTTATCATATCCTGCAAATTTATGAAATATCCATGTTCAAGTTCAACAAAAACGAAAATTTCATTAGATGATTTAGATCATAATGATAATTCACTAAATTTCAAATTCACATACATCTCTTTAACTTGCAACTGCCATATTCACATCAACCAAATCACCAACAATTTAATATTACCAATTATTTAGCCACTCGCTTCTCTTAACAATTGCTCTATATGCTGTTTTTATACAGTTTCTACATGTTGTTTAGACAGCAAAAAATATGGTTGTTTGGACAGGTTTTTACATGCTTTTATATGTTGTTTGGAAAAATCTTACACACAATACTTGACCAATCCCAGTTACATAAAAAAAGGGGCAAGAAATTACGTTTGGTTTGTGTTATCTTCGCTCATGTCCATCGTTCTGTCCTGCAAAATATGTAAAATTAACTATATAAGATACTACTATCATAATAGCAAATATTGCAACTATGATAATGGGAAGAAAATGAACCTGATTCATTCATCTAATCTATGTTCTTCCATGAAAAGGTTTTTAACTTCTGCCTGCAGCCAAACAACAAAAGTTGATAAGCCATTGACCAAAAATCGTCTAAAAGAATTGTGATATTACAGGTCACATTTTGACCCGCTACTATAAATGGGTTGATTCTGGTATTGTCATCTAACGGGTGGATTAGGTGAAACTAAATACTCCGTATATAGGTCAAAAAGAAAATGGATGAGAGAACTAACAATTGCGGGTTTTAAAGATACGTTTCTAATGAAAATGTCGAGAAAAATTCAAATAGGCTCGCCAATAGGTGTTTCTTGCTTAAGCTCAATTTGATTAGTTTGTGAATGGTTTAAGGACATTTGAAGAAGCATATGCATAATAACTTATTTAACCCTCAAAATACTAAGAATAAGCTTTCAAAGAGTTACCATTGCAATTCTCTATAATGTAATGTTAAAAAGAATAAATAAAACTGCGTCGAGGGTTGTTCTCAAGTTCACGTGATTTTAAAAATGAGTAAATTACTTACGATTTCTCACCAAACTTCCACCACTCAACTCCATACCAAAACAGTTGTTGTTATTCTGAACATAAGAAATCGAGCTCAAACTTATATATCAGAACTACATTGATACATGGTGTTAGCTTTAATGAATTACCATCCTGCCCATGTCAATGGGTATTGGAATTTTTTTTCTGAAGTTCTAAAATATCACGAACAGGTTTCTATGTACTAATTGAGCTCGTTGGACATGAAAGTAATGCCTGCAAAAGAAACTGATACTATTTACTTTCCATAACCACGAGCTTGAGTAAACAGTATTTTACTAAACATGTAAAATATTCCCTGATTAAACCATACATCAAAATCATAATTTCTAATCAATGAATCCGAGATAATATAAAGACTTAAACAAAATTAGGAGGTTTTAAAGGCAGTAACAGAAGGAATTAACAAAACCCAATCCAGATTAAATAATAATACATGTAATCATAAAAAAAACCTAATTAATTAACAATCGATTCATAAAACAAACTACGAGCGAATTGTATACATACCTTATACCTAAGAAGCAGTTGCCTTGCTAATGATAGTAATTTAATGAAGAAGAACCAATTTTTCGATGAGGACCGGTTGTGATATAGATTCATTCAAGATTTATGACGTAGTTTGCGGTAAGGATTCAGTTTATGAGTTTGGGAGAATTTAATCTCCGCTTTTTCCAATTTTACACTTTCATCCAAAACTATCCCGTAATAAATCTTAAGTCCATGTGTATTTTTAGTTTTTTCATCATATGTTTTGTAAATCCGATTTTTTTTTATTTATTTTTGACAAATAAGGAAATATTTAGCCTTTTTGATTAAAAAAACTTAAGATAAATAAATAATTATTAAAAAAATATTACCAAATAAGGTATGGTTTGATTTTTTTGAAATGAAAAATTCCCACTAGGGGTTTTGTTTTATTATATAAAAGATGTGACAACCTAAATACACTCACATTGACAATGTAACTTATATACTCTCTAGTATAACCATTAATGAGATTTTAGCAAGACATCCTAAACCAAAGACTATTTGAAGGATTTCATGACGAGTTTCATTCTGTAGAACAACTATTGAGTGTATGAAACAGGCCTCTGAAGAGTGTTAGTCGATTAGTTAAGGCTTAGGCCTGTCATGTGTTTAGCCCATATTGTATCCTATATATATTTATCATGTACCAAACATTATATGACTTTGGAATATACACAAACTTACATGGTATCACAGCCTTAAACTCGATCCATCTAAACGATTTTTATTTTTATTTTTTTTTTTTTCGTTTGTCGACCAAAGTGTTGTCGACCTAAGTTTCTGTTTGTCGATCATAGAGTTGTCGACGACGGTGTGTTTGTTGTCGATCATTGAGTTATCGACCTTTGTTTCTACACGTTTACCAATCCCTAATCGTTAACCACAAACTTTTGTCAAATCGTTACTGTTTGACAATAAGAATTAACATAGCCAATAGAATCCTGCATACCATTCTTAGGTCCAATCAACATTCAACATTTAATCGTAGGTCCATTAATATTGTGAATCACAATATTAAACGAGTGGGACTCCACCATAACCAATCCCTGGCCTACACACTTATAACATTCGATTACTAACCTTCACCAACTTGTTTTTTATTCGCCTATCAATACTTTGGAGACCATTATTTTATTACCCTCGTGTGCAACATAATACTACTTCTATGGCTTTTTATTCGAGTCCCTATTATGCTTCTATGTCAGGCCTATCGGGTTTTGTTAATCCAACGCAAGTCTCAGGTTATGCCTCAGGTTCTTTTGCACCTCAGTTTATGCACCAGGCTCCACAACTCGTCCACACAGTTCAACAAGGGGAGTATTTCGTTTACCCGGTTCAGTTAGGTACGCAGGTTCATCAAGGAGGTCAGGGGGTTCAATTCGTCAAACTAGTCAACCGGGTCCCGCGGGTCAAGAAACTATTTCACCACATGCTTTTACTGCCGGGACTCTACCGGATACTACTTCCGGTAATTGGAATATGGACACAGGGCCTCACATCTTAACGATAATGTCAATAGTCTTAGTGATGTTTTTAATTCGTGTATTTATTCATCATTTGCTGTTGGTGACGGGCATTCTATTCCCGTTACTAACTCTGGACATAGTATTTTGCTACGCTTTTCGCCCTCTTCATTTAAATAATGTTTTAATTACTCCTAATATCGTCAAAAATTTGATTTCCGTTCGTCAATTTGTTTGTGATAATTATTGTACTGTTGAATTTGATCCCTTTGGTTTTTCTGTTAAAGACTTTCATACTCGAGGGTGTTGCTCCGGTGTGATATACTGGAGATCTATACCTGTCACGCTGCCCTCTCATATTCCTCAAGCCTATCTCACTAGTCGGTATCGTGGCATCAACGACTTGGACATCCAGGAAGTGAAGTGCTACATCGTGTTATTTCCAATAATTCTATTTCGTGTAATAAGGAGAAGTCTCCCGTGCTTTGTCATGGTGTCGACTTGGCAAACACGTGAAACTTCCGTTTGTTAGTTCTTCTACTTTAGTTCAGTCTTCTTTTGACATTATTCACTCGGATTTGTGGACTTCCCCAATTCCGAGTTTGTCTGGTTTTCGGTACTATGTTTTATTTTTAGATCATTATTCACAGTTTGTTTGGGTTTATCCTTTAATTAATAAATCTGATGTTTTTCCAAATTTTGTTGTTTCGTAATTTTGTTAAAACTCAATTTCAGAGTGAAATTAAGTCGTTTCAGTGTGATCATGGTGGTGAATTTGATAACCACTCATTTCATAAATTATTTGCGCAATGGATTGAATTTAGATTTTCTTGTCCACGCACTTCCCAACAAAATGGAAAATCCGAAAGGATGATTCGCACCATTAATAATCTAATTCGGACTTTACTGTTTCAAGCTCATCTCCCTCCTAACTATTGGGTTGAAGCACTCAACATGGCCGTTTACCTCTTGAATATATTACCATCACGTGCCATTGACAATGAAGTCCCATACACCCGCCTTACTGGCACTACACCAGCTTATAGTCTTTTACGTGTCTTTGGGTGTCTTTGTTACCCTCATCTTGATGCTGACCACAAACTTGGAGCCCGTGCTACACCTTCCATCTTTTTGGGCCATGCTACTAATCATCGTGGCTACCGTTGTCTGGACCTCAACACCAATAAAATAATCATTTCCCGACATGTTACGTTTGATGAAACAGTTTTTCCGTTTGGTTCCACGATACCAAATGTTAGTCCCAATGTTAGTCCCTTGTATGATTTTTTGGACGACACCTCCAATTTAATCTCCAATATAATCAAACAGTCACCTACATCTACTACTGCTTCACCCCAACCTCAACCTAACCTTTGCTCCTACTATCCACACTGATGAGCGTAATTCTCCTACACACGGTCCACCTTCCGCAACTGCGCCTCATATTACCACCCCACTTCCCACACATGCCACTAGCCCATCTACCCAACATCCCACCCCCGTTTCCGTTTCCCAAGATCCACCAACTACAACTATTAATCCGAATCCGGTTTCGATTCATCCCATGGTCACACGTTCTCGTGTCGGGACTACTCGTCCTAATCCTAAGTATGCTGGTCATGTGTCCACAATTTCTCTTTTACCTAGGTCGTATAAGGATGCTCTTGATGATCCAAATTGGCGAAATGCTATGTTTGATGAATATAATGCGCTTATTAAGAATAAAACTTGGACTTGTGTACCTCGTCCTGCGGGTGTCAATATTGTTAGGTGTATGTGGTTATTTCGCCATAAGTATTTGGCTGATGGCACTCTTAGTCGGTACAAGGCGCGTCTTGTTGCCAATGGTAGCACACAGGTGGAGGGAGTGGATGTTGATGAGACTTTTAGTCCGGTTGTTAAGCCGGGCACCATTCGGATTGTTCTTAGTTTAGCTATTTCTCGACATTGGTCTGTTCATCAGCTTGATGTCAAGAATGCATTTTTGCATGGTGATTTGGCTGAAACAATTTATATGCATCACCACTGGTTTTCGGGATCCCGAGCATCCGGATTATGTTTGTTTGTTACAGCGTTCTCTCTTATGGTCTTAAGCAGGCCTCGGGCATGGTTTCGCGGTTTGCTTATATTCTTACTGGTTGGGTTTACTTCGAGTAGGTGTGATTCTTCTTTATTTATTTACCGGCAGGGGTGATGATATGCTTCTTTTCGCTACTATATGTGGATGATATTGTGCTCCGCTTCCTCGATAGTTTATTACAGCAGATTATTGCTTCTTTACATAAGGAGTTCTCTATGACAGATTTGGGTGCTCTTAATTATTTTTTGGGTGTGTCAGTTATGCGTGACTCTTCGGGATGTTTTTGTCACAGCGTAAGTATGCTATGGAGATTTTGGAGCGTGCACATACGGTTGGTTGTAACCCTTCGGACTCTGTTGACGCCGAGTCTAAGTTGGGTGACGATGGTGATCCGGTTTCGATCCTAAGTTATATCGAGTCTTGCAGGTTCTCTTCAGTATCTCACATTCACTAGACCGATATTACTTATGCTTTGTGCAGCAGGTTTGCCTACATATGCATGATCCTCGAGAGCCTCATTTCTCTGCTCTCAAGCGGATTTTACGGTATGTTCAGGGGACTCTGGCCTATGGTTTACAGTTATTTTCTTCTACTACTGATTCCTTGGTTGCTTATTCGGATGCTGATTGGGCTGGTTGTCCTACCACTCACGGCCTACATCGGGTTATTGTGTTTTCTTGGCAACAACTTACTTTCATGGTCCTCTAAACGTCCAACGATAGCGATCTCGTTCCAGTGCTGAGGCTGAGTATCATGGTGTTGCCAATGCTGTATCTGAGACATGTTGGCTTCGGAATTTGCTACGTGAGCTTCATACACCGTTGTCCTCTGCTACAATTGTTTATTGTGATAATGTGAGTGCAGTGTACTTGTCCTCTAATCCTGTTCAAAGATCAGCGCACAAAGCACATTGAGATTGATATTCATTTTGTTCGTGATTTAGTTGCTACTGGTCAAGTTCGAGTTCTGCATGTTCCTTCTCGGTTTCAGTATGCTGATATTTTTACCAAGGGTTTACCTTCTGTCTTGTTTGCTGAGTTTCGTGACAGCTTGAGTGTTCGGTCTCCTCCCGCTCAAACTGCTGGGGAGTGTTAGTCGATTAGTATAAGGCTTAGGCCTGTCATGTGTTTAGGCCCATATTGTATCCTATATATATTTATCATGTACCAAACATTATATGACTTTGGAATATACACAAACTTACATACAAAGAGAGCTACTCTGTTTGTAACATCAGAATGTGGAAATTCATTATCTACAGAAAACATATTTTTCTTTATTGCTAAATGACACAAAACCATTTCACTAACTTACGTCTAATACGATGCAAGCTAGATTAAGACCGAGAACAAGCTTAGTTTATAATATCTGCTGATCAACTTGGGAACTGGGGTCTTAGGAATCAGTTCTGAGGAAGAACAAGAAATAAATAAGATAAAAATTAGAGTGATTAAAGAAGAAGAACAAGAGGAGATAATATCAATTCATCCATATGTTCATTATCACTGCCAATGCTTATATCAGTTCCACATACTTTCTTCCATTTCCATTTCCACTTAACCAACCACCTTTTTATTCTTGGCCATCCATTCTTCAGGGAAATAAGTAGCAAACAATCATCATTAATGTAAAAGTTTTGAGCTTGGTTTGACTACCTAAAATGTCAACAGAAAACACTTCTAAAAGAGAGAAAAGAGTTTCAAAATTGTTTGTAAATTCAGGTGCTACATAGAGATGCTTTACTTCATTTCCATGTTTAAGCATTTTGATTATTTCATCCCAATACCATTGAACACCTTGAAAGAATAATCATTCAACTAATAAAACTTTGAGGACTATGGCTTGTAACCAATGCATTTGGTCTTTGATTTTGTGAAGGTGAGTGAGCAGTCACATATACCATGAAAAGTAAGTTTATAATGATATACCTTGCTCTTCTTACACAAACTATGAACCGAACACGTGAGGCTTATTACAGTTAACTCTTTGATATCTGAAATCAAAACTTTCAGCAACACTTAATTCACTACTTTATTTTCTTATTCTCTTATGTTGGGCAACACTTCAATGCTAGTTTTTACTGTTCCTTTTATGCTTATAATCTTCTATGGTGTACTAAAATCCTTTTGTCCCTCATAGTTATCTTTTATCACCTTTCAAGGACGGACAGAAGTCTTGAATCTCAATTTGTGTTCCACAATATTTCTCGCTTACTACTTCCAAATTACGTTGTCATGTTACAGGGTTTTGAGGTAGCTAAGACCATATCCTAGTGAAGTTGTACAAGACTGAGTACACTATCAAAAGAGTCACGAAACTCCTTTACACTAGGGACTTGCTTAACTTGAGCATATAGCCATCAAACTATTCATGAAAACAACTTGATGCTTCAGCATAATCTGTCCATGATGGATTCTCATTTCTTATTGCATTTCATCAAACACATTATAGGCAACCTTTATCACGACATTGACTATGTTAACGAGCCCAAGAAGAAGCAAATTTAGTTCGTGATGCATTTTTAAGTTGTTAGAGAACTTGAGAATAATATATATTCACTTATGATATGCTTTTTGTGCTGTTTTACAGCCAAAATTTAGAAACTACAATTCCATTTATAAAAGATGTTAATGATACAAATTGCTTTGTTATAGGTTTAATTGTTAAACATATCACTGAAAATATCACAAAAATGGAAAAAGAAAATCTAATAAATACAAATTGCCAAGACTGAAGAAGATTTGGACGTCTAATTTGGGATAACTTATTCAATGGTCTATAGTTTTTATATCCCATTATCTTTTGAATGGGTTGCTTTATTTGGGCCCATTTCTTTGGTTTTACATATATATCACATAATAATTCCTGGACCAAAATATATCACAAGTTGGATGATCATGCAATAAGTACAAATTGCAAAGACTTGAGAGTCTTTGAACGTCTAATTTGGGACTTCAAATGTATTCCATTATCTTTATTCCAAGTGTTGTTTGCTCCACACAATTTATATCCATCTAGTTCAATTCTTTGTTATCGAAGTCTATATAAAGCAGCATAGAGGTATATGTGTTTCATTATCAGATCAAAAAACATAAATACAATTTTATACAACATACATTATGAAAGAAAATATTTACTTTTACTTTATGCATACTCATGTTTTGTTTATTTTGTCACTCGTCTTTCTATTGTTTAATACCATAACTGCCACTTCCTTTGGTCAACAACAACTGGTTGCAGCAAGTGTAGGAGCTGCTCATACGTGCATCGATAAGGAGAGACAAGCTCTTCTTGATTTCAAAGCTCACATTGTTCAAGACCCATATGACCTGCTCTCTACATGGATACCAGAAGAAGAAGAAGATGATTGCTGTAAATGGCGTGGAATCACGTGCAACAACCAAACAGGTCATGTCACAAATCTTGACCTGTTAGGCTATTCTTATACTGGTGGTCTTGAAGGTGAGATTACCCATTCATTGCTTAATTTAAGCTACTTGAATCATCTTGATCTTTCCGGCAATTCTTTTCATGGAACCATTCCTGAGTTCATTGGTAACATGACCCAGTTAACTTTTCTTGACCTTCGTTACAACCATATTACTGGATCCATTACAAAGTTCATGAGTAACATGACCCGGTTAACTTATCTTGACCTTTCTTTGAATCGGTTTACTGGATCCATTCCTAAGTCCATTGGTCACATGACTCAGTTAAATTTTCTTAAGCTTGATTACAATCAGTTTACTGGAAACATTCCTGAATCCATTGGTTCTTTGGCCAAATTAAATTACCTTTCTGTTTCTAACAATAATCTCAGTGGAGCCATTCCCATGTTCATTGGTTCCTCAACCAATTTAACAACCCTCTACCTCGGTGATAATAATTTCAGCGGCACCATTCCAATGTCCATTGGTTCCTTAACCAAATTAACAGATCTGGAACTTTGTAGGAATCATTTCATTGGAAGCATTCCGAGATCCATTGGTTCCTTGACAAAATTAAAATACCTTGACCTTTCAGACAACTCTTTCTATGGTACCATTCCTACAGAATTTGGAAACCTCACCAATTTGGAAAAACTTTTTCTAGATTCCCTTAGAAGTTGTACAGTTGAAAACTTAGATTGGTTGTCTTCTTTGCCTTCTTTAGAATACCTAACTATGGATGGAACTTCTCTGGCTAAAGCAAATAACTGGGTAAATGTAATTATAAGTCATGCATCCATATTCTCCATCTGTCAACTCTTCTTTATCTCTTTATGACCTTTCTCTCGATAACAACAATCTCAACTCATCCATGTATCGTTGGTTGAGCCCATTATTTGGCAATAGGCTCAAATATCTTTATCTAACTGGCAACAAGTTTGATGGGAAACTTTCAGATTTTCTGAACAACTTGTATGGATGTACATCAGCTACATTAGGAGTATTGGATGCTTCAAGTAGCCAATTCACAGGGTCATTGTCTGATGAGATCCAACACTTTTCATCCCTCAATTCCTTGAACCTATCTTCAAATCAGTTAGACGGAACTATAAGTGAGAAACTGTGGCAACTACCCATCCTTCAATGGCTATACATGTCTTCCAACTCTCTTAGAAGCGTTGTCTCTGAGAACATTGGAAAATCAAATCTTGTGTATATAGATCTCTCAAACAACTTACTCAGAGGAGTTCCTTCTATTGACGACGTGTCAAACCTTTCTCAGAGTATACAATATATAGATTTCAGTTCTAACAAGCTAGGGCCTCATTTCCCCAAATGGATACAAAAACTGAAAAATCTCACGCATCTTGATCTTTCCAGAAATAATATCTCAGACACAGTTTCTACAGAGTACTGGAACCAGTGGCAGTCTTCTCAGTTGATCTATTTGGATCTCTCTTTCAACAACATAAGTGGGAGATTACCAAAATCTTTATCAAATCATGAGCTTGATTTAATAGATTTGAGTTTCAACAGCTTTTATGGACCAATACCTGCTTTTCCAGCAAGTACAAGTTTTTTAGATCTGTCTAGAAACAAATTCCATGGAGAAATTTCATTCTTGTGTCAAATGAATCCAAATTTGAAATTTCTTGATCTCTCATGTAACACAATAACCGGAAAACTTCCTGACTGTTTTCGGAATTTGACATATCTAAGAGTTATTAATCTAGGACAGAATACTCTATCAGGAAGTATTCCTCCCTCTGTAGGATGTTTGGGTCAACTCGAGACTTTGAGCTTATACAACAACAACTTCTCTGGAGCATTGCCCGTGTCTCTGAAGAATTGCACCCAGTTAAGCATTCTAGACTTGGGGGACAACAGTTTATATGGTGATATTCCTGTTTGGATTGGGAAAAAGTTGTCAAGGTTGTATGCCTTTAGCCTAAAATCAAACAACTTCTTTGGAACCATCCCTTCACAAATATGTCAATTAGGAAGTCTTCAAATACTAGACTTGTCAGACAACAAGCTCTATGGAACAATCCCTTCATGTGTGAATAGTCTTACTTCCATGGTTCAAAAAGGATTGGATTTGGAACAGAATGTACATCATTATTTTAATTCTTTGTATGTGAGAATTACTAATGATACTTCTGCTTATGCTGGTGTTAACATTGACTATATTTATCATCTGTTGATTGCATGGCAAGGAAAGGTAAATGAGTTTAGTAGCATACTGGGATTGTTAAAGGTGATTGATTTGTCAAGCAACAATCTGACAGGACAAATCCCAAATGAGGTTACTAATCTACATGAATTGTTAGTATTAGACTTGTCAAAAAATTCTCTAGATGGAGAAATTCCGCGAGATATTGGTCAAATGACACAGCTATTAACTCTAAATTTGTCTAGAAACATGCTTTCAGGAGAGATGCCATCAAGCATGTCTGACATGCATTCATTAAATGATGGGTTAATGGTCCAAAAAATACATGAACTTTCCACATTTTACTATTGTGACAATAAACTTTTAATTTTCCTATTAAAACCAAAAACTTTCTTAATTACCCTTATTGTAACAAAACTTGACACGTGGCACCCTTAATCCTTTAATTACCGGATTAATCCAACTCTTCTCGTTTTAAAACGTGGGGGGCCTTTTTTGCCAAGTTTTGAAAGTATTAAAACTAAGGGTTAATGGTCCAAAAAATACATGAACTTTCCACATTTTACTATTGTGACAATAAACTTTTAATTTTTCTATTAAAACCAAAAACTTTCTTAATTACCCTTATTGTAACAAAACTTGACACGTGACACCCTTAATCCTTTAATTACAGGATTAATCCAACTCTTCTCGTTTTATATATTAAAACTAAATACATAAAACGTTTTCGTTTTCCGTATTCCCCCCCCCACACCTTTTCCCCAAACCTAAAACCCAATTCTGCTATAAACCCTAATCAATGAGTACATCTTCTTCAGCACAATCACGCCTAGTTGGTGGTAAGATTCAATACTATTGTAATTGTAATCGTCTATTAAAGGTTCATACTTCAACTACAAGGAGGAATTCGGGTAAGAGATTTGTCAAATGTCAAGATTGCAAAGTGTATGAGTTTCTTGATGAAGATCTTCCTACTGAGTACTACAAAGAATTGGTGTTTGGATTCTTTGAAAGGCATAAACAAATGAGCAATAATCCATATTCTCCACACATGGTTGAGGGTCTTGCTATGGAAAAGTCATTGTTGGAAGATGAGATTAAGGCTACAAAGTCCAAGTTGCAATTGTATGATAAGTTGTTTTACATTATGATAGGATGCTTGTGTTTAATTTGTGTTGATACAACCTCCTTGTGGTTGAAGTATGAACCTTTAATAGACGATTACAATTACAATAGTATTGAATCTTACCACCAACTAGGCGTGATTGTGCTGAAGAAGATGTACTCATTGATTAGGGTTGATAGCAGAATTAGGTTTTAGGTTTGGGGGAAAAGGGTGGGGGGGGGGGGAATACGGTAAAACGAAAATGTCTTATGTATTAAGTTTTAATACATAAAACGAGAAGAGTTGGATTAATCCAGTAATTAAAGGATTAAGGGTGTCACGTGTCAAGTTTTGTTACAATAAGGGTAATTAAGAAAGTTTTTGGTTTTAATAGGAAAATTAAAAGTTTATTGTCACAATAGTAAAATGTGAAAAGTTCATGTATTTTTTGGACCATTAACCCTTAGTTTTAATACTTTCGAAACTTGGCAAAAAAGGCCCCCCACGTTTTAAAACGAGAAGAGTTGGATTAATCCGGTAATTAAAGGATTAAGGGTGCCACGTGTCAAGTTTTGTTACAATAAGGGTAATTAAAAAAGTTTTTGGTTTTAATAGGAAATTTAAAAGTTTATTGTCACAATAGTAAAATGTGGAAAGTTCGTGTATTTTTTGGACCATTAACCCTTAAATGATCTAGACGTGTCATTTAATAACTTGTCCGGAAGAGTTCCATCCATCACTCAACTCCAGTCCTTTCCCCCATAATGGTTCACTGGAAATGCAGAATTATGTGGACTTCCTACAAGGAAAACATGTCTCAGAGATGTAGATTTAGGAGTTCCACATGTCGTTAAGAGTGAAAGCGATGAACTTCAAAGATGGTTTTATGTTGGAGGGGCCACTGGTTTTGCTACTGGATTTTGGATAGTATGTAGCGCTTTACTTCTTAACCGTCGAGGGAGACGTGCTTTTTTTCACTTTCATGATAGCGTAAAAGATTGGGTGTATGTGACAGTGGCAGTATTCATAGGAAAATGGCGAAGGGTAGTGCGTGCATAGTGGTATATGTTTTTTATGTTTTTTTTCATCTACTTATTAATGTTTGGTATATAGTATTGTAATTTCATGTTTCACTTGTATTTGGCAAGGGTTTTTAAGTCCCTGTTATTAATAAAATTGCCACTAACACCATGGGTACGTTAGCTAAAGTGCACATGAACCTTTACGATATGATATCATTCTTTAAAAGCAAGTGTTGGGGGTGTAATACATACCAATGTAGGCTACTGTGGCAGTCTTTAAGTCTTAATCTGAAAAGTGAATACTGATATTATTTTTTGTTAGTACAATTCTGTTTTGTTACTCAATCACTAGTCTGTAGGGAGTAAAAAAAGGTTACTGACCGTGAGGTTTAGTTTCCAGCTCTTATGAGATCAATCATTGGTATCGGCTATGGTTCAGGCTCTGTTTCACACACTCAATAGTAGTGACCTGATCTAATTTTTCTTTCAGTTATTAATGTACTACGAAAGTAATAGCAACCGATTAATATGCTCGATGTTAGTGTGAAAATGCTCTTACTTTTTTAAACTGATTAGTGATTAGTAATGAACAAGAAATAAGTTACATAAACTAGCATGAAATTAGATGAATGACTATGGATTTAACGGTCATAAACTAGCATTAAATTATTTACATAAGATAATTTAAAGAAATTTATATGATACAAGATTATTTTTATTGATATTGATTTTACATGTGTTGGTGGTTGCTTGATCCTTATAATGTAACATTCCAACTCCTTGTTCTGCTTATTTTGGTATTTATAAACTTTTTATGCGTTGCTCTGTTGTACTAAAGTATGATTGCATATGCCCAATTGCAAAAGACTTGGATTTTGCCTCTTTCGTATACTATGCAGTGAGTACAGTTGCTGCTGAAACTAACCCTCATGTAATTGACGGAAACTATTCTAGCATTTTATAGAGCTTCTATAGGCTATTACCGAGTACTATGTATTACATCAATGCATAATGTTCAAAAAGCTGGATCTGAGGGTAATGTTTGATTAAATACTTGAATGAGTGAATGAATGGATTTATAGTCGCACAAGTGTCATTCAACTGGGTGCGTAGGGGTATCAAATGGGCCAATCCGACAAGAACCGATCCGAACCCTATAAGGCCTAATAGGGTCGGGTTGATTCGGGTCCAACTTAGCTTATCGTGTTTATCGAACAGGGTCGGGTTAGGGTCTTACTTAATTCGTTATCGGGTTGGCCTGATAAGCTATAATGACTCACTAAAAATTTGATAACTTTTAAACTAAATCTCTTTTGACATAGTCTTTTAGTCGCAATCCTTAACCACCAAACTTGCTACATAAAAATATTATAAACTACATCTTCCAATTTGGTTCTACTGTTCTAGTGTCATGTAGATTTGCATCAGTAGCTTAGACTTCTCATTTTTACAATTATGATGTTACATGATGCAGAACAGCATGCTTACCGCCCAAAAAACTCAGTGCCTAATAGTAATATACTTTGTTTTTTTGTTACATATTGGGCCATGAGAAATACTAGTGCCGTATTGGTCTAAAATTTAAGTTAATTTTACATTGGGTGGTGTTTTAATAAATAATCAATTTGTGGGATGAGATTAACATGCAACCCGATAACCCGCAACCCGATGGACCTAATACATTATAGGGTCGGGTTGTGGGTTAGTATTAATTTTTTAGGCTAATAACCTATTAAAGCATCATACTTGTCACAAATGTCAGTTCGACGTAGCGAACAAAAAAAATAGCTCTTCTATACATTAAACTTGACATTCTTGTGTTCAAGTGAGTAACATAAATTTGTGACGACCATTTTACCCTTAAATTTATAAAAATTGCATCCTTTATCCCAACTATATAAATTCAACCTAACTTCAGATTTGGGGACTCATTTAATGACCTCCATTGTAGGCAATAACATTATTTAATAAAAAAAATACATCAATGTCAAAATCTACTAGTTCTACCTAAAAGAAATGAGAAGGATCTCACTCTCATTCTTATCATCATCTTCATCTCTCCGATCATCCGTCCTCACTCGCTCCACTTCCGTCGCATCGCCTCCGCTCCTCCGCCGTCACTTTCCGGTTCAGCAACAAACCAATAATCGTAATCATTTCAAACTGAACATCAGTGTCCGTACGATCATGGCGTCTTCGTTCAGTCCTGAGAAAGCTAGGGTTCCACCTGCTGTTGATTTTCCTCTTCCTCCTATCTCTAAGGTTTTCTATTTTTTTATTAAATAATAGTATTATTTATTAAGCTTATGTGTTTTGTGCTTATCCTCACCATTACATTCGATCTGAAACTACCGTAACATTCGATCTAAATCATTCGATTAGATCCAAATCATGTTTGGGGACAGGTCACATTCGATCTAAATCATTCGATTAGATCCAAATCTGTTCCACATGTCACCATTACATTCGATTAGATCCAAATCACTACCGTTACATTCGATTTGGGGACAGGTCACCATTACATTCGATCTAAATCATGTTTCTTTGTCTTTTTTATCATATGGTGTTGCGTAACTACTGATGAAACACATTACATTCGATCTTTGGAGAACCTGGTTGAAAAGTTTTAATGTTGGATTATATGTTTGGTTTGCTATGGGTGTGATGTCACTTGTTCATTTCAAATGTAAGGCACTTTGCTGGTTAAGACTTTGACTAGAAATTTGGTCTAATTGTTTGAATTGTAAGTCACTGTCTATTTGAAAATCTAGGTTAATGCACCCAGTTTTGGGTTTAATTTAGTTTGATACTGGAGTGATGGACGCAATTTTTGATTTGTTTTTTTTTTGTTATGGAATCGTTATGTAAGGGACGATGGACGCAATGTTTTCAAACGACATGGACTATTTTTGTAATTTAGCCTAGGGACGATAGATGCAATTTTCGCAAACCCACAGGGACCATTTATGTAATTTGGAAGGGTAAAATGGTCAGAATACTCAATTGAAGACAAGAATCTCAAGTTTAACGTCTAGAAGAGCTATTTTTTTGTTCGCTACGTCGAACTGACATTTGTGACAAGTATGATGCTTTAATAGGTTATTAACCCTAATTTTTTCAAACCTCGATAAACCCGACTCGACAAGCCCTCAACACGACATGATAACCCCTTCGACACCCCTAAGTGTGACCCCTACACGACCCAAATTTAAAGGCCATCCATTTTGACCCAAACCTGTTTTGACCAGAGGCGTTTGACCTGAAATTTAAGTTGACTCGTTTGGCCCATTACTCAAACCCAGTTTGAACCGACCGTAGTGCCACCTCTACTAGTATTAGTGGGCCAAGTATGTTTAAACTGTCAAACCAGAATGGCTCATTCCGTCTCGCATTTTGCATCCATCAGACCTCCACGATTACTTCAATGTTAAATTAATACTATGGAGTGACACTAGCAATACATACCCATTTTTGGTTTAATCTTTCCCAAAGTGGAACAAAGTTAAAATACACGGAAACTCAATTTCTTATTGTAAGACTCAACCCAAAATTTGACAAAGTTTCTACATATTTTGAAAACTTGTTTCTTTTCGTTCTGCAAGTGGTCATAATATGTTTTTTTGATAAAATTCAATCATCATCCATAATTCTTGAAAATATTAAGTTTTCTTAGTTTGCGAATCATGCTACTTGGATGAACAATATATTGATAAGAGTATGCACAAGAAATGTGCAGTGACTCGATATGAGAACAGAGGGTGGGAACTTTTCTGATAAACACACTGATATTAATATATTCCACACTAAAGAAACGTTTACATTCATCGGTATATATAGTTTGTCAATCGGTACTATGAACCGATGTGACTTTTCCTAAGAGTTATCTATGAAACGATACATCCCTTCCTACTTTACAGGAAATACAGTTATTAACTATCTACATTACACTATTGGTCCTTCGACTTTCAAAGACACATAATTCTTGATTATTTTCAATGCCAACATTCACTCCCCTAATCAAGAAATCATATTCTTCATACTTTTTCACTCTGTTCCTTTGTTCATCCTACTTGCAGTCTCGTTCCTTCTTTGATTATTGTCATGATCGTTTTGTAACTTCTAGTCTAATCATGTTCAATTGCCTCCTGTTTCGTTCCATGGATGATCCTTTTGATCAATTCTTCAAGTGCTCCATCCTTCACCGTTTTATCCTTCTGTCCTGGTGGGTCCTTGCTGCAACATACTGCTTTCTCCCACTTCTATTGGCTTTTCACACCAAGGCTTGTGCAGTTTCATGGTATATCACTTTTCCTTTCCGTGTCTTATTCCCGCCATATGCGTAAGACATATTTCCGGAATCGTATCAAACTTGCAATGAACATAATCTTCTTCTTTGGTTTCCACAACAGCCTTGAATACCTCTCGGTATTTCTATCAAAGCAAGTCGTTTTGCTTTCCTTCTTTCTTCACTAATACCCCACGGTATTAATCCAACATCTAAACAAATGAGAGTTTTGTTTGTCGTTCTGCGTCCGACTTGGTTACCATATGCGTGCCCTAGATCCTTTTGTCTCGGCTTGCCCTAGACCCTTGTTATGTCTCGGCTCCTTCTCCAAATCCACCCTTAGTGTTGTTTGGCCACGATCAACTTCAATGGTTGTCGTTGTTTTCCTGTTCCAAGTCCCTCGCCAAAATACCTTTCGGTATTTGTTTTACCGAAAGCAATCTAATTGCTTTTCTTCTTTTTCTTCTTAATACCCTACGGTATTAAGTCCCCAACGTCTAAACAAATGAATTTGTTTGTCGTTGCCGCTGTTGCTTGTTTCCTTTTCCGCGATC
>OU343224.1:344064721-344151129 GCA_910596185.1 Chrysanthemum makinoi | reverse complement strand
TCGAATCCTACCAAAATCAACTCAAATATCACTGCATCACTTTTACACTTAAACGAAATCAATCAAGAACCTCAGTACAAAATCGTTCATAAACCAAAGTTTGGGTTTGTCTACCTAAGTGAAAATCATCATACTTGCTTCATGGCGTTCGATGAAATTCACTAAGTTCTATGACGCCACCCTGGAGATGGTTCGAGATGGATTGGCATATCGATTGAAGGACATTGAGTTAGGTATAATTCAGACGAAGAGATGGAATTCAAAGGATCGCAAGGATGTTCGTTGATTTATCACTAGGATTGATGAATGTTTGATTCATCGGGATCGATACTAACGGTTGGAGAGCTATGTGGGGAGGATGACCAAACTTTTGATTCTCGACTTTCCAACGCCTTAGAAAGTAGCGATCGTCAGAATCATTGGGTACTCTCTTGATTGTGATTTTGTTTGTTTGATTATCTGACGATGGCTTGTGCACACATTTCAGTGTACAACCCGTACTTGTCAAGAAAGGACCCTGTGGTACGCTTCAGTGCCACAATCCTTATCAAAGGAGCGAAAGCTTCTTACTTTTGAGTAAACCTTATCAAACCTTTCATTTTTCAAAGGTTTTACCCAAAAGAACAAGTACTTCCCCTTATGATTTTCAAAACCTCAACCGTTTATATCACTTGTTGAGGGGGAGTATTTGACTTAAAAACTTTGTTCACAAATTATTCTTTGTGTAATCTTCCCACAAAATTCAAAAGGTCATATTTATTCTCAACATTTCTTCAAAAATAACATTTATATGCCATTTTTAAGGGGATAAAATATGTGATAAGAAATATGTTGTGTTTTACTAGTTGAATCCTCGTGCGAAAAGACTTCAACCCACGAATTGACGGGATTTGAACAGTCATACATTGAAAAGATTTGTCTTCCAAGACTTATCCAAGTAAATTGTACCCATTCGAAAAGCTCTTGATAGACATGAACTTTGACGGGTTTGACAACCTTTCGGGGTTGTCCACATCTTCAAGGTAGTTATTAGAGCTAGTTGTCACCTAAAAGCTGACAATGTATCTCTTTAACTATGCAACGTAATCGTGTCTCGCAAGGAATTGTCTATCTTGAGTCGATCAATTCAAAAAGTGCGAACTCTTTCCTCACTGTGCATATTTCCGTAAAAACTCTTAAGCACATGTGGAGGAGGAGTATTTCTGAAAATCTAAAACTCTTAAAGTGTTCAAACATGTTTTTCATTTACAAACACTTTGAGAGATTTTCATGAAAATGGTTTTATGGCAATGGAGTTATAAGGTGATTAAAGTTAGGAATAACCGTCCTATGATCCGCCAGAGCCGAAGGGATCTACCCAAGGACACTACCAATAGTTAGAATTAGAAGTCCTTAGGTATGATTATAAAAGGAGAAAATGAGAATCGGAGAAAGAAGGAGTTGAAGAATTAAAAAGAAATGCAAAGAAAAGGGTGAAAAGAAATAGCCCTCCAAATTATTCAACCCAGGGCAGAAGCCGGGTTCAATTCATATGCTACTGGTTGTCATTTGATGACGCCGGTATTGAAGATTAAAAGTCGTCATGGACCCAATGACGCATGCACTAAACCTTCTTAGCCACTCAAGTTTCTTTCAACAGAAGCTTGTTTCATTCTCACAGGGAACCCTACATAATCTATCGGCTTTCTCTTAGAGATTTTTGATATTGAAGAAGGAGACCCTCTCCCTAGTCTCCGCTCAGGAAAACCAAAACGCACTATTGAGTCTAGAGCCACGAGATTCATCAAAAGATCTCTTAGGTACACTTGACATTTCATCACTTGTTGTTCAATAATAAGAACATCAGTGGTACGTTATCGAGTCCTTCATAGATCTTAGCAATCTGTCGAGAACATTTATGAGAGGTTCACAATTATGATCCTCAATGATTGAATGGAAACTCCTGCCAGAGTCAACATCAAACAACCCTGACAGCAGGTCGCTTCGGTAACTCCTCGTGACTTACGCTTAGTGTGTCTCAAACGATCTACAGTCGTGAAGTGATGCTGTACCTCGGTGACTCATCGAATCGTAGGTGTATGTCTTCGGTACATCGCGTTATCTCACTTGTGGGACTCAGTTCAGAACGGCCTTTGTAAGGATTAGAGTTGTGTTTTCACACTATGCTGTTAACACTCTCGAAGTTCAAACTTGTAAGTGCCGGAATCCACTTATTACTAACCTTTCTTATGTTTTCTTCTTATGGAAGCTCTAGAGCGGACTGATCGTGCAGACTCTTCACATGCTCATGCCAACATCATCACTAATGGAAGTTCTATCTAAAGGGAACACAAAAGTCAGAATGATTCTTCGTCAAGTCAAAGAATCTACAAAGTTTAAAGACTTAAAGAACTTCATCAGTACTGAAATCCAACGTCAAAGAGCGTGTGAGCATGTTGAAGAATGACGTGGAGACACGGAGAAGCTGAAGCACTGAAGGCAGAACTTGATGCGCATAACAACAACATACTATCAATACCATCACAAAGAACAATGATCAAAGAACAAAGATAAAGATGACGTCAAAGTAGAACTGTTTAAAGAAAACAATTTCTCTACACTAGGGAGATTGTTCAAATCAAGGCAATTCTTCTCACAAGAAAGAAGAATGTCAGAAGATGTCAAAGCTACTATTACATCAGCACCTTCACCGCTTGCATTCATTCATCACCAACACTTAAGGGGAGATTGTTGGAATCACTCCTAAACCTAATTCAAGTGTTAGTGATTCATATGTAATAGTTAGCTTAATTATGTCCTTTATGTTTGTTATTAGCTTAGGCTTATGTAGAAGGCCCATAAGCCTAGGCCCAAGTCCAATAAGGAAAGGAATGGACTAGGAGTGTTGCCCTAGCTCCCTCTCCTATAAATACTATGTAATAACCCTCACTTGAGGGTTGGTTGTTCTCTTTTCTATTTCACTCTTTGCTTTAACGTTTCTCTCATTATTTCGTGTGTTTGGATAAGGGTTCAACCGATCATCTCTTCATCTATTTCTTCTATTGATGCTTGTGTTACTATTATGGTGACCTAACACTATCAAACCTCATGATTACACTAAGGAAAATTGGATCTCCCTTAACATGTTTAAGCCTCAAACTCAACTAACCCCAGAACAGATTTTTTGGAAGAAAGATATGGATATGCAAAAAGCTGAAAATCTTGTTGAAAAGAATCCCCCTTGTAGAAAATTGCCTCAAGCAACTGTGTATCCTTCTAATACACCAATGCATTTAGTTCCTAGATCTATTGCCACTAATAGCAGAACCTTAATCAGCCTCTATGTTGTTTATCAACTGTTTGTTGATTTTGAGAAAACGTGTAAGAAGAGAATCACACCTACAGGGATAACTGAGGGGGAAAGGGGTTTTGAGCAAACTAAAGAATGTTATTTAACTGAGGTTATGCATTTCTTTAAACAATTAAAAGGTCAATTTGAGATTCTTCAAAAGGGAATAAATTCAGATATTAAAGAAATGGAAAAGGAATTTGATGCTATGATAGTTGAGGTCAATGATTATGAACAGGAACTCAAATATAATGAAGTTGAAAGGAGGAACTTGCATATCTTAAATGAGAATTTGATTTCGAGTTGTGTTGCTCAAGATGTGTTTTATATTTACTAAGCACTCTATTACTCGCTCGATTTCATGAATTGTCTATTGCATTGAAAGTTTCCCATGATCGTGTCATTGAGCTTGAAAACAAAAACTCAGAACTAAATGAGAAAATTGATCAGGATGATCACGATAATTTGGTAAAACATCTTTCTAAACTAGAAGTTGAGCATTTTGATTTGCAACTAAAATATCAACATCTTAAAGTGTTAGGAATTCGATAATTCCTGTATTGAAGAGTCGGTCACCCCAACTACTATCTAACACAAGTTAGCTCGTAGATTGGTCATTTGTCCCGTTTTTATGTAGTTAGTTAGTAGCGTAAAATAGTTTAGTGCAACTCCGTGGAGGAAGGTCGGGTCTTTACCCAATGTATCCCTGATCCACAGGCCGTCAGGAGGTCGTTTAGTTTGTAACCTATAAATACCCTCTACCTTGCATAGGTAGAGGGTTGGATGTTCTTTGGTAATCTAATATTCCACAAGTTTCTCTCACTAGAATGTCCCACTCTTTCTCTCTCTAAAACCATCTATGTGCTCATTGTGTTAATGTTATGATGTGTATGTGAAAGTTAATATCTTACAATTGGTATCAAGAGCCAAGGTTAGATCATATCTTGCACATCTTTGGATTTGTAGTGGTTTTTAGGTGGTTTTTGAGTTTGAAAAAGTTTAGTGGTTTTTGCATCATTTGGATGATTTCTTGTGTTAAAGTTTGAATTTTGTTGGTACTTTTATGTTTAGAATCATCAAAAGTGTTTAGGTTTTCATTTGGTAAGCTTGAATCATCTTGGTTGGGTTGTTTTGGATTGAAAAGTGATGTTTATATGGTTTTTCAAGCTAGCGACTTAGCTCACGGAATATTATCTTGGTAGCGACTTGCTTCACATTTTTGTAGCGACTTACGGTGTTGGAACTAGCGAGTTAGATCTAGCGAGTTAAAGTACAAGTAGTGGACTCTCCACTACGGGTAGCGACTTTGTGGTAGCGACTTGGTCTGTAGCGAGTTGCTCTTTAGCGACTTGCATTGTTGGCGACTTGAGTAGCGAATTACTGCCGAATTTTTGTTAGCGACTTGAGTGTTAGCGAGTTACCACTTAGCGACTTACATCTGGCTAGCGAATTGGAAAGCTAGCGACTTAGCGTGGTGGCGAATTAGTGTTGGAGACTTGGTGTAGTATTTTCTAGCGACTTGGGATTAGTACTATTTAGTTGGTAGCGAATTGATTCTAAATTCTCTAGAGACTTGGGGAGTAATTCATAATAACACAATGTCAGTCATCACGGATTCTTTAATCACCAAAGTACTTGCTCTCTATGACACAAAGAATGAATAGTGAAACAGAATGCCAATCTGAAGGCCTCACACTTAATAACTCAGTATCGATCAATCAGAACAACTCAAATAAGTCATTCTTAATATCATCAGATGATACTAAGAATGTGGAATGCACCAGTGAGCCGTTTCAACAACTCAGTCAGCTTCTCAAATTACTCTTATCAACAACCATGGATCGAACAAGTTGTGCCATCCTTCGTCAGGATTTTCCCACTTTAACAAGAACTGTTTACTTAACCTAGAACGGTGAGGATTCAAATTACCAAAGAAAAGCTCTCAACCGATGATTCTCATGCCGCTCTCCAAACCATCTTCAACCAATTTGCCACTTACCCGGAAGAATACTCCTCAGATTTTGATAATACCATGACTGGAATGTCTTTCAAGAAGCACACGGGAATGGAAATTCATGAGTTCGGAAACTCATTTATTCAACTCATGAGTAATATGGAAACATACATCGAGGAAGCTGCAAAAGTGAATAACAAGCTGAAGGAATTGAATGAGTGTCAAGAGTGTCCATGGAACAATGATGACGTGTCATGCTTCATTCCAGTTGAACGCAGAAGACACCGGATTACAGAGTCTCAGTTGAGATGGAAAAGGATGAAGAAAATAACACTGATCTCAAATTCTCAGAGTCAGAAAAGGTATCAATCAACAAGGTACACTTATCAGATCACACTAATTCTCACAAAAAGGTACATGACTCTTACCCTGAACATAACAATGTGGAATCAATCTTTGTTTTGTCTGAATCTAATGCAAGTAACATGATTGAAAAAGGGTATATGATGAGCTTTCAAACAAATTTTCAATTCTTGAAAAACACTGTATCTCTTTGCAAATTGAAATACAACATAAGAATGAAATGTTTTATGCAAAAAAAGTGTAGTAACGGAACTTCCAGAATTTAGAGAATTTTTGAAATTAATCACTAAAATCCCGATTCAGTGACAAAGATTCGACCATAAGAAATCTGAAATCGCTTCTTTCGAAGACCGTAAATATGACTGTCATGAGAAGAGTGATACACTAGAATCTAGGAATTCTGAACTAGCTCTATGTGTGTCCAACCTTCTAAGAGAAAATGAACATTTAAGAAAGAACCTTGAGGAAACAAACTCTAAGCTAGTCAATCAATCCAACTTCTTGATGAAAGATATTGATGACCTCAAAGCACAAATTCAGGATAAGAGCTTCAATATTGTTGCCCTAAAAAATGAGCTCAGGAAGTATGTTGGAAATAGGATGAACACTAAGTTTGCAAAACCTTCAACTTTGGGAAAGTCAACGGTTCAGAACCACTTGAAACGAACAGTTATTAATCAACCTAATGCCTTTAGGTATGAAAGAGCTAAACCATTGAAATCTAAGCTTACATCCCAAGTTGATAACAAGTCTGTTTTGTCAAAACCAGTCACTTCATTGCCTAGTTCAGATATGATGAATCCCAAGCATAGGACTAATGAACATCACCCACAAATCAAAAATGCTATAAGCTTAACTAGGTATCATGCAAAACATAGTCTGACAAATCAATCCCCTAAGAAATTCTCTGATCACAAAAAGACAAATAGTCAAAACAAGGGGTGTGCACTCTTAGTTCATCTCACTGTAGCTTCAAATGGATTCCCACTGGCAGATTATTTAAGTATACAGGACTTAAACGAACTTACATTCCTAAATCACGCCTCATGTGGATTCCCACAGGTAAACTTTTCAAGAATGTTGAACCTAATAGGATCCCCATTAATGATACTGGATTATACTTGTGTTGCATCTAAATGTGAGACTAAACATGTCACTAACCCTTCTATGTACAAGTCTACATGTGCTTCACGTACAATGTGCTCTCAGTCTTTTCAGTGTACAATGCTCAACTCAATCAGAACTTCATGACTTGGTTCCCTCAGATATGAACATAGCTCATTGAGGAGCTATATACGCTTTACTGTGAGTTGATGTACTTCTTACTTTGACTCCTATTCATTTTGAATCGGACTCGTCCTTCCATGTCTCTTTGTTTAAATCAGTTTCCATAAAAAAAAAAAAAAAAAATTAGAAACTCCTTTCAAAATTTTTAAATATTTTATCATTAATTTAAAAAAAAAAAAAAATTATACCTTTCAAAATTTTATCATTTTATCATTTTTCTCAATCTAATAATGAATATACTCCTTGTCATCGATAACATCTACGGTCCTAGAAATGTCATTCAATAATGGCACGGGATCATAGATGAAGTTCGAACAAAAGATATATTCTTAGTGGTTTAATGGGATTGGTTAATATCAATCAATGTTCTTTGATGACATTAATGAGGGGAGATTAGTTTTATATACCATTGGCTTCTGTTTGGTTATGATGCTTGTTTATTTGTATGATGTGGTGGTTTCTCGCTTGTGACTAAGCGGTTATACTTTTGAAATATGTGTGACTATGTGTTGAAATATTGAATTGGTATACCCTAGCGTATACCCTATAGCGAGTCATGATGATCGGTGATTGTCTCTTTGCTATAGGCTTAGTCTATAATCTGTGTTTGCATCTTACCACTCGTTCATCAATACCATAGGGAACAAAGTTGCCATATAAGTGAAAATTATGCTGCACTAGCGACTTACCTTACCTCACGTTAAAACCACAAGGACCAATTGTGTCATAACATCATAGTTACTTGGTATACCCCTAGCGTATTACCCTATAGCGAGTTACCATTCTTTTCATAAAGTTTGTTTTTCTCTCTTTCTCTCTCGTTTTATTTTCTCATCTTAGCGACCTAGCAAAAGGTTTGACTCGATTCCCCTATCTTTGTTCTCTTAAGTTTTTGTGTCTAGTGTCTAACTTATCTTCATATCCAGATTCTCTCGTTCTCGTGTGGTGTGATCCTAAGTGTTGTGTCTAGTGTCTAACTTATATAATGATTGAAAGGGGTCAAAATGCTTGGAATATATTGTTTCGTATATAGGTTTTGGAATACATTGATGTTTGATTAAGTGGATTGGACTGATGGGATGATGTTAGTAGTGTTCTTGGTGGCGAAGTTAAATTGTTCTTGTAGCGACTTAGTATGAATGTTCTTCATGGCGAAGTTAGTGTTCTACTTAGCTATAAGACTTACGTCTCCGTAGCGAATAAGTTCACTAAATTCCAAACTTGGTTAGCGAAGTTAGTAGTTAGCGACTTGTATTTACAAGTTAGCAATTAATAACCTAGCTTAATTTAGTTAACTACTTTGTAGCGACTTGGCTTAGTTATCCCGTATATGGCGACTTGACATTACTAGCTAGCGAATTATTCTAGCTACTTGGCTAGCGAGTTAGCAGATAGCGACTTGTATTTACAAGTTAGCGAATTTGTTACCTAGCGACTTAGTTGTCTGCTTTATATCGACCTGGTTGAGTTGCTGTTCATGGCGACTTGACTTTACTAGCTAGCAAATTAGCATAGCGACTTAGTGTGCTAAACTATTTGCAACGTGTTTGTGTCTCTAGATGACGACTTGTCTTTACAAGTTTGCAACATGGTTTACTTTCATGTTTAGGGTCAAGGATTATTAAAATGTTCAAAGTTTTTTTTCTTAAGATGATCTCACTCTCACAACACTTAGGATCTCCTAATTCGACTAGTTGAATCAACATACTCTATGTAAACCGTTATGACATCTGTTTAGGCAAAAGGTACTTGGCTTCTCTCAACACGCCAAATGTTACTTTTTTGCCTCATACATATGTGTTATATCACTTTTACATGTGTATCTTGGCTCATGTCATGATCACTTTGAAATACACTCTTTTGCCCTTTATATCCCTTATAAGCTTGTCATGAATCATTTATCTTTATGATTGTACTTCATTGATATATCCAAATTATGTATGTTATCATATAGTTGAAAGTTGTTATATAGTTGCAATCTTTGCCACTCTATCTTTCTCCATATGTGTTGGGAACATCTTCTGTGTTACTACTTCTATGTCATAAGGGTGCTCTCAATGTCGTCTCACTTACTATGTATCATCTAACCTGTTCCCACTCATTATTGTTGATGGTATGATTACTCAGAACATCAATGGCAAGTTCAATCCCAGAAATGAGCGCTACCCCTTCGGCATCATCAAAAGTTCTTTCAGACGAAGAAATCCTTCCAGAGTCAATGGGCATGCATCGGAAAAAGCAATTGTTATGTGGACCTTCAAAGGCTTCAACAAAATCCGATTCTCAAAGTTTCTATTGACATCCTCAAAAACACAAACTTCTTCGGAGCAATTACCAAGCAATGCTCAATCCTGACCATTTACATTCAACAATTTCCGAACACCGTTCAATGGAACAAAATCATCGCACGCGAATACTCTTGCAGATCGGATAATAGGGAGTTCACAATTAATTCTGATATTCTAAGCAAGGCTCTTGGAATCACACCATGTAACCCGGACGTTCGCTCTGAATCTCCACCTGGTGCAGACGACCGATTGTATTTCTAATTGGGTTGGGCTATCGAAGAGTATTTCAAGAGCATCCGACATCGTCCACCGGACACATGTATCAACCTTGGAGAGCTATTACAACCATTACTCAACTTATGCTTATCCTGGGAAAACTTCGTGGTTCGATAAAGTGAGAATTCCTATCTTGCAAATCCTATGGGGAATCGTTAATAGGGTTGATGTGAATGTCTCCTCATCGTATTTGGGAAGAATTCTCATTATCAATGAACACATTCATATCTGATAGAACCTTTTTCCTGAACAATGCTCAAGGCCGAAGAAACAGTAACAAGCTTGTAATTCCCATGATCAGATTCTCTAAGCTTGTTATCCAAGACTTACAACAAACTCATAAATTCACTCCTAGTTCTGAATCAACTTTACACAATGCGAAGATGAATTTGTTTTAGGAAATCTGAAATATGTTCCTAGAGGTACGGATAAAGAAGTATTTGGATTGCCAATTCATGATCGCTTCTCACGAAGATATCAAGAGAAGGACTACTTCAAGCAATACATGAAAAGAGCAACCAAACTCTCTCGATGTCACACCCTCTCCTTTACAACCAAATGCTCCCGCGACCAAGTCACCTCACAAGCATCCTATGCCTCTCTTCCTAAAAAGAGACTTGAAAGATCTCCACACCGACCCGCATCCAAGAAGCGTAAAGTAAAGAGAAAGAATTTGGAAAAGGAGATTGGTGAGAAAACTGAGATTCCAAGGAGTGTTACCAGCTAACTCGATGAAGACAATGCCGACCGCAACTTGGAATTCAAAGCAAAGTCTAGAAAGTCAGAATGCTAAAGCTCCAAGTGAGGTGGAGTTGTGTTAAGAGAACCCGCTCAACTACCTCGACAACCAAACCCAATGACACATGACAAGGGTAAAGGGGTGGCAAGTGTTGAAACTGAACAAGTCGCTTGCACATGCTCTTAACTATCTCATCATCTCCATCAAGCACCACAAATCAATATGAGTCAAGAGAAGAACGAATCATCACATGCTAAGGAACTATCCGGAGTGGTCAAGGTTCCCAAACGCTTAAGGAATCTCTTACACTTGAGAGACTCAATCGGTGCTAAAGTTTGACACTGCTACAAAAGGACTCGCAGAGAACCTTGAGACAAGATCTGATGAGACCTTGAAGATGGATGAACCAAATCTGTCCACTAACTCTCTATCCTCACTTAAGAATCTTGATGAAGATTTCTCTTTTGGCGATCAATTCATTAATGACAAAACTTTAGATTCTGCACAATCCATGTACACTGTGTCCCAAGATCCAAAGAAGACACTTCGACCATTCCTCCAATGTCGCGATCTTCACTAGCAACCGCACTTCCACCTCCCTTACCAACTCAATCATTTGTACTGCACACCACCAACATCGTCGCCAATTCCTGATCCTGTCATTATGGTTGATGATGTGGATGCTCCACCGGCTTCCCTTCCACAGATTCTCAACTCGATCAACTCATGGATAAAGCCATTAAAAGGATAGAAGCTCGGAAAGGCAACTTCCTAAATGCGTTGAATCTCCGTGGATCGAGTCTATAGATTGGAGCACCTCAACTTCAATGAATCTGTTACTTCCGCTATTGAAGGAGAAGTCAAGGATGTTGTGGAATGGGCTATGGAGGCTCCACTTCTTAGACGTTTCAAGGACCTCCCCATCTCCGATATGAGAGCAACTTTGTGTGAAAGGATGTATGAGGTCAAGAGGACAAACATGTGGTTCACAAGAAACTCGCTTGAAGCTCTTGAAGAATCAATTAAGTTCGATAATTATGAGCAGTTTAAGGTTGACGTCGGGGAAAAGGAAGCTAAAAAGAAAAGGAGGACAGTTGTGATGGAAGCATTGATGAAGGATCGCAAAGATCGCGAAGATCCTCCACCAACGGAGGCGCTAGAACTGGAGCGGTAATCCTTCTTCAACAACCAATTCACCTCCATCACGCCCACCATCATCTCCTCCAAAACCGCCCAATCAATCGACTCTACAAACAAACAGGTACTTAAGAAATCTCAAGCACTGGACGACGCATTGATTCAAGGTTCACCTCCACATCCACTTCTATTCTCGATGATCAAGTGGTTCACGAAGAGTCTCAAGTCATGGTCGACTTCGTAACCGCATGAAGATGATGCATCAACAAAGCATATTCCTAAGCCATCGAAGACCGGTTTGATTCTTACATGGCTGGGAATCGCACTACCACTTCCGAGTCGCTCCTTCAAGAGACACATTCAAAGTCGCATTGTGAAGATAGACCTCCTTCTCCGTAACCCACATGGACCATCCCAGTCGACTCTATGATTCCTCGACAACAATTGGGCATCGCTATCACCAATAATTACGAACTCCAAGAAGAATCTCTTCTATACTACACTGGTGATATGGGAAGTTTCATTAGATGGTTTTGTGAACGGAAGAGCATCTCATCCATAACACCAAGAGATCTTGAAGGTCAAGCTTACGAATTTGTCAAAGTCTTCCACTCTGATGCAAATCATCTTCAATATCAGATGGAAGAATGCCATAAGATGCTAAATGACCAAGTTAGTGATCAAATCGCTTTAGCTTCAATGTCAACAAATCTCTTCCTCTTGGTGGTGAACCTCGTCGAAGACTATTCAGTGTAATTCTTCTTCAATCACGACTTGGACTTTCTGTGGTGCTCGCCTCGAGGAAAGAAGACCGCTCTATCAATATCAAAGATGAAGGTCGCAACCTACTCGATCGTGGGCTTGAGCAGATGGTTCCTGATCAATTCTGGCGAATGAAGAACAAAAGTATGATATTGCACCTCTTATGGTATTTCCCAGGTGGTTCAAAAAAGAAGAAGTTCTACATAGAAAGACATGGTGTCGATAAAAGACGCTAATAATGTCGATCAAAGTCGCAAATCTTAAGCGTTGTTAGTGTAGAGATCTTCCCGATCTATGTATATGAGTACTTGAAGAAGATTGTCCTTAAAAGAGCTGACCTCAAAGTGTATACCATTGAAGAGAACGACTTCAAACATCTTCGCCAAATGATTTCAAGATCTCTATCTCTTAAATCTTCAAGGACACCGGAGCACTTACCAGACGTGACGCGGAGAAAAGGCCCTCTCTGCAGTTGCCACTCTTTGGATCAGGGCCTAGTCATTCGAAACGAGTTGAGGACTTTCGCCTTGGCATTGAAAGCTACCAAACCGTGGTCAACCTCACAAGTCCTCAATGGAATGCAGCTGGGCATGAATTTCATCGAGAATACAAAGTTCTTGACACCCCTAGAGCCGTCATCTTCACCGGCTGACATATGGATCGCATGATGCTATATGCTGCCTATGTGAACTCTACAAGTTTAGTGATGGTACGCTCAAAATGGTCGAAGAAGAACTTGACACCAGAGTGAAAGAAGCCAAACTTGATATGAAATCTTGGATTAAAACCATTTTTTGGACCGAGGATGATGTGAAGAGATGTGAACATTTCATTGCCGCAATCGATTGAAGACTCAAGACCGAAGGATCTTCGCAACCTTGAAAGTTTTGTTGGTGGAAGGCTCCGTGATGGTCACTACAAACTTCTTCAGAGAACTGAATGAAGACTTCTTCAGAATACCGTTTATGTTTTTTTTTTCACTGTAATATATGGTGTAATAAATATGAACAATTGTAATACATGTAATAGTGCTAGGATTTGTACTATGGTTTCCCCTTGTGAAAAGGAGAAACATCTATGTTGTCCATTTTCTTTATCATATAAAATCGACACATTTTCTCCTACAAATATTTTACCTCATACATATTTAAATCACTTGAGATCCAAAATCTCAAAGGATTTAAGATTTTTGATCGGGGAGAAAATGTGATATAAATATGAAAGATGTTAAAAGATAAGATGACCAATTTTGTGCAAACTTCTCTTATATGTGCTAAACAATTTTTCAATCAAGCATATATTAAGGGAGAATTCTTTTGCAAATTCATGTCATCAAGGTACACTACACTTTAAATATCTTTTAAAGTACCTTGATCACATGGCTTTTAATCCTTTGATGATAAAGGGTTCCCTCTAGTATGTGCAAAACTCTTTTCTATCATGAGGCATATTGAGGGGAGCAAATTTATGGAAACCTCATCCTTCCCGAATATATGCTTTATCTACGTTGATTTGATCGAGGAAGTGATGTTGATATTATTTAGAAAATGGTAATCAAAGAAGTTAATTCTTTCTCTTGCCTCCGTGTGCAAAACATTTTCAAATACTTGATGCACATGTTGAGGGGAGTTCTCGTTCTAAAAATATCAAAACAATTCAGGTACAAAATGCTTTGATAATATATCACAAGTATCCGAATTGATTTTCAAATGGTTTTCAATTGGTTCCAACGGCAGATGAACAATACCAAATAGACCGACCAACTTTACTTTATGTGCGGTGATATAAGGATGATAAGGTTAGGTATTTGTTCCCATGATCCGCCAGAACCGGAGGAATCTACCCAGGAACTATCCACTAGTTAGTGTAGAGTTCTTAGGTATGATAATAAAAGGAGAAAAATGAGGAATGGGAAGAGTGCGACTTGAATCGAGACTCGAAGCTTACCGAATAAACCCAACAAGGTTCTAGCTATGAAGTCTCGTAAGCATCAAGGGGGTTGAAGAATTAATAAGAATTGAATGAGAAAAGGGTGAAAACAAATAGCCCTCCATTTATTCAACCTTAGGCGTAAACCGGGTTCAATTCATATGCTACTGAAGGTAACATCGGTATTGAAGACAAGACGTCATGGACCCGACGACGACTTGCACTTCAACTTTCCAAACCACTCAAGTTCCTCTTAAAAGGACTTGTTTCATTCTCACGGGAACCGACATTATCTATCGACTTTCTCTTAGAGATTGTTGATATTGAAGAAGGAGACCTCTCCCTAGTCTCCGCACAGATCCAAATATGCACATAATTGAGTCTAGAGCCACGAGATCATCAATAAATCTCATTAGGACACTTTTCAATGAAGACTCTCTGTTTCACACAATGTGGAAAGAGAGATTATATCTTGAGTCCACGATTATCCTTGTGGTATTGCTGTAACATCTGAGTGATATGCAAACATACTCACAATGAAGATGGAAAGCCTTCGGGAGCCAACATCTAACAAGCCTCGGTAGGTGGCATGTGAGATCTATTATACAGATCAACCATGTGACAACCGAACGTAAACAATGGGGCTTATTCATTCTTTGAATCAATCCGGTTCAGGTTATGGATTGACGGATACCTTTGAAAAACCGGTCTTTGTGCTTTAAAAACTCTTTTCATTAAGCACGTCGAACCGTGGTACTAATTTTTCAAATCAAAAGGTGTTTTATGATTGATAATTGATTTTCATTAAAACCCGCTATATTGCAAAAACACTATTGAGCAATACACTCCATTGCTTTTCAAATCTCTTTTCATCAATCGCTGGGATCGAAAATTGGCCGGTTCACTCCCTGTTGTCTTCTTTGAGACGCTCCGTTTGAGAACGTTAGAGCAGCTACAAACCTGCAAGGAAATTCCTCGAATTATACTCGATCACAGTGCGATTGTAATCGATCAACGGGAACCGGGCCGTGTACCTCAATTCATCGAAGTGTTCAAAGACACTTTCGCGTAACTTATTGCTAACCGTCTTATGCGTGTACACCCCACGTTGCAGATGACGTAATGAAGCGTCAATCCATAGCCACATGCTCACCTAACACATTCATCTCAAAAGAAATCATGATTAGTGCATCAATGACTCGGATATTTTCACTCCATGCTTCTCAAGCTGCCGCCAATATCATGAATCAACAAAAGCTTCCGCTACTCATGATGAAGATTTCATGATCCGAATGTGAGCATGTCGGCCCTAATGTCAATTCACGAGATACCAACACCACTAAGGATGTGTGTCGAGATTCTTGATAAGCCGATGATCTCAAAAGTCGGTTCATATTTACTATCACGTGAATCTAAATGGACCCAATTTAAAGTACAAATCTTTGCCGACTTTGAAGTTGCACCACCTATGCACCAAGTTAACGATGTTGATGTATGAAAGTCTACGAGCTCAAGAACCAAGTCAAGAAATGTTATGGTCTGTCATGTAAATCATGGGGTGACCTCCTTGGGGAGATTGTTAGGAATTGATAATTCTCAGATTGAAGAGTTTGTCACCCCAACTACTATCTAACACAAGTTAGCTGTGATTGGTCATTTGTCCCGCTTTATGTAGTTAGTTAGTAGCGAAAATAGTTTAGTGCAACTCCGCGGGAGGAAGGTCGGGTCTTTACCCAATGTATCCCCCGGGATCCACGTGAGGTCGCTTAGTTTGTAACCTATAAATACCCTCTACCTTGCATAGGTAGAGGGTTGATGTTCTTGGTAATCTAATATTCAACAAGTTTCTCTCACTAGAATGTCCCACTCTTTCTCTCTCTAAAACCATCTATGTGCTCATTATGTTAATGTTATGATGTGTATGTGAAAGTTAATATCTTACATAAAGAAAATGTTAAAATCTCAAATATCAAGACATCCTCAGATGCTCCAGAGTTTGATGCAGTTTTTCAGATAAACAAACGTGACGAACAGATTCAAGCTCATTGTAACACGATCAGAAAGTTGAAAGCCCAAATTTCTCAATTAAAAGGTGAAAAGAACAATGTGATTGGCTCCTAAATGCCTCCTCCTTTAGATTCTCAGTATCCTCAAACTTTTCATCTTCAAAACTTGGTTAATGTTTTACAAAAGAAAACGAGTTTTCTAAGAAAATGAAAAGTTAAACGATACTTTAAAGAGTTATATGATTCAATGAAAGTCACTCGTGACAAAAACAACTAAAAATAACGCCTTTACAAAAGGAAATTGAGAATCAGGAGTCGTGAAAAGGGAACCCGCCACTTGTCTTTAATGAGAATGTTGCATCAAAGTCATCCTCGCATCGCAAATATATCATGGATCAAGTTAAATACATTCCTCCTCATCTTAGGAATAATGAACTTTTATTTCATAACTATTTTGCTCGCCTTAAGGATAGTCTTGAATGTCTCCGTGAGATTGTTGAAGAGGATTTCATAAATAAGCCACTTGATAGTGAAATTAGGTTTGCTTGCATTCAGGCCAAACGATCTCGAGAACTCTAGAATGTTTAATAGCAACATGTCCAAAAACCTTAGGTGCGAAAGGTAAAGCTGTGATGCCTTGTTCTATGCCTAGTGCCAAGTATACAAACCATTCTATGCCCAAGAATATGAAAGTGAACCTAAGGTGCCTTCTAGTAGTTCAGATCCTTGCACGCCTAGTTCAGAATGCAAAAGTAGCTCAACCAACTAATGTTCCCATAATTCCCTACAGAGTAATCGCGACACAAAAGCAAGCGGTCAAAGCCTCCAGCAATACCAAGATTGATAGGACCTGCAAGCTAGGAATGTTTAGTGGAAGAGAGTAGAATATCACCTTAGGGAGAATTTGAATAAAACGAATCGCGGTTGATTCTAGTTTTAGCTCTAAGCGTACTGTAATTAATGCAAATTCTGCTACTTTTGGCAAAAAATGCAATGATGATTGCGATGTTTCTGTTACTAATCATGAATGTGGTGTGAATGATTTGTCTAATGCTGTTAAATACCCTGTTAAGATTGTTAATGCAAAAAATCGAGCTAAGAAGGCTAGAAAGCAATGGCGGAAGAAGGTTAGGAAACATTGGTAACCCACAAGAAGGAAATTTAGCAACATAGGTTATCAGTGGATACCTACTGGGCGAAAATTCAATCTTAATGAGATGTGCCCTAAATTATCTTGATCAATGCCCATTAGGAAGTGGATGCCTACTGGTAGAACTATTCCCTTAAGAAGTGAACATACTTTGAATAGGTCAAATACGGACACTAGCACCAAGATCTATCCCTAATGATTCCATTGTTCTATTTCGATGTGGGTTCCAATCATCATTTTTAACCAAATGGAACCCATTCTTGCATGGGTATCCCAATTATCTAGTTATCCATTCTTCTGCGGTTCAATTGCGCATCGCTCAAATCGCTCGTGGTACCGGACTCGTGTCGCTCCAAGCATATGACCGAGACCGTCGCTGCTCATGAACTTCGTGAGTAAATTCATCGGGATCGTTAGATTCGAACATCATTTTGGTGCAATTATGGGTTATGGAGATATGTTGTTGGTGATAGTGTTATCTCCGTGGTATATTACGAGAAGGTCTTGGTCATAACTTATTCTCTCACGTCGGTCAATTTCGTGATTCCGATCTTGAAGTGGCCTTCTAAAACATACTTGTTTTGTGAGAGAACTTGATGGTAAAGAACTTTTAAGAGGAACATGTGGTTCAAATCTATACACCATCTCTATCGAAGATATGATGAAGTCTTCTCCAATGTGCTTGTTGTCAAAGGCTTCAAAAACAAAGTCATGGTTATGGCATCGTCGTCTCAATCACTTGAACTGCGGCACCATCAATGATCTCCTAAAGGACTTAGTTGTAGGTTTACCTAGACTAAAGTATGAAAAGGATCATTCAAAGATAATTAGGAAAAAGAGAATATGCCCACAAACCCAAACCTACAAATTTAGTTATGAAGTTCTTCATACAATTCACATGGATTTATGTGGACCCATGAGAGTGCGTAATATCTTTGGGAAGAAATATGTGTTAGTTGTGGTTGATGATTACTCTCGATTCAATTGGGTTAAGTTCTTAAGGACAAAGGATGAAACTCCAGATATCATCATTAAACTTATCAAACACCGCAGTGTTCGACTTAACAAATGTCGAATCATCCCAACAGACAATGGAACTGAGTTTGTTAATAAACAACTTAGTGAGTTTTATGAAAGTGTTGGAATCGGTCATCAAAGAAGTGTTCCACTAACTCCTCAATAGAACGGTGTAGTTGAAAGACAAAATCGAACTCTTGTGGAAGCCGCAAGAACAATGTTGATTTACTCAAAGGTTCCAATGTTTCTTTTGGCCGCCATTGCCATGCATGCTACACTCAAAATCGATCCCTAATTCACACCGCCATGGAAAACTCCATATGAACTTGTCCACAACAGAAAACCTAATCTCTCATTCCTTCAGGTGTTTGGTGCATTGTGTTATCCAACTAATGAGGGCCAAGACTTAGGCAAACTTAAAGCTAAAGCGACATTGGAGTTTTTGTAGGATATGCACCAAACAGAAAAGGATACAGAATCTACAACAAAAGAACCCGAAATATCATGGAAACAATTCACGCTACGCTCGATGAGTAGTCGGTCCAATGGCTCCAGACAACCCAGCTTCGACCCGCATCATCAAGTAGTCCCATCGGTTCTACTCTTGTTACCACTCTTTCCAACAACTCCTTATGTACCTCCCTCACAAGATGATTTGAAGAAATTGTTTGATCCAATGTTTGATGAACACTATGAGCCAAAATGATATGTCAATTCCATCATTAGAGGTCTGCTACTATCCCCTGCCAATGAAGTTAACCCTTCATTTCTATGTCATTAAGTCAAGAAGTCTGCCGATCACTGTCTCATCAACAAATCATCAATCATCAAGTGTACATCATGGAAACGCCGCACCCTTGATGGAGAAAATCCCTTTGCTACTCCTGAAGATGCTCCATTTGAAAACATATTTGCTCTCGAATCATCATCGAACCATCTTCATCGAGAAATCGACTCGCTACGCCTCAAAACAACAACACACATGAACACCTTAGAAAATGGACACATGATCATCCATTGGAAAACATCATTGGAAATCCTCTCGCCCAGAGATCCACCGCAAACAACTTGCAAACCGATGCCTTATGGTGCTTCTTCAACTCCGTATCATCTAAGGTCGAACCAAAAGATGTTAAAACCGCTATGAATGAAGACAGCTGGTTCAATGCCATGCAAGAAGAAATTCATGAGTTTGATCGACTAGATGTATGGGAATTAGTAGTACCTGATTCTGACGTAAGTATGATCATTGCTCTACAGTGGATCTTCAAAGTAAAACTTGATGAGCATGGTGATGTATTAAAGAACAAGGCTAGATTGGTTGCAAAAGGATACCGCCAAGAGGAGGGTATTGACTTTGAAGAATCATTTGCTCCAGTTGTCACGATCGAGGCAATCGAATCTTCTGGCTAATGCCGCAAGTAAGAATATGGTTGTCATCGATGGATGTAAAGACGGCTTTTCTTAACGGAGATCTTAAAGAAGTCATATACGCACCAACCGAAGGTTTTGTGAATCCAGAGCATCCTACTCATGTCTATCGCTTGAAGAAGGCTCTTTATGGCTTGAAGCAAGCTCCAAGGGCATGGTATGATACGCTATCAAAGTTTCTTCTATCTACCGATTCAAGAAAGGAGCAGTTGATCCGACATTGTTCACCGTAAAGTTAGGCAAACACTTAATTCACGTTCAAATATATGTTGATGATATTATCTTTGCCTCGACCGACCCCAATGAATGTGACCGCTTTTCTAATGAAGATGGGTTCCAAATTCAAAATGTCAATGATGGGACAAATGTCATTTTTCTTGGGATTACAAATTTCACAAAGTCCCTGAGGCATTTTCATAAATCAATCTAAATATGCAAATGAGATTTTAAAGAAATTTGGATTTGACACTTGTGACACCGTTGACACTCCCATGATGGAACGTACCAAACCTGATGAGGACCACTCAGATCATGGTAGATCAAACGAAATATCAAGTATGATTGATCCTCATGTACCTCACAAACAAGAGACCGATATTCTGTTCGATCTATGCATGTGTGCTAGATACCAGACTAAGCCTACCAAAAAGCACCTTGAAGCGGTTAAACGGGTCTTTCGGTATCTCCAAGGAACCATCAACATGGGACTTTGGTACCCAAAGGACACCGGTATGTCACTAACAAAGATATGCAGATGCCGATCATGCAGGTGTCAAGATACTCGCCAAGTACTTCCGAGGTGCTCGCTTTTTGGGTGATAAGCTCGTGAGATGGTCTTCAAAGAAACAAATGAGTACTTCTATTTCCTCTACAGAGGTGAATACATAGCCATGTCATCTTGTTGTGCTCAAATCCTATGGATGAGATCCCAATTATCTCGACTATGGCATTCAACAAAATCCTCTCAGATCGTGATAATAAAAGTGATATTGCTCTCTCATGCAACAACGTTCAACATTCAAGAGCAAAGCACATCGACATTCACATCATTTCATTCGGAACAAGTGGAAAAGGTGTGGTGGAACTCTATTTTGTGAGGACTGAATACCATTAGCGTATATCTTCACCAAAGCTTTTCCTAGAGAACGTTTTGAGTTTATCCTTCCATGACTTGGTCTAAAGAGTCTACAACCGAAACACTCAACGCCTTCAAGAGGAAGACGAGGAGTAAAGGTCTATCCATCTATCTCTTATACATATTTATTCAAAAAGCAAAATACAAAATTTCAAAACCCACAAAAGAAAATATAAAAATATGAAATTCTCAAAAATCCATAAAAATTAGAAAATCTTGAAAGTTTCCAAAAAAAAATATTGTTATTTTGTCATGTTTTTCCTTATTCGATATCATCTACGGACTTTGTGTTGACACTCAAAGAATGTCACGGGTCTTTAGATGTTCTTCGAATGTACATAATTTTGTTTAAAAAAAATGAGGCGGAGAAAAATGATGGTTTATTGTCATTTCAGGAAGTAACCCGTTTTAAAAGTAAAGGACAGGGCCATGCTTTATCTTATTTTTCAAATCTCATGCTCTGATTCTTAAAACAAATGTTTGTCATCAAAAGACAAATGTTTCTCTTTCCAAATATTTTTCCGTCTAACGATTCTTCAGAAGAATATTTGTCATCTAATGAAACAAAAATTGCTTTGAAAATTCCTTGTACTCTATCCTTTTTGAAAATCATCTCGAAGCATCATCATTAAAATCTCCCAATCAACAACCTGTGTCATTGATTGAGGGGGAGAATGATTTCAATCGAATTAAAAGTGTTATTTTGAAAGGTTATTTTTCATACAGGACGTAAATGAGCAAGGTTTATTGTTGAAAAATAAAAAGAACAATGTTTTATGCAATTGATTCAAAACCTTGCTAATGTTATGTTTTCAAAGACACTCTTGCATGTTTAAACAATGGAGTTTAAAGTCCAAAATCGATCCTTATCGCTTAAAATGTTTTCTTCAAAAGCAAGTCACTATTCTCCTCAAAAAGTTTCAAAATTTAATTTAAATCAATAGAGATCACAAATCTCAAATGATTTGAAAATTGTGATCGGGGAAGAATTTGTGATTTAAATTGATTTAAACCGATAACTTGATAATTGGTTTTATAAGTGTTTAGCAAACTCTCCTCCATTCATGTGCCAAACGATTTCAATTTTTCCATGCACATGTTGAGGGGGAGCATCTATTTTAAACCAAAAAGGATTGAAACGTGATTAAATTGTTCCAAAGTGTGTTTTTCTCTAATATGTGCAAAAACTCTTTCAAATCGATGCACATATTGAGGGGAGCAAAATTTTGAAAATCACATCCTTTCCCAAAACATTCTTAACAAAGCATGAAAACTACTACTTTGATCTGAAAGTGATGTTGATATCTTTTAGAAATAGTTTATCAAAGAATCAATCTTTCGTTCTTAATCCAGATTTTCAGATCTCTTGCCTCCATGTGCCAAAACCATTTAAAATTATGATGCACATGTTGAGGGGAGTCATTTCAAAATATCAAAACAATCCAGTACAAAATGCTTTGATAATATATCACAAGTATCTCGATTGATTTTCAAATGGTTTTCAATTGGTTCCAATGGTAGATGAACAATACCAAAAGACCGACCAAATTTACTTTATGTATGGTGATATAAGGATGATAAGGTTAGGTATTTGTTCCCATGATCCGCTGGAACCGGAGGGATCTACCTGTGGACAATCCACTAGATAGTGTAGAGTTCTTAGGTATGATGAAAAAAGGAGAAAAGTGAGATATGGGAAGAGCGGATCGAGACTGAGCTAGTAATCGAATAAACCCAACAAGGTTCTAGTTATGAAGTCTCGGTAAGCCCTGAAGGGGTTGAAGAATGAAAAAGAATTGAATGAGAAAAGGGTGAAAATAAATATCCTCCTTTATTCAACCTTAGGCGTAAACCGGGTTCAATTCATATGCTACTTGGTGGTTACCAAGGTAACATCGTATTGAAGACAAGACGTCATGGACCCAAAGGACGCACTGCACTACATCATCCCAAACCACTCAAGTTCCTCTTAAAAGGGCTTGTTTCATTCTCACGGGGAACCTGCATAATCCATTGACTTTCTCTTAGAGTTTGTTTATATTGAAGAAGGAGACCCTCTCCCTAGTCTCCGGCATAGGAACCAAATATGCACAATTGAGTCTAGAGCCACGAGATCATTATATAAATCTCTTTAGGACACTTTCAATGAAGACTCTCTGTTTCACACAATGTGGAAAGAGAGATTATATCTTATGAGTCCTATGCATTATCCTTGTGGTATTGCCAGAACATCCGAGTGATATGCTAACATATTCACAATGAAGATGGAAAGCCTTCTGGAGCCAACATCAAACAAGCTCCTGGTGGGTGGCATGTGAGATCTATCCAATAGATCAACCATGTGACAACCGAACGAAAACAATGGGGATTCAATATTTTGAATCAATCCCGTTCAGTTATGGATTGACGGATACCTTTGAATGTCGTTGTGCTTAAAAACTCTTTCTTAGCACATCGACTATGTATTCATATTTCAAAATAAAAGGTGTTTATGATTGATAATTGATTTTCATTAAAAACTTCGTTGTATTGCAAAAACAATTTCTATTGAGCAATACATGATTGTTTTTCAAATCTCTTTTCATCAATCGCTGAATCTCATCGCTGGTTCACTCACCGTGTTGTCTTCTTTGAGACGCTCCGGTTTGAGAATAGCTAGAGCAAATGCAAACCCTGTCAAGGAAATTCTTCGAATTATACCCGATCATAGGCAAGATCTTGTACTAATCAACGGGAATCGCGGGTCGTGTACCTCAATTCAAAAAAAGTGATCAAAGACACTTTCGTGCGCTTTATTGCTAACTGCTATGCGTGTGCACGCCCGACGCTTGCGTACCGACGAATGAAGCGGTCAATCCATAGCCGCATGCTCACACTACACATTCATCTCTAAATAAATCATGATAAGTGCTTCAACCTCGATACTTTCACTCCATGCTTCTCGCTATGCCGCAAATATCATGAACCAATAAAAGCTTCCGCTACTCTGATGAGAATATATCATGATCCAGAATGTGAGCATGTCGGTCCAAATGTCACAACATCACATATTACCAACACCACAATGGAAGAGTCGAGATTTTTGTTAGTGATGATCTCAATGTGGCTCAAAACTCATCATCACGTGGATCATTAAAGACCTCCACTTGAATTATCCAAACATGCAAAACATGAAGAATCAAAGACTACATGCTACTGAGCAAAGAACTTAATCAAGAATCCTAGAACAATCTAATGTAATATATGTTTGTATTCATTGTAATTGAGGCTCCCTTGGGGAGATTGTTAGGAATTAGAAAATCTATCATTAAAGAGTCGGTCGCCTCAAGTATATGTATTCGTTAGAAAGCTCGTAGTCGTAGTCAAGTTATGTTATTTAGTAGTTTGTTAAGTAACACTGGAGGACTACGGGTCTTTACCCAATGTATGCCCGATCCACGCCCGTAGGTGGCGTATTTAGTAAGACACTATAAATACCCTCTACCTCCCAAGGTAGAGGGTTGGAGCTCAATACCATTTTTCTTTAGTTTCACATAGTTCCCAACTCTCTTCCCTTTCTCTCTCTAGAACTTTCTCTCTCTAAACTTTGTTAACGCCTCATATGATTATGGTTTAATGTGTTTGTGAAATCCTATATCTTACACCTTTATTTTTTTATTTTAAAGGTGTTAAAATTATTTTTCAACATCAAAAAGGATGTTGCTTTAGGGGCGTTTGGACTATCTTGCTCATCAGTTAAGTAATAGCAACAAATAATAAGGTACACTATTATTTTTATTTATGTCTACATATCATCAAAAAAATTGTCCGTATTAGTCATTGAGTAAACAACAATTGTGTAGTCGGGACATAAATTTGTTTTATTTAGAAATAGTAACTGGTGGAATACCTTTTGGAAAAAAGTAGTTTGTCATTATCATAACACCATACATTTAAAGATCTAAACCTGACCTTATATACTAAAACGTCCTATAAAGACTACTACTTTAATGCGCCTATGATATGTAAAAGTCTATACCGTGTTACGTAGGGGGTGTTTGGATTAACTTATTTTCCAGACTTATGAGCCTATTTGATTTGTGTAAAGCTCATAAGCTCACTTTTTTCGGCTTATGAGATTGTTTAGTTGCGCATATGACTTACGACCTTAAGCCATAAAAGTAATGTAATTCAAACACCCCAAAAAGTATCATTTTTTTATTTTTATGAAATGATTTTGATTGTTGGTTTTTGCTTAAAGTATGATATTTATATGAATTCAGTGGACCAAGATTTCCTAAAATCACTTATATGAAAATTACATTCCCATTATTTCGACTAGATACTTGATAACCTATTATGCCAAATGGTGTTATTTTGTGCCATCAGGTTAAGATACTAACATCTGTCTTGTGCTGTCTTTTATTTGCAATTTGGGTTAAGCTAACACACTTTCCGTCTGTTTGTGATTAAATGATCAAATGTAATCTGATATAGTTTTTCGGTGCACGAGTTGTAGCTGTAGTCGTGGAGGAGCAAGGAACAAATAACAATATGGAAAATGGGATATGGCTAATGGCTATGCGCCAATATGTAACGAAGCACCCGTTGTATAACGGGTGTCCGATGTTTGGTTGTAACATTGGACCTGCCACCACCAGTCTTTGTCCTTATAAACAGAGAAAAAAAAAATTAGACAGTGGTGAACATGGACATTGTACTGCCTTTGATTTAGAAGGTAACTAGGGTCTCTATTTTTTATTTTTTATTTTTTTGGATTCTTTTGTGTTTCCTTTATTAAAAAGTATTATTGTTCCGTTTATTTTTATTTTATTTTTTAGGTGATTCAGCGGGACAACAGGTTTTTCATGTTGATCGACAACGATGTTGTCCTTACGCTCCTCAACTGACAAACGGTACAGGAAGCGGGCATCTCATATTATTTGATGTCAAAGTTAAAGGTAAATAAGATTTGTTACATGTTTTATTATACTTCTTTGAAAATATGTTTGTATGAGGTATTAGTGAATTTTAGTTATAGTCAATTTGAATACAATTGCATACAGGTATCAGCGCTTCTTGCAGTTTAAGACAACGCCGTATTCAACAAACTGTATTAACCTCACAGGATGTTGGTGGACCTTTGGAAAATCGGTATTTAGAAACCGTTTTAACAGATTGTGGTAACCATAGTTTTGTTTTTCCAAAAATGCTTTTGTTGGTTTTAAATGTTATGGTCGACTGTTGTGTAGTTTTTTGGAATGCTTCTCACACAGGCGTATCACAGGGTGCTGGTATTATTCGACATGAACATGAATGCTCTTCTGATACCGAGAGAAATTGTGACGTACATCTCAAAGGCATGGATGCGACAATGATTTAGGAGCATATGCTTTGATTGATTTACCAAGAATGAAAAGCCTTCACACAATAAATTGCAACAACAGAAAGTCAATGTTGAGTACTAAGTCTGTTCTTATGTTCTACTTTATCATGTTGATTTACAGATATGCTTTTTAAGAGCTCATGAACTTTTTGGGTTATGCTATTGTAACAAAAACAAAATCGTTCTAAACTATTTACTCAGGTTATCATGTATTGATCTACAAGTGTAATCACAAATTGATTGGTGTTGCTGTTTGACGTTAAAATAAAAGGTTCCCCGCAGCAACGCGCGGGCAAACATGCTCGTTATATTTAATATAAAAAGTTAAATTTAACTAAAAGACGATCAAATGTAAGAAAGAACTACAAGAAAAAAGCCCTATAGTGACAAAAGTGATTTCGTCACTAACAATGTAAAACGTGGTCACAAAACTGTTTAGTGACCAAATGCATGTCGTCACCGGTCGTCACTAAAGCTCCGTCACAAATTCAAATAGAGACGAAACTTTACGTGGTCACTAATCTGTGACCAGATAAGTGGTCACTATTGAACCCTGTTAGTGACGAAAAACGTCGTCACAAAGCTAATAGTGACGAAAAAATCGTCACTGTTTTTACTATTAGTGACCAAAAAGTCGTCACAGATTGCTGAGTTTAGAGACCAAAATTTGTCGTCACTAAAATGAGCATATAAACAAAAAAAAAATTGTACCAATTTTCAATATACAAATGAACTAAATTCTAATTATTTGTAGCAACGCAAATTTAACAAATTAACTTCATTCACAAAACCCAAATGCGAGGTTGAAATTCAATACAAACACAACTCATAACCTATCAAATTCATCCAGCGTGTGATTTCTTCACTAATCATCACAAATATGACTTCCAACACACATAATGTTAAAACATTTAACATTATGAGCAACTACAAATATTTGTGTTGAAGCATAGATGTTCTATTCTGTCACCTGCTCCCATCCTACAAAGGAAACATAACTTAATTTAGACACATGAATATTTGCACATTATTTAAATGTTAGAACACTAGGAGTAGCTACAAATGTATAAAAGGATACCATGCGCATTCCTCAATTAACCTGAAAGAGGTTCGGTTCTCCTAAAAGCTTAATTCATTACATTGAAGCAAGGAGACTCCTATTGTCAAAAGTAAATATCCATAGCTATTTAACATTTATCGGTTTTCTAAACTAATACGGAAATCTACCTAACGTTGCCATATTGATGCAGAAGCTAATGACACAAACTGTTTTTTAAGACATAAAAATCATTCAGGTACATGCAACAACAATTAAATGTTGCAAGTACTTGTATACAATTGAAGATCATTTTATCCTTCTGTTTCAACAAGCTAAACATAAAGGCATGAGGGAATACATCTAACCTGCAGATCACATGAAAGAAGATCAGGAACCGCCAATAAGCATCTGGTCTTCACTGAAAGACAAGCATATAACTGGTGACCAGTCCATCATGCATCCTACACACATCAATATAAAAAACTTACTAGCATACATGTAATAGTAGTCATTATAGCACTTGCTATGACATACCTACAATCACAGCCTAATAACAATTTAGTACACCCAAGCCTCTAGTTTTCCCTGCTAAAAGAGACACATTTGGCTCCTAGTACACTAACGATATGTAAGTACCTCTTTCTAGTGATAGATTATTTGGATTAAAAAGGTAATAAAGTTTCAGTAACATGTGTCTAATTGCCCCATTAGTAGCAATTGAGGGGGAAAAGTGATTACTGGTCACGACCCGACCGTATAAACAGTTACCCATTCTCACCCAAACCCATTTACCCGGTCTACTTGACCTCCCCATTTGGCCACTCTTAATGGAAACAAACATATGCTAGGAGTATCTTGGAAACTGACCTTTGTTTCCTTCTGTAATTTTCTTGCTACTTCAAGCTGTGATTGTGCAAGGTCTCTCTCACACTTGAGCAAATTCATCTCTCTCTCCATCTGCATTAAAATTTATCCACTTAAACTGAGTCTAAAATGTACAAATAATAAAGGAAACTAAAGCTAACCTTAACTTCCTAATCACAGTTGTCAAAGTGAGTAGGCTTCTATTTATGTGGCTACCTTCCTTCAGTCTAGCACCATAGGCGTTAGTTTGAGCTGCACGCTCACTGCCAGTAAGATCCACAAGACTCTGCAGGAGTTTTATGGAGATAAGAAACAACTAAGAAGGAACAATCATGTAGAAAATATAATTTAACAAATCAGACATACCCAACTCGCTAAGAGAGATCTTACAGGTCCTGATGCATCATCAAGACATACCAAAATTGGTTCTTCTTGCGGTACGTGTTATCTTTTGGGGTCTTCGATCAGCCCATTGTGTTACTGGTGGAGATGGAGATCTTGCTGGCAGTGTACGTTTACGGTTGGAGGGACCAACAGGTCCACCATTCTTGCATTGTATTCTTCTCAAACACTAATCCTAATAACACCATATAATTAATTATAAATTACAATCATATTTGAACTAAAGCCAAAAGCTGAACTGACTAAACAAGTCTCGTACTTATTAACCGCTCTGATATTTTTACTCTCCTGCTCGGGCTTCTGGGTGGAAGAATGTGTACTGATACTAGCAGCTCCGGGCCTACATCAAGATAAGTGAAACATATCCAAATTCTAAAGTCCAAACACTACATTTATACCATCATTCTATGTTTATCATATATCATCTATGACCTATCTTTGTTTCTTCTCATACCATGTAAATAAACATACAATTATAAAATATTAAAATAAAAAGCATTTTTCTTCTTGATATTATATCTTGATTTGTAAATTCAAAATGTCTTATATTATGCAATGAGAGAGAACAATGGAAGTTCCTTACCAAGGTACCAGACCTTGCAATTTTTAGGACTTCTGAGTGTGTACTGAATAAGTAAGACAGTGGCCCGAACCCTAAGAACAAGATAAAAGCCAGGCCAACTCCTGCTGCTAAGCCAATCTGATCATCACCCATAAGAGAGAAAATTGTTTTCAGGCCTTAATTCTTTCAAGCCAAATAAAGAAGCAAAAGAACATTGGATTCCTAACCTGCAAAATTCTGTAAATTACTTTACGTGCTTCGTCGTAGTTCCTTTGTGAGAAACTACTAGCAAGAATAGATAACAAAAACTACTAGCAAAAAATTAGTCAGACATAAAAAGAATTAAGTCAAACAGTAGCTTTTTTCTATAAAAATAGCATTAATAACAAGTATATTACTCACTTATGCAATTAAAAAGTTGCAACTAGCAAAACATGCAATCCTTTACTAATCTAACGACACATTTAGTCTAATATATTGACTAATTATATACAATTCAACATGTCGAACTGTATTAGCATTTCAATCTATATACTCGCAACAACTTCGATACTTATCTAACAAAAAAGAAATTATAGTTGAATATCGATTATATAACTGATTACCAGTGTCTTCAACTATCAACCATCTCACTTAAAACTATCTTGATCCTGTCAACAACTACTCTTTTAATTGAGGCATTTTATCAAACACTTGTCTTACAAGTTACAACTATCACTTTTTCATTGAGTCATTTTATCAAACACTTGTCGTACAACTACTAATGTGTTCATGCTAAAAGCTCACAAACATCTAAAAAGCATAATCACTAAAAATCAAATCAAACACTCAAATGACAGCTTACACATTTCAATAATCCTTACTAAAAAGCATAATCACTTAATCAGGGTAATTAGCAACAAAAAAAGCCCTAAATTTAACATAGCAAGACGGAAATTTAACAATCAAATGAGAGCTTGAGATCCGAACCGTAACACAAATGAGAGCTTGAAATCCGAACCGTAAAAAAAATTGATCCGAAAATGAGAGCTTGAGATCCGAACCGTAACACAAATGAGAGCTTGAAATCCGAACCGTAAAAAAAAATTGATCCGAAAATGAGAGCTTGAGATCCGAACCGTAACACAAATGAGAGCTTGAAATCCGAACCGTAAAAAAAAATTGATCCGAAAATGAGAGCTTGAGATCCGAACCGTAACACAATGGAGAGCAATGAGACGAAGATGATGAATTTACATGGTGAATTATCTAATAAATACTGAGTAAGTGTTATTTCTGAGAGTGTACTTTGGATGATGGAACAGTTTATTTTGAGATCTAATATACGGAGTAAGTGTTATTCCAAAGGAGATCGGGTCGGGTCTTTTGAATGTTTGGATATACAAGTTTTTTTTTTTTTTTTAAGATCTAATATAAGTTTGATTATGGTAAGTAATTTTTTTAAATGTTTGATATACAAGTGTTTTTTATTTTTTTATTTTAACATATTGAAATGTGAAATTTTATGTTTCAAACAGTGTTTTAAAACCCAAGTTCACCGGTCGAACCGGGTCCGGCCAAAAAAACGGGTAGAAAAAACCAGGTTTTTAGAAACGAGATAATCATTTAGACCCGTCGGGTTTTAAGTGACTTGGGTCGACCCGATTCTCGAAACCCAACCGGGTTTGGTTTTTTCATCCTTTTTTATAGAAAATCGGGTTGACCCGGTGGTCGAACCGTTTGGAAAAACATTATTTTTTTTAATAGAAACCGGGTTGACCTGACGGTCGAACCGGTAACCCGGTGACTTGACCGGGTCGATTAAAAACACGGTTTTCAAAACATTGGTTTCAAATAATATGTTTATGGGAGAATACATCAAAGAAAGTTAAATACGTACAATTTTGCATATTTTTCTATAATACAAATTTTATCCGTAATGTTTGATGGTGTTTACGATTTTTGGATTAATATACGAATATGCAAGTTTTAATAAGTACATATCTAAATGCCCTTATTCTTAATCATTTTATAGAGTTGGCAATATGTGAAATAGTGACCAAAATTTCGTCACTAATACTTAATGACGAAATTTCTCGTCACTATTCATGTAATTTAGTGACTAAATAGTGACCACTTATAAGTTTCGTCACCGACTTTCTACCGATGACCAAAAATAATGACGAAAAATTATATCGTCACTATTTTCATCTAAATAGTGACCAAAAAAAAATTTCGTCACTGAATTCTCGTCACTAAAGCTACTTTTTCTTGTAGTGAAACCACGTGTAGGGTTCATCTGTCACAATCAGTTGGAATCAAGATGAAACCAGACAAATTAGTAAGTATTCAAAAAAGTTGTTAGTGAAGGTTTTGAATCATTCATTTTAGCTACCAAACAATAGTTATTGTGACAAATCCAATCGCACAGTGCTCACACCCCCTAAACAAACATTACCTAAGAAATTGTCATGAAATTGATATCATACCAAATACCTCTATTATTGTTATGGGCTAATAATATTTCTATAGTTTTAAGTACATTTAGCAACTATAAAACAAATAAGCATTCAATTTTGGGTTCAATGGACCTCGATGATGACTGTAACATCCAGAAACTCAGTTTAATTAAAATATATTCCTAGCTGACAAAATTGAATATATTTTTTTAAATATCTTTGGTTGAAAAATATCCTTACCATAATATAACTTAAAATCAGCAAGAAGAAATTTTACCTTCCACAAGTTTTTACATGACTGATTTTTGTCGCATGAAGTCATGTTAAGTTAGTAGTTATAATAGGTAAAAAAAAATGCTAATTGTTCGCCGTTGTACTAATTAAACACAGTTTAGTATGTGTTTATGTGTGATCTTGTACTAAGAATCATAGACTAAACCTTCGTTTGTGGTCAAATACTATAAGTGTTACTTAGGTACAAGATATAGCAAGATAACACATAAACACAGACTAAACTGTCATAGCTCACTGCTTCTTTGCAAAATGATCACTAAAAATCAAAATCCTCATCACCGCTCCTTTGCCAAACGACCACTAAAGATTAAAATGATAATTGTTCACCGTTGACCGCCCCAAAACCTCCACAGCGCTTCGCGTCAAACATACCTTAAATGCTCAATACGCACATCGTTTTGTTCATCTCATTTATGGCCACTAAATTCGATTCAACATCAATGCACCAAACATATATAGCTTGATATTCATTTTTTTCGTGATTTTGTGTCAAGGGTCTTGTACGCTATTAGTATGCCGATATTCTTACCAAGGGTCTTCCTAGTGCATTTACAAGATTTTCGCTCCAGTTCAAATGTCCGAAAACCTCCCGTTCCATTTGCGGGGATATATTAGCCGAATGAATTATGAGACCCAAGTGTTATTGGTTTAGGATTAGGCTATTGTGTTAGCCTATTACCTTTCTTATTAAATCATTAGGTAATCTATATATATGGGACATTATTAATAATATAATAAAGCACTTTATAATATCTAATAATCATATCATTCATAATTTATACAATCAGAATAACTTGAAATCTCTCAGTGCACCTTAAAAGATTCCTCAAAAGTGTTGTTTAATACGCCTTGTCAACAAGTAGTAGGCAACCCCTCTGTATTGCTCTTGGATGGCGGGATGCCGGCTTTGGTTGTTGGATTGCACCTTGTTTATTTTGCATAGTCACATGATATTGTAATTTGTTTCTAGGTAGTTTCGTGTTTACGAGCTGTCATAAACACTAGTTTATCAAGCTTCTTAGCTTGATGTTAATTTGATAGTTCAGTCATATTCTATTTATACCTAACATTTTTTTTGGTTAATATATTTTTCGGGATAAAATCCTTTACAAATAAAAAGATTTAGGATGAGACAAAATGAGGCAGGCCGGCACTAAGAAATTGATATAATACCAAATACCTCTATTATTGTTATGGACTAATCTTTTATCTATATATTTTTAAATACAACTAGCTACTACAAAACAAACAATCATTCAATTTTAGGTTCAACGAGGTGGTGCACCCGCGCGTTGCTGCGGATTTTTTGCTTCTAGTTTTTATGCAATTGAACTTCAGAAGCAATGATAAAAAATTCGCTTCCAGCTGTAATTTCAATTGTTTATGGTTCAGGAAAAAAAAGTTGAATATAAATTGATTAAAAAAAGCGGCGGGTTGGGTCTGTCACATTAAAGTTACCTTATTAGACGCATAGATACTCATAAATGGTTGACATAATATGAGCAGCGGCTTGTACGTTTTCACTCTTAGCTGTTCATTTGAGATCTTCAAAGATTGTGGAGGAATGCTCTCTTTAACACGTGTAATGTTGCTAGCTTCAGAATGTAAAATGACCACATAACGTGAACTTTAGTTTCTATAGGCAGCAGATTAAAGAAGGAAAATAAAACTATAATAATAGGCATTAGCAGCTTTGCAAATGTTTCCTTACCTCTAAAATATGCCTGATTCTGAAAAGTAGTTTGCTATAGATAGACTGATCCAATTGCATCATTTCTTGGTTTAACACAGCTATTGCATCCTCCATGGTATGAGTTGAACCACCTGATTTGGCATTTTTTTTGGCTCTTTTAACTTTCCTCTACCTTTTGTTTCACTCGATTTGGTATGTTTTCTTCAACCTGCACATATATACATATATATAATTGTGTCCACATGCAACACGGAACTGATCCATATACACTCAATGACTCAAAAGGCTTCTTCTAATGTACCAATTAAAAGTTCTTTTAGGCAACACCCAAGAAATTAAAAAACAACTTAAGTTACAAAAGAATACCAGATTTTATAATCCCACCCGTTTTGTTCCAACAGTTGGTTGTTCAAGACTTTTTATCTATGCAGTAGATAAATGCAATTTAACAAAAAAAAAATATTATATCAGTAGCGTATCTGAATGCGGAAGTATCCCTTTTGACACATCATGCCCATAAACCTTCCTTCACCACAACACCTTGGGTGCAACCATGAACCGGATTAGGTTGACCCAGCAAATGGAAAAAAATTAAATCAGACCCAAATATCGAGGACGGGAAATAGAGCGTACCTTCAGATATGTGTCTAAAAGGATACAATAACAGCATAGAGCATTGGCACGATTCCTGTTGTTCCAAAAGTCCCTATAGATACCAAAACACACGAAAACAAAATAGAATGCATAATCCCTAACCCGCACAAAGTTTAGTTGAACATTAAAACCTAGGTTCAACTATATCTTATTTAGACGTTGGCGACCTTCGACTCAAATCCAACACAATTATAATAGATGAAACATATTACAGGTAGCTGTACTCGGGTACTTGCAATTTTACATTTTTAATATGGCAACTTCGTAGCTACTCATCTAACGGGTAATCATTTTGACCGTTGACAATTATAATATATTAAATTCAATTAAAAATAACGAAAACATTATCGAAACTTTAATATCAGAGCATGAAAATAGTCGCACCTCGTGTTCAATAGCTTCAGCAACATTACCATAAGCTAACACAACTCTTGTTAACGTTGGAGTGATATGTGCAGTATCAGAATAAACTCGAACCATAACCATTCGTCACCGTTCCAAAAACTCAAACTTGAAATCAGAATAAACTTATAAAGGTCGTAAAATCTATAAAAAAGCCTTATTTTTTCGAACTCTGAAACCGTTCGGCTCAGATTTGTGAGCGTTGTACTGGAGAAAAGGGTATCCGTGCCCGCCATGGCTGCAAACACAACTGAGGTTATGCTGCCCTGCCAAAATACGGGTTGCTCTCACCCATTATAGTCCAGCAAAGGCACAAAAGTTATAGCATCTTCATCGCCTATAGGAAACACAAAATAAGAAGAATTTGACCCCATAATCTAAACCGGGATTTTAGTTCAACAACCATTGACCATGCATAAAATGCAACGCGTCAGGTGGTACTAACATTATTCAAGCACCTCAAGATCTAGACTGACCAAAAAACTTGGCATTAAGAAAATTTGATAAAGGTTGCTTCAACCTGCCAAACCTTTCATTTATTAGGCTCAGATTTTTAAACCAAATAGGGTCAAAAAGATCTAAAGTCCGCCATGGCTGCAAAGAAACACGGTTGCATAATCATGCCGTCCGGTCCTTGCCACGCCAAGTTACGGATCCAATCTTCGACGACCCACTTCATTTGTCTCAGAAAATAGCCGTACGGTAACAAATACCGGCCATGGCTGCAATTTTAATTAAAGTCATATTGCCTTGCCAAGATACCGGTATAAGCATGTTACATAAACGACACTTTCAAATGCGTAAAACTATCATCATTGCCTTAGTTTGTATAGTGTAAAAAGACAGTAAAATCTCGATATGTAAAGATTGATGGCTAATTCTTTTTTTGACCATACCTCTCGTTGCAAAAATGGGTTTTGTTGGTAGCACAACCGTTTGTGAGGGGATATGAGATTTTACTGTCTTGCTACCAACTAAGTGGTGCATTCAAGTTAACTAAAAAGGAGACGGCCATAAGGGTTACAATAAAGAAGTACTATGCTAAATCATCATATAAAAACGGGTCAAAACAGCTACAAATATGACACTCTTATATGACGGCTCGTTTATTGCAATGACAGATTATAACCTTCATAACCTTCAACAACTTCACCAAACACAAACCATAAAGAGGAAGGACATCATAACCTTCACCAAACTGAAATTAGTCAATATAAAAGATGAAGGAGATCATAACCTTCAACAACTTCACCAAACACAACTTGTTTGCCATGTAGCCAAGCCAAGCAGCTTTAGCCCTAGAGAAGAGAAACCCAAGCGTCAACCATGGATAAGATCCCAAGCACCGTTATGGTTTTTGATGTGTGTGTTTTTTTTCATAAGGGAGATCAGAGGTTCTGGAAATCTGTGGAAACCGAGACCATCCACTTTCTATCAAAACTAATTCCTAAACACGCCTAATTATGTATGGTGGAACTTATTTGTTATAGATAGATTTAACACCTTATAAACATGCCCAATAACCCATGAAAAAAATAACCAAATCTTTGAGCATAAAATGTAGCCAGATGTGATTTAAAGATGATTAATTACCTGTAAGCACAATTTTTTTTAATGCTTGATCAAGATAGTCTATAGTTCCACTTGGAAGAAGCGATCAATCATTATAGCAGTGTCACAACTACGACAGTAAGAGTCGTGAGGAAGCAACTGCAAAAACTGCTTTTTTAGTCAGTTTAGTTGCCACAGTTCGCCTCTTTGGATCCTGTTTTGAAGAAATGAAGGTGACATCAGACTTACTTAATATCTTTTAAGTTGAAAAGAATACAATAATATAAATATCTCAGTCGCTATATACATAAATCACTATAATGATGTCTAATAAGTTTTTTCAATACAAAATTCTAAACACCCTCTAAAGCTAATTATTTCACAGTCAATGTTTTCAAGAACAATCGAAATTCTTTTGTCTTCTTAATAAGATCTACAAAAATGTTACATAAGATTTACCAATAAGGTATCTCCTAACTAATAGTATAGGCTCAAGTGCAAATATGGTTTAAACATTACAGGACAATTTTATAACCTTTTCAAGTATTAGTGACCAAATGGACAAACTGAATCACCGGTCAAAAGGGATAAACTATATGAGTTTAACTGGCCAATGGCCCAATACTCAGATTGAATAACTCTAAAAATAACGTTAACTGCTAAAAGGGTGAGAAAATGGTTTACATGGGAATGCAAAGATGGTTTTACAAAATGTAACTATGACATTGATGAATACGACTAAACAAAATATGAGCTTAGGCTAAAAATATCACATTTTCTAATAAAGGGTTCACTGCCAATTAGTCTAGGTACCATTGTAATCATATTTTTACCCGTAAGATATCTCGTTTACACCATAATCAAAAACAAAGTAAGGAGCTTATTAATAGATTATAGCATACCTCTAATTGTTTTTTTCTCCAACCCATTTCATTAAATACTCGTCGCACCCTTCATCAAGCATCCATCATCAGGCACATATAGCAGCTTAAGTTTTAATAACCAATCCCAGTTCCCAAACGCCCCTTAATCACATAAACAACCAAATCCACTGACTTTACTAATGCTGATCCTAACAGCAAACACACAAAATTAATAGGCCCTTAAATAAGCTTACCAAGACACCGCTTAAAAGCCGCTAAACACATAATCCACTCATACAGATTGAGCACTTGAAGATCTTTGTAATCGTCGCACTTCTACTGAATAGCTCCTTCTCCTGCATTACCAAAAAGAAAGTGGTAAAACTCAATTACCCATTATAATCATTTCATATGGGACATACAATTAAGACCAACACATATTTTTTTTACATTTCATCAAACAGTTTATGGGCATCATCCAACCTGCCACCAAGTAACATAAACCAACAGAAATTAGATATCAGGTATGTATAGAAAAAGCATACCCATGAAAGCAAAAGGTGTGACTCAATCATAGTTGATGAACGGAGTGATTCAATCAATACTTGATAACAACCTTAATCAGGCAATCCCATAAACCACTAAATAAAAATAAATTCAGTAATTCGTATACCTTATTTGGATACAGTTGATGGTTGGAGAAGTGTAAATGCAGGTGGTCAAATCAGAACCCGGAGTTATTTCGTGAAGTTTCTGGGCTTTTGGGTTTTTTTAACGTTGGTATAATAAGAAGCAAGAGTGAGGCGGTGTTCTTGTAATCCGGGTTTTGCTTACCCGAAACGACAAATAACCACTTTTTGTAACACTCAAAACGACAGGAAAATGGAGTAAATACTGTAGATCTACTCACATACAGTCGGGTTGGAAACGGGTCTGTACTGTAGCAAACGACGTCGTTTGGCTCTTCAATTAATAAAACTTAGAGTAAAGTCCAAAAAACATCCCTGTGGTTTGCCCCGTAACGCTGTATACATCCCTAAACTTTTTTTTGGCACAAAATCATCCCTCCGTTAGTAAAGTTGGCACAAATACATCCCTCCGTTAGCAAATTCAGTTAATGAGGACTAACGGTGCAAAATTTTCTCCGTTATCTGCCACGTGTCATCGGGTCGGATCAATGAACGGGTCGGGTTGCCACGTGCACCAATGAGGTGGTGCCACGTGGCATTGGTAAAATATCGAGTAAAGTCCAAAATACATCCCTGTGGTTTGCCCCGTAACGCTGTTTACATCCCTAAACTTTTTTTCGACTTGGTTTGAACCTCTAAAAAATTCCCCGAGCATACCGTCGGACTCGTTTTTTTGTGCTCTTTCCAATGGTATGCTCGGGGAATTTTTTCGACTTAGTTTGAACCTCGAAAAATGCAAATTTCGTCATTTTTTCTATGTTTTCACATTTTTCGAGGTCCAAACTAAGTCGAAAAAATTCCACGAGCATATTCTCAGACTCGTTTTTTCGTGCTCTTTCCAATGGTATACTCGGGGAATTTTTTTGATTTCAAACGAACCTCAAAAAATGCGAAAACAAAGAAAAAACGATGATTTTCGCATTTTTCGAGGTTCAAACTAAGTCGAAAAAATTCCTCGAGAATACCATTGGAAAGAGCACGAAAAAACGAGTCCGATGGTGTATTTATTTATTTTTTGACAGTCCATATAACCTCATAAATTGATAGGCCAAAACCTAAATTGAACCTTTTGTTATTATTGAATTGGGCCAAATAATAAGGAAGGGTTATGTATTAGATTTTGAGTATTATTAATGAAACTATGCCTAGCCCAGTTGGGCAATGCATAGCTTCCCACACAAACAACCCGGGTTCGAATCCCACTCGAGCCAAAAATGGTATATTTTACCAATGCCACGTGGCACCACCTCATTGGTCCACGTGGCAACCCGACCCGACCCGTTGACCGACCCGACCCGACCCGTTTACCAACCCGACCCATTTACCGACCCGACCCGACCCGTTGCCACGTGGCACCACTCATGTGGTGACACGTGGCGTTGACCAAACGTTGACCACAGGGACGAATTTGTAAATAAATTTAAGGACTTTGGTTGCAATTTGTTCCTTGCCACAAGGACGATTTACGTAAATATAACGGAGAAAATTTGCACCCGTTAGTCCTCATTAACTGAATTTGCTAACGGAGGGATGTATTTGTGCCAACTTTACTAACGGAGGGATGATTTTGTGCCAAAAAAAAGTTTAGGGATGTATACAGCGTTACGGGGCAAACCACAGGGATGTTTTTTGGACTTTACTCTAAAACTTATAATGGACCTCGTTGATGATTGTAACATCCAGAAACTCAATTTGATCAAAATATAATGTTATCTATTTAGGATGAGACAAAATATAATTGTATCATACCAAATACCTCCATTATTATGGACTAATTTTTTATCTTTATATTTTTAAGTACAACTAGCTGCTACAAAACAAACAAGCAGGTTCAACGAGCGGGGGAACCCGCGCGTCGCTGCGGGGATGTTTTGTTTGCAAAAGGTCGATAACGGGGGACTAACGGTACGATTTGAAGCTAACTTGAGGGACTATAAGTGTAAATAGCGCATGAACAGTACACCTACTATTCCAAACTATATGTGCACTGTAGCAAGAACTGTTTGGCACTGTTACGCACTGTAGCATCGCTATTTTCGTTTTTAGTCCCTGAAACTAACGGGTTGTTGCAACGTTAGTCCTTAGGGACTAACGGTGAAAAAAAAGTTAACATTAGGGGCTGTTTGTGTTTAATATTTGCACAGAAACAGCCCCTGAAGTTATTGTTCCGTTGCAAATTTAATCCACGACTGTTATGTAACGGACGTTAAGGAATAACTTTGCAATTGATCATCAGTAACCTAAGGGGCTAAAAGGGGCTAAACTGAAAATTGAGTATCCACTGTAGCTACAGTGCCCAGCAATGGGTTTTAGTATATATATATATATATATAATGGACCTCGATGATGATTGTAACATCCAGAAACTCAATTTAATCAAAATATACTCCTAGCTGACAGAAATGATTTTTTTTTTAAATATCTATCCTTACCATAACTCAAATCAGCAAAAAGAAATTTTACCTTCCACAAGTTTTTACACGACTGATTTTTGTCGCATAAAGTCATGTGCGATATATCAATTGGAACAACATATTATAACAGACATTATAATGAAGAAGAATTGAGAAATATATGTTTAAAATCGGAACATGTTGAGTTGGAAGGTAAAACAATATGTAGACAAGTTTAAAGCGAAGTAAATTATTGTACTGATAGAATGATCAGAGAAATTAGAGGGACTGAAGCTGTACAAGTGAATAACAGCTGGCCTTGTATTGTTTGGCGCGGAGCTTTTTAGAGCTTTTTGGAGCAATGAGCGGTGAGCAATGAGCATTTTGATTTTTAATGATCGTTTGGCAAAGAGCTGTGAGCGGTGGCTAATTTTTAAGAAAGCTAATTTTCCAATGCTTATTTAAGAAGCTGTGAGCAGTGAGCTGTGACAACTACTGCTCATAGCTCACAGCTTACTGCTACTGCTCACTGCTACTGCTACTTTCACCAAACACAGCCTCATATTATTACACATTGTTTCATGTCCACTAAATACTCAACACACACCCACACATCGTTTTGTTCATCTCATTTTTGATCAATCACAAGAAAATCATTCATGGAAGATCCCATTACTTCCGCCCTTGTGAATGAAGTGGTAGTGAGATTAACTTCTGCAGCTATTCAAGAGTATGGCTTGCTCAGGGAGCTTAAGACCGATCTTTCAGCTCTCGAGAACACTTTCAAACTGATCCAAGGTGTTCTTCATGACGCGGAGGAGAAACAAAGAAATGATAAGCGTGTGGAACAATGGCTCAAGATTCTCAAATCTGCTTCTTTGGAGGTTGAAAACGTGTTCGACAAGGTCAAAACTGAAGCTATGATACAAAGGTTGCACCGATAAATGGGCAAGAAATACAAAATAAGAGCCTTCTTTTCCTCCCGCTATAATCCGCTTATGGTCAGATTTAGGATTGGTCACAAAGTTAAGAACATACGGAAAAAATTGGAAGACATTGATGCTGATCGATCCAAGTTTAATTTGACTCTCAATACCATAACTGAAGTTGGCGCGGGGATCAGTGGTGAGTTTTCAAACAGGGAAACCAGCTCACGTAAGTCCAAGATCTACGGAAGGGTTGAAGATAAAAAGATAATAGTTGATAAGATTTGTAACCAAGACATAGGCATCACAGATGACGATAATGATATTCGGGTCTATGCTATCTGGGGCATGGGTGGCATCGGAAAAACCACACTAGCTCAATATGTTTACAACCATGAAATGGTGGGGACAAATTTCGAGTTAAAGTGTTGGGTGTATGTCTCTGCTGTGTTTGACCTCAACCGAATAATTAAACAAATAATTAGAGCGATATGTGACTCAAAAGATGTGAAGGAGTTGGATAAGAAGTCATTGGAAGATTTGGAGACACAACTTGAAAGCAAGTTAAGTGGAAAGAAATGTTTCATTATAATGGATGACGTCTGGATCGAAAACGACGACATGGGAAAGTGGAAAGAGTTATGTAAAGCATTAAGTTGCACAGAAAAAGGCAGCACGGCTATGGTAACGACGCGAAAGAAAGATACTGCCCAATTGACGGCTAAGATTTCTGAGTTACAGCATAATGTGGCAGTTTTATCAAAAGAGGAGTCATGGTCGCTATTCAAGATGCTTGCGTTCCCAGGCAGAGGAGAGGGGGAAAACGTAAGCTCCGAACTGGAGCTTGTAGGAAGGGAGATAGTGGAGAAATGCAATGGCTTACCTCTAGCGGTGAAGACTTTGGGTACCTTAATGTCGACAAAAAAAAGGGTGGATCAGTGGCAGCTTGTAAACAAAAACTTTAAGTCAAAGATGCAAAACAAGGTCTTAACTGCTTTGAGGCTAAGCTACGATGATTTGCCTCCACATATGAAGATATGTTTTGCTTATTGTTGTGTATTTTCAAAAGGGGAGGAAATGAGTAAGGATTCATTAATAGAGTTGTGGATGGCAAATGGATTTATTCCATCTCAAGGAGATGCAAGCTTGTATGAGCTTGGTGAGGAAATTTTTGATTGTTTGGTCGGGAGGTCGTTTTTCCAAGATGTCGTCGAGAAGGGTATACAAAAGGGTATAGACGAGTGTAAAGGCAAGGGATGTAAAATGCATGATTTAATGCATGATCTTGCGGAATATGTAATGAGACATGATTGTGCGGTTATAGAGCCCGGTAAGAAGTCGATAACCCCGGATGAGGTGCTTCATCTCAGTTTATCATGTGAACATTCTGAGTTTTCAGAACAGGATTTGGAAAAGCTAAGATCAGTACGATCAATGTTGGTCTTTTATGATCATTATCAAAGTAACATTAGACAAATCTCCAACCATGTATATCTAAGGGTGTTGTACTTTAACGGAATTGAAAGCTCGACATTGCCCGAATCAATCTGCAAGCTAATACATTTGAGATACTTGAAAATAACAAAGTCACAAGCAATAATGTCTTCAAGCGGATGAGGTAGTCATTTTCCTTAATGTTCATGTGGTTGATATACAGAGTGCACAATAATCCGTGAAGATTTGGCAAAGGGATACCAAAGAGCAGATCATTATTCATGAACAGTAATCCGTGAAGATTTGGCAAAGAAGTACCAAAGAGCGGATCATTATTCATGAGTGCAACAACAATGATAGTCATTAACAACGCCTTGAGGAATAACTGGAGATTAGGCTTCTTGAATAGTCTGAGTTGTAATTCTTAGATGATCAACATTCGCTAGCGGTTGGAAATACTCATCAAACATATCTTGAAACAATGAATTCCAAAAAATAACTCCCATTTATCCTTAGTAAGTGAGACATTAGGCGTTGGAGGAGAGTCGTATGACCATTATTCAAACATCCATCAACATGTAGTATATTCACTCTTCTCCCCCTAAAAAATTGCATCTGAAGTTGCCATTTTTGATTTAACCAAGTGAATAAGAATACGATCAATGGTAAGTAGATTCCTCTTGATGACTGAATGAGCATGGGAGAAACATGAATCTTGTTGATGAAGAATGTCGATGAGAATGGTCATACACATGAAGATTTCTCTTCTTTTGAAGATAAAGTGCACTGAAGCGTACACCTTTCTTTTCTTTGAGGAACGGGGCCTGAAGTGTTATCTGCAGACTCCATAATGATGAAGTACGAGGCCTGAACTGATCTGAACAGATTTCATAGCAGATAGAATATCAAGGTTGAATTACTTGAACCCGTGAGTTATGAGATATCAATCCATTTGTTATCCATACTTTAAGCCAGTCCATGTAATGAAGGATCGAAGTATCTGCAACTGAGTAAGGACTACCTACACTAATATTACAAACTTGATTGCATATATTTTGGTTAGTGACATTAGTATCCAAACCCTTTGGGGTTTCACAGTCAACCTTGATTTTGTCATCAGTAAACAACTTTCCGGTAGGCATCCACCTAAGTCCAACATCCTTAAACATTTTACCAGACGGAATCCATTTATGGCAAGGTCTAGGATCAGGAACATTCTTATGCACAGTGGAAGACTTATCGTTATTCCTAGACTCCAAATATTTAGCAGTTGGGATCCATCTAGGCGAAGCTTTGGGTTTGTTTTGCTTCATAACATGTTGAACCTTCGCCATGTTAGTAGCCTTAGTGGATTGAACCTTAGCATGTGAATTAGGAAAATGTTTCTTATTCGGAAAAGACTCAGAATTTCTAGTTTTATTTTCTACATGCTTAGCATTCTTCTCCATATAACAACTCTTAGATGCAAGTCAACCCCTAGTCTTTTGAGTGTTTCTAGGTAATGGTTTACAACTACTAGCAGTGTCTTGAAATCTAGTGGAATGCATCACCCTAGGTCTTGCACCTAAAATTCCGTCTTTCCGAATCTGTGCCTTTTTCCTAGCTTCTTCTGGATAATAGTTCTTCCACAAGTCATTCATATCGTATGAATTCTGGGTTTTAATGCTTGGTTTTGACACTGTTTTCGAACTAATCCTAGAGGTCTTTGGGAGTAGAAGTGGATACATGTTGAGGGTTAATGGAGCTAGAAGCCTTATTCTTAGGTAACTCAGGTGAAGTGACTGGTTTTGACAAAACTTGTTTCTCATCAACTTGGGAGGCAAACCGTGTTTTTGAAAATTTTGGTCTTTCGGATATAAACGCAGTAGGCTGCCTAACAACGGACCGGTTTCTAATGGGATGAGAAAAGGTTGATGGTTTTATAAACTTAGTGTTCACACTTTTCCCTACAGTTTTCCTAAGATCATTTTTTAGGGCAACAATAGCGAAACTCTTTTCCTGAAGCTGAGCTTTGAGATCATCAATTTTTGCTATCAAAGAGTTTGTTTGTTCTATAGACTTAGTTCTAGCTTCTTTGACAGAGTCACTTATTTCTATGTGATGCTTTCTCAAAGACTCATTTTCCTTTAGTAATTTGGCCACACAAACCGCTAATTCATCATTTCTCATTTGAATATCATCAATAGCATTAACATCAGAATTACTTGTAACCAAATTAATTTTCACATGCATATCAGAAAAATGTTTCTTCAAATTGTTGATAGTTGAGTTTTTGTCTTGAAGCTGAGCTTTCAAAGTGTTAATTTCAAAAAGTTCACGGAATTCAGGAAGTTCCGGATTTTTACATGGTTTGTTAAGTTGAAAACTTTCTTCTTTACTCTGTATCGCAATTTCAAGTGAAATGCAATGTTTTTCAAGTTTTGAGAATTTGTTTGAAAGTTCATCAAAAGTCTTTTTATCAACCATATCGTATGTTTTGAAATTATTAGACTCAGCCTCAACCAAGGAACATATATTAGAATCATGTTCAGCATTAAGATCAGTATGTTTAGGTACATTAGCAGATGCACTATGTTGAACAGTTAAGGGTACCTCATCACATGACACCTGTTCCTTTATCTGTCTGATATATGCATCCACATCATGTGTAACATGAGTTACTGAACAATTTGTTACATCATTCTTTGTTGTTTCTGTTATTCTGCATTCAGCAACACCCGATTCTTCAACTGATACATTACCCAACTCATCACAACTTTCTGTTAACTGCACCAGACTCTCATCTATTATTTCATCTTTTTGAGTAACTTCCTTAATATACTTCTCCACTTTGTCCATGAGATGGATAAGTGTCTCTATGAACACGCCAATTTCCATTCCAGTGTGTTTCTTGAAAGACATTTCAGTCATGTCTTGATCATAATCTGATGTAAATTCCCCACTGATGAATGACTGAAATTGGTTGTGGATCACATGTAGTGCAGCACTGGAACTATCCTTTTGAACCTTTTCTTTATCAAGTTGTTGTTCCAATTGTTCTAAGTTCAACAGCAAGTTTCTAGTCAGTGTAGGTAAATCCTGACGGAAGATGGCACTACATATTCGATCCATAATTGTGGACAAAAGGTGTACGAGGTGAGAGTGAAGTAACTGATAAGGTTCAATGTTACTTTCCTTTAGCATGGCATTTTGTAGCCTGAACTGGTGCAATTCTCTCTCTTTAGATTCTGAACACGGAGATCTCACATCTTCATTGATTGATTCCATCATCTGTAACCTTTCAGTATAGCTAATATTCTCATGGTTGTCAACAGCATCATACAGTTTGAGTACTTCTGAAATTACAGAATCAGGAGTGTAAGACATGATGTTGATGTGTACATGGGATTTTACAAGTCTGTGATTAAAACCGAGAAATAGAATCTTTCGCGGGATTTTACTAAAATCAAGACCAAACCGTTAAGATGAGTGATGGATCGACACAATGAGAGACAATTGTGTGTTAGGACATGTGATTGTTTGTAGGATTAGCAGAGATGTTGTTTGGTTGATATTTGGATTGGTTTATGCCCGTTTTTTATGGAGAAATTTAGGTCTAAAAACATAAAAACCTCAATAACTTCTGTTCAGAGCGGATTTAGGCCTCGAAGATTTACTAGTTCATTCGGCATGCCATTCTCCTCGTTCTCACGGTCGTTTTGATGGGTAGAACGCTGAAAACGGAGTTACGGTTCAAAAGTTATGGCCGTTTGAAGTTTTGTCGGGAAAAGTCAACAAAACGCTATGAAGACAAGTCACTAGAGTGATAAGTCGCTAGAAGGACAAGTCGCTAGACACAAGTCGCTATGAACCAAGTCGCTAAACACAAGTCGCTAAAGCACCAAATCGCTAAGCTGACAAGTCGCTAAAGAACAACTCGCTAAATAGACAACTCGCTAAATAACAACTCGCTAAAGAACAAGTCGCTAAAAATAATGAAGACAAGTCGCTACGTCAACCAAGTCGCTAGCCGAAGTGGTGTCTCCACTACTTTGTACTGTTTGTCGTCTTGTCTCAATAGACAAGTCGCTAGGGCTCAAATCGCTACCACTTCAACTACAAGTTGCTACCAACTAACAAACCAAGTTGCTACGAAGAATATTTATCCGAGAACCAAGTCGCTAGGAATAAAAACTTAAACACAACCCTTTTCAATCCAAACCAAGCTCAACCACAGTGATTCAAGCTTTCCAAATCCAAACCCAAGCACTTACAATGATTCTAAACACAAAAGTACACTCAAAATTCAAACTTTAACACAAGAAATGATCCAAATGATGCAAAAACCACTAAACTTTTTCAAACCCAAAAACCATATAAAACCACTAGAAATCCAAGGATATGTAAGAGAGATGATCAAACCATGTCTCTGATACCAATTGTAACATATTGGATTTCACAAACACATCATAACATTATAAATGGGGCGTATGGTTTAAGAGTTTAGAGAGAGAAAGTGGTAGATGGGAGCCTTTCTAGAGAGAGAAAGAAAACAAAAGAGAAAAGGTTAGATTAGAATGAAAGGTCCAACCCTCTACCTTGGGAGGTAGAGGGTATTTATAGTTACAAACTACACGTCCTCCTACGGACTGTGGATCAGGCATACAGTGGGTAAAGACCCATCTTTCCTCCACGGTGTTACTCTAAACTAAATAACTGGTAAATAACGATATGTCTACGAGCTAACATATGCTAGACAATAGTTGGGGTGACCGATACTTCACAATGGAATTTCCAATTCCTAACAGTTTTAGTTCTTATGTTCATATCACTGCTTTTAGTACCGTTAGTTCTGAAATAACTATTCTGCCCTCGATTCTGTTCATGAAGATATTGGTTTCTGTTGGCTTCTTGGTACTGCCTTTTTAACTTTAACCTATAAAAAAAAGGTCACATATGCAGTTCAAAGTATGAGCAGAAAATAAGATTGTATGTTCGCCATCACATTTTACAAATAGACAAGCTTATAAATAAAGTCGACAAATTCAAACATCATAGGTAATTGGCGTTTGGGTCCCATATACGTATGAATGGGTTAATTTTGGTTGTTTTTTTTTCTCTAATGCGTCAAACAGTAAAGAAAGAGAAGACATTAGCTTGACATGGAACGTGCCGAAGTTGCTACCATGTATTACATTTCTATAAAACCTTCAAATGAAGTTTTGAAACTATTGGCAAAAAGTAGTCCAGCAGTCAACCCGATCCGTGTTGGCCCATGTTGGCACTTCTTCACAGGTTCTAAATCAAGCCACCTTCGACACATAATGGCCTTGTAATTGACCATTGATTTGTTACGCAAAAGAGTTTGAGACAAAGTATAATACTTAACGAAATAATGATGACACAAATATGAACAAAGATATAAACTACAAGACTTGATAAAAGTAATTGTTGTTGTACAAACTTAAACATGACTCGATCCTATTTAAAGACTATGAAACGGTACATGGTTGTTTGAGTGAAACGTTGCATCGTTTCAGTGTGGTAACCGTTTTCCTAACTGCCATTAACAGGCTTTAACCAACTTAACTAAAAGTTAACGGGGCATTTGGATCATACAAGGATCCAACCCATTGTCTTTGCCCATTTGACCCATAACAAATAAAACATAAATAACATTGTATCGAATTTAACTTAACAAACATTACAAAGGGTTTACATCTCCCCCTTAATTTTGTAAGTTAAATGTCTTCCTTGGTTCTTGTTTCCTTCATGCAACGATGATGAAATCGTCTTCACTTGATGCGTTTCCCTTGCTATATCTGCTTGTGGTGCATCCCATATCCTCTTCCTTCTTTACTTCATCATGGACATACTTGAACCTTTTCTTTGGCTTCTCCTCTTGTGCTTCCTCTACGTGCACGCTTGTTTTTGCATCACCAAATGGTACATCTCCGACCATATTCAACCTTGGCTCTCCTTGCCCCAACCTACGTGCTTCCTCGTAGTACACTTTAACCAATGCTATATATTCTCGATAGCATTCCTTTACACTATGTCCATCTTCCCGAGTCAATCCCAAAGGAATTGCAACATCGCCCCACATGTCGTTAAATGACACGTTCATATATCCACCCATGTCATCTACGAATTTATACAATGCTACCAAGTCTATCCTAATCACCCCTATCACCGGTGGCAATTCACCCAACACATCTAGTCTCATATATTCATAATAGAACCACCCCAACAAATCAATAAACTTTCTTCCCATGATTTCCCAATTTTTGAACACCAACTTATCGATTTTAATTAAATCCAAAAACGATAAGAGACGTGGGAATGTATTTACCTTAAGATGATAGAGCGTCCCGTTGAGACTAAGGTACTCATCATCGACATAATCATGGCTTTCATCTTTGTTCATTTCCAAATCCTCCATCCCTTTTATTAGTGAGCATTCGTCACTAGGATCAAGCGACTTATAGTATGCTTCCATAAATTCTTGGTGATCTTTAATCATTTCCCCATCACCCTTGTCCACGGCTTCCACTTCTTTGTCAAACATATATTTGATTTGACACGTACCGTCTTTATAAGTCACAACTAATCCCTGATCTTCGAGTTGGCTAATACTCAACACATTCATTGTGATTTCTGGCGTATACAATACGTTACGAATCATAATTTCTTCTTCCTTATTGTCAACAATTGCCTCACCGACACCGTAGGCAACAATAAATTTCCTCTCTTTCTCATCTCTTCCCGCCACTTTGAATTGGTTAATCATACGCTTGAACAAATACCTTGTGGGACTCATATGCTTAGCATGAGATTTTCTAACATACCAGATGTTGTTCCAATTTCCCTGATCCGTTCCTCTTATCATGAAGTCGGTTTCGACATGAATTTGTTCCGATGGCCAATTGAAAACTTCTTCCATGTCTGTCTCGTTCTCCATAGGTTTCTTTGGGTCGACTTGTTTTTTATTTTTGCAGTTCCCAATGTTGCAAAAATCGTGAATCGGTAGTCGGGCGGTCGACCACCCTGCCGCGAGTAATCGGTCAAGTCGGGATTAATCAATGATTAATCGGATTGATATTTCCTGCAGTTTTTTGGTATTTCTGGAGACCAAACTAAAAATCTTAACCGATTCCAAGCCTGCTATGTTTCCAAACCTCAATAAAAGGCTCCAATTCTGATTATGATGCCCATTGTGCGTTATAAGTGAAATATACGATCCCCAAATTAAGTATAATGCCTAAATTATTATTATTTTTAAAATGACCGATTTGCCCGATTCGGCCGATTAATCGGCCGATTTGGCCGATTTTTTGACTGCTTAGTGTCGATTTTTATCCTAGGCCGATTTTTTGACCGATTTTCAAAAATCGACAAGGTACTCGGCAGATTAACGATTAGTCGGCGATTAATCGGCCAAGTTGACCGATTTTTGCAACATTGGCAGTTCCAATAGAAGTGGCCTTTGACTTTACATAAATAACAACGAGACCGTTTTTCTTTTCTGGAAGTTGTATGGTTCTCTCCTTGAAACGTGGGAAGCGGTTGGGAATGATGAAAGACGGTTGAGTCTTTTGAAGTATTAAAGGATATAACTTCCTTGAGTTTATCCTTTAATAACTGCTTCCCAAACTTTGATAACCGCTTATGCTTTTCTTCCTTTTTGTAACCGTTGGCAGTTTCACAACGTTGTAGGAATTTCTTGTTTAACGTAACCCTTGTGCCTTTCCTAGATGACTTGTTCCATGAATCGAAACGTGGGCTCTGGTACCAATGTTGGCACTTCTTCACAGGTTCTAAATCAAGCCACCTTCGACACATAACGGCCTTGTAATTGACCATTGATTTGTTACGCAAAAGAGTTTGAGACAAAGTATAATACTTAACGAAATAATGATGACACAAATATGAACAAAGATATAAACTACAAGACTTGATAAAAGTAATTGTTGTTGTACAAACTTAAACATGACTCGATCCTATTTAAAGACTATGAAACGGTACCATGGTTGTTTGAGTGAAACGTTGTATCGTTTCAGTGTGGTAACCGTTTTCCTAACTGCCATTAACAGGCTTTAACCAACTTAACTAAAAGTTAACGGGGCGTTTGGATCATACCAGGATCCAACCCATTGTCTTTGCCCGTTTGACCCATAACAAATAAAACATAAATAATCGAATTTAACTTAACAAACATTACAAAGGGTTTACAGCCCATTCTAAAAGTTACCCGTTTGACACTCCCCATTTCTTACTCAATTAAAAAAAAAAAAAAAAAAAGGTGGGCTAGAATACTGTCTTCTTACATAAGTACACGAAACAATAACAGCGATTTTCGATTTTGACCATGCAACATAAGAAAATTCTTAGCAGCTGAAATGTCGACCTTTTATAAAAACAAACCTGTCTTTTTGGCCGCTAAATATCATCAAACGTGAAAAAATTGCAAGGAAAATATTACACATCATAAGCGAGTGGCTTTGAAAGAAAAACTAACGATAAAAGATTTACCCAGTTGGTTCAAATCGCTCATTTTAGCAATATGTTGTTTTTTATGGTTTCCTAAAACACTAATTAGATTATAACAAAAGCAGCTTAAAGTCAACAAAACAGTCACTTGAAAAAGATGTCATAATTCAACCTATTTTACACTTTCAAACACAAAATTGACACACATTTTGGCACGTGTCCATTATTTGGTTGGTCCATGTGTCTTTCTCCCTGCCTCGTAAAATGCCTTCTGCTGTAGCCTTTCAAAAAAAATTGTCTTATGCTGTAATTTTAGCTTATTTTTATCTCTTGCTGCTCAAATGGCTAAAAATAGGCTAAAAAAGGTAACATGTCAAATGGGTCAAAAATTGTTCAAACTGTATTCTATTGTATAAAACCTAATAAGTGGCACTGAATTTCCTGAACCATTTCTGTCATTTGAGAAATGAAGATCGGTCTCACTGCACTTAGCGAGCGCTGCAAGTGAAGCTTCAAGATCTCATATGAGGACCTCCCACTAAAGGCAATAACATTTCTTATAAATAATAATCAGATTAAAAAGAAATAAAGAATAGGCACGACAATATATTGGGTTAATCCCAATCGACCCAACCCAGCGACCCAAGTCAACACCCACTATGACCCGGTCAACGAAAGTCAACCAATGAAAGTCAGACTCCAAAAGTCAACTCGGACAGTTTTTTGACAGTTACAAGAAAACGGTTATTTTGGCAGTTACAAGGCCAAACGACACAACTATTGGTTAACGATCCAACACAACTATTCTTTGTACCGTTTCATTATGCATGTATAAATACTTAGAAACTCAGTAACAAACAATTATGACTGAAATAATAAGAAAAGTCTTTTGATTCAATTGTTATTTGTTATTACCGGTATATTTTGATTAAAGATCCTTAAAAACGGGCCAACACAATATATGTGTGTTGATGGAAAGTCCATGTTTAAATTCCATTAAAATAGCAGGCCCATGTCTGCTGGCAAATCTTCTCTTAAGTCTAGATCTGTACAATCAGATCTTTTAGGTTGTACCTGAAACACCTTTCTGCTTTAATAGAAACGTTCAAATAACTTAACATCCCTCGCTTAAAAGCTTCCTCAAAGTGTTTGTTAACCCGCCATGCCTACACAGAAAAACAATAAAAATAGTTAATTGCAACCATCTATGTAAACATTTAGCAACTTGCTATGCTTAGTGTCGATGACTAGTTTATCGTTAAAAAAAATCTATCCAAGCCTATCAAACTGACTTCTAGTATCAAATAAATAAAATAAAATAAAATAAAATAAAATAAAATAAAATAAAAAAAAAAAAAAAAAAAAAAAAACCCAACTCAACAACAACTTTGTGTACCAAGCTAACAGCACAAAGCTCACTTGACCATGTTTGGTGTATTTTGGTATGTTAATTGTGATGTATATGTGAATCACAGCTCTAAATAGTACTAGTAATAGCTTTCAAGGAACAAATGTTTGAGAGTTTAAGTCCAATTGCGATTAGACCGAAAGTTGAAGGAGCTTCTTCTTCGTTCTCTTAGTTGAATTTGTAAAACCTCTGGCTTATTGTTTTCAGATAACAACCCATCTTATCACTCTTATGTATATCCTTGTAATCGTTTGTACACAGCTTTTAGGTTGTACCTGAAATACCTTTAGGCTTTAATAGGAACTATCAAATAACTTAACATTTCTCGCCTTAAAAGCTTCCTCAAAAGTGTTGTTTAATCCGCGATGCCTACATAGAAAAACAATAAAGATAGTTAATACTTAATTGCAACCATTTCTGTAAATATTTAGCAACTTGTCATGAACTTTGTGTACCAAGCTAACAGCACACAGTTCACTTGATCATGTTAGGATACTGAATTTTAGCATCGATAAATCATGATAATAGTCATTAAACAAGATGTGCGTAGATGTTTCCATGACCAAACCAGCAATACTCTACGTGATTAGTAAAAAAGTCAAGAACAAGTAGTAGGCAGTCCCACGTAATATATTCCATCTTGAATGATATAAGATATAGAAGTGAATGCAAATATAATGTTGTCTATTTGGGATGAGACAAAATGAGGCAGGCCTGAGGCACTAAGAAATTGTCTATGAAATTGATATCATACCAAATACCTCCATTATTGTTACGGACTAATAACATCTCTATAGTTTTAAGTACATTTTTAGCTACTACAAAACAAACAAGCATTCAATTTTGCGTTCCATGGACCTCGATGATGATTGTAACATCCAGAAACTCTATTTGATTAAAATAGCCTTGAGCGAAATCATTGACCTTGCGCCTGGTTTGATTAGGACATTGACGCATTGCTCGATTTTTCTGCATGCTCTGCTTCCAAAATGCAGAAAGACTTGCGAACTCAAAACTCCAATATGATACAAAGGTAATGCCCTACCCTTCTCGGTATATATAGACCAACATAGACGCGTTGTACTATAACTAGGATTACACATTAAACCTATCCTATCCCATCCATATATTGCTTATGAGTTGTCCATATTGAATGAGTCTTTCTCATTGTAGATCTCTAGGTATTTGTCACACGTGTTTCTTCCCTAAATAATCTGAAATCTGGGGCCATGACATAGAAATCTAACTCAGCTTATCTTTTTTGCAGTTGGTTGTTTGCACAGTGGAGGGCATTTGAGATGACAAATGCAGGATTAATGTTTCTTTTATTTGCGTTTGCGCATGGTTTCCATAATTCCATCAATATGTTTAGATTAGAAAGCAGGTCACTTTAATTTCTGGGTTTTCTACTGAGATTATGTTTCAGTTTATCTACTTACTCCGTGTTTATTTTTGTAGAAATAAGCATTGGATTTAATTGTTGTATATAAAGGATTTCGATAGATGAATGTTACTGTTGGTATATGGTCACCTAAAATGTTGGAATTTTTCGTAAAAGATAATAATTTGAAAAAAAGCGAAGATGGCCAAACGATGGGAACTTTGCGTTTTAAGAATTTGGATATGTGGAGTTGAAAGAATGTAGTGACAATGTGAAAGACATAACTGGTCTGTATTAGTCTCAATATGACTATAGGATCTTGGAAGATTAGAGCACATCTAACATTTTCAATGTATGTCTAATTCAAGTGTGTTGTATAATTGTATTGAACTTTGTCATGTGTGTATAAGTGTATTCAGTTTCGTTTTTTATGTGTTTATAGCAGCTCTTACATGTTTTTCATTTTGGTAGTGTTTAAACTTTTTTTTAAATGAATATATGTGTATATAGTAGTTCTTCCATTTCATTTCTTTTGTTTTCATTTTGGTACAGTTCGTTTGGCTATGATGTACGTGTTGGAATTAGATATCAAGACATTCAAATAAATAATCACCAAAACATCAAAGTAATATTGCGGAAGCGTATAGGATGTATTAACGAATAATTAATTAACATAAAGAATATGCGTACCTTTGTTGATTCTAGCCGAACAAGAATCAAATCCACAAACTAGCAACGGATGAACCCTAATTTGATTTAGTTAGGATTATGTGAATTACCCCTTACCGTTTTGTAATTCAATCCAAGACAATAACAAAAGTATGTTATTACTAAGTTCTTGTACACACGTACTAAACCGAATTAAAGTACCGCTAGTTTTTATCAAACCAAATAACTTGATGTTTGGAAAAGAGTGGATCGACACCTATGAAGGGTGTACGATCGGTTTTAGCAAAACACACACACAAAACAATTTTAGGTTTAGCTAATGAGCACAAGAGATGGAAAAACAAGACCCCTAGCCTTGTATATATACCCAAGCTAACTTGGTGAACAAGTTGTGGCTTGTTTCCTTTTCTTGATGGCCGATCGGTTCTAGGAGTCCCAAAGGGATTCCGGAACCTTCCCAACTTTTGCAATTTGATCCTTTTCCAAATACCTTTAACGACCGTTAGTCCATTACATTAATTACTTAACGTCCGTTAGTTATTTCGTTTAATAAATAAATAAATAAATATAACGTTTATATTTAATTATTAACTTTAAATTCTCATACGTAAAGTGTGCAATCCCATAGTCTCGAGTTCGATCCTAACTCACGTCTACTAATTTATATCCATAAAACCAACAGCTCCAACTTGGATATATCTTAATAGAGTGATCACATTCGGTTAGCGTCTAGCAACACTTCGATGCCTCTAGTACAACTCGAGCAAGGCTCCTGGAAAACCTTTTAATGATTTCTCATTATTATTATCTTTTTGTTTCTAATACCACGTTAAATAAAGATATGGAATTAAGTCATTCTTTATATAACTATTCTGTTTCTCGTTTGTAAATGATTGACCAAGATTACCGAATCATCTAAACATATTTAGGGGAGATTTGGGTGCGGCCGCACAAACATCTTGTCAACCCTACGAGGGGCCCAGCAGTATTAAACTCCAAATAAATTTGAAGGAACAAATTCTATCTTGACTACAAGAATAACCCACAAACTTTGTAACATTTCTGAAAACAACCCTTATGACTACCAGTTACGTATAGCGTTAATGTCACACCCCCAAATTACCTGTTTTGCAGCGGAATGGAATTCCTGGGGATTGACTGTCATAGCATCACAATTACAGATATATTGAACGACCTAAAGTGTCGTTTGAAAAGAACATCGTTTGATTAAATAAAACAATTCAGAGTTACAAAGACAGGTCCCAAATGAAAGTTACTATGCACGGAAAATAAGTTTAGTACAAGTCAAACGATGTTTATAAAGTTCATAAAACCCAAGTGTGACGCGTCGTCACCGCGACTCTAGGATGTGTCCAAATGCATGCCATGAATTGAATGCCATAGATACCTGAGATAAAACATGCTTAAAAAGGTCAACACAAAGGTTGAGTGAAATCCATAGGTTTAAGTAATTCGTTTGAACACAATAATCGTAGTGTGAGTTAAATGGTTCACACTCATCGTTGAAAACAAAATCGTATTTATTTCACTAAGTTCATGACACCAAAGCGTAAACATCGCACCAATAAAAATTGGTAATCATCGTTTCATCGCCGCCCTAATAGGTAAACTTGCCAATTTACCTTACTGGTTCAAATATAGTGCGCTCGATTTCCCCTAACCGGGTCAATAAGAGCGGGAGTGTTAATTCCAATAGGCCTATTCACAATATTCGCGCTCACTCGCAAGTGACTAATGGTGCATGATGTAGGGACTTCGAACATGGCAAATACTTAGTGACAATAAAACATTCGGGTTATAGCATACAGTTCAAAGCATTTGTGTTCGATTAAAAATGTAGCATGTATCTCCCCCAAGAGTTTGTAAAACAGTTAAAAGAGTAAAAGTGGGGCTATGAACTCACCTGTTGCAATGATTACGATGACAAAAGTGGATACACTGAAATGTAGCGTGAATCTCGAAAATGACCTATTATGAATGATATGATATGTAATGAGTTATGATGTAATGTTATGCATGCATTTCGTATGTTATTTATACCATTTGCGAGTTTTGAAAATAATACTCTTTTGACGTCTTGACCATTCAAAAATCACTTTACAAGTATTTACGTCAAAATGTCATCCTACAATGGTTTCGTAATGATTTATAGTGAAATATTAACTTTTCGTCGTAAAATAATGTCGTCGGAAATTTCATGAAAGTGACAAAAATGGCTTCGAAAAACTAGTCGTAAAATGGTGTACGTCGCACATTAGGAAACGAACTCGACGGTTTTGGAAAGTTTGTATCGAAATCTAGAAGTTTTAGTTCATGAGTTTTCGTCATAAAGGTCTCGAACATAAAGATAATAGAGGTTAAATATGGTGATTTTGTCGAATTGTGGTTCAAAAAGTGAGTTTCGGCCAAGTTTAAGCATTCGTAAATAATTTATTACAACTCCGCTATTCAAACGGTTAGTCGTTTTGAAAAATATGCTTGGCGATCTCGATTTTATTAGAAGACATTTCGTTCCAAAAAGTTCCACATCATAGTTAAAAACAGTCTCCAACATGGTCGTTTTAGTTACCGTAACACTTGTCTCGTAAAAATAATATAGTTTTTCTAAAAATAGTAGTTACGGCAAGTTTATGAAAACGTGTATATCTTAGTCGTTTCAAATCCGTTTTCTACGTATTATACGTCCTTAGCTTCGTATCAAAGTATACTAATATATTTTTGATAAGTCGAAATAATTTGTAAAGCTTAGGACTCGTTTTTTACTCGAATAAGGTAAAAATAGTATGCTGAAATTTCAGAAAAATATATATTTCGTCGTCAAACTTTAAAAATTCATAACTTCTTCGTTATAACTCCGTTTTAATCCGTTCAAGCGGCCACGGATTCGTTTTAAAGTATATTTTCTAAATATCAAGGCCAAAATTTCGTGCCTACTGTCGGATTTTCCAGAAAATAAAACAAGGACAGAACACTTTTTATACTTATCGAAAATAGTTTTTCTCGAACTAAACCTATTCCAATCCCTTCAAATCAACTCCAAAGCTATTCTAATCCTACCATACACCTTCTTAGGGTGTCATGGGTTCCTAAACAACATCAATACCAATATATACCAAGGGGATAATTATAGGATGACTTTTATATATATATAACTCTAAAAATCATGTAAAATGGTATAAATCAACATAAGTCTTGCATGCTTGCTATGAAAATGATAAAATACTTATGAAATGAAAAGGAAAGATGTAAAATGAAGTGATATGCTTACAAGTTAATATGATGAGGTGCAAAGAACAAAGGTTTAACCTAAACACCCTAGGTTTTTATTTCAAAACCTTAATAAGAGTGTGATTCTAGATTGTTTATAACTTGAGCTTGAAAATTTTATGAATCTCTTCTTGATCTTTATGCTAGGCCGGATTTGAGAAGGAGAATCAAGAGAGAAGAAAAATATCTTGGCTACTTGTATTATTGAGAGTGAAATGAATGAAGAGTAAGATTGAGTATGGTTATGTATATGTAAGAAAAACTATCCATTTTGACTAACTCCCCCCCCCCATGGCCGGATATGGGGGGATTGTGTTTCACAATAATTTTTTTTTTTCTTTTATAATGTGTAATAAAATTGTGTAAGTAATAAGTTTGTGTAATAATAACTTGTATATAAAATGTTAGTGTATTTAAGGTAAATTTTTGATAAAAGAAATTTTTAATAGATCAAAGTAGAGTATAATGAGATCATAAAAATTGTAAAAATACATTCCTTGTAAAATTTGAGTGATATAATAATTATCGTGCAGTTTTTAAGAAAAACGTCGTAATAACATAAATTTAACGATTTATATACCAAATAATTTAAAACACTAGGTAAACTAAAAATATAGTTTTTATAAACTAAATGTAAGTATAAAAATATATCGGGATCATTTTTGGAAGTATCGGATTAATTGTTCAAAATAATAACTCACGCGATAACGTTTATTTAATATAAAATTTACACGTTTAATGTGAAATGCAATGTCATGAATGAACTAACATGATGCAAATGATGTTAATGAAATGTAGACTAAACTTAGTCCATATGAAATGTTCGTGATGATATGATCATGAATTCGCCGCTAAACCATTAAGGTTACGCGAATTTGGAACACGCAAACCTAGTTTACGATAAATGATGAAATGGTGAAGCATGAATTGTTTTAAGAAATGACCTGAAATTACGAGTTGTCACATTCGCCCATCCAAAAAGGAATTCAGTCCCTGAATTCAGTTCGTGTTGGTCTCTCCGGTTTAGGTTTGATGTGGCAAACTTTCCCATTCTCGAGCAAAACCCTCAAAAGACTTCTTAGGTAACCGATTTTTACTTAATCTCACAACTCATCAAACAAGAACTGTCATGAGATTAGGCTAAATCGGTTTGAGTAACGGGTCTTTTGAAATTTTGGCTCGGTCATAGAATTGCTTACACATATAAGCCTACTACTCCCTTCATTGCATGATTCTTTCTGAATTAGACATAGGTGATCAGGCTATGTATAATTTAGGAGTAACTATGCAATGCTTGGACTAATCGACTCATATGATGTTTGGTATTAAGTCATAAACCCGCATGTACAATGAGTATGCACTTATGATGAAATGATGAGATGCTATGATGATGTAGTTATAGTCTAGGGTCAATGATGCAACCTAGTTCTCTATAACCGAAGCTCTGATGCCAATCTGTCACACCCCCAAATTACCTGTTTTGCAGCGGAATGGAATTCCTGGGGATTGACTGTCATAGCATCACAATCACAGTTATATTGAACGACCTAAAGTGTCGTTTGAAAAATACATCGCTTGATTTAATAAAAACATTCAGAGTTACAAAGACAGGTCCCAAATGAAAGTTACTATGCACGGAAAATAAGTTTAGTACAAGTCAAACGATGTTTATAAAGTTCATAAAACCCAAGTGTGACGCGTCGTCACCGCGACTCTAGGATGTGTCCAAATGCATGCCATGAATTGAATGCCATAGATACCTGAGATAAAACATGCTTAAAAAGGTCAACACAAAGGTTGAGTGAAATCCATAGGTTTAATTAATTCGTTTGAACACAATAATCGTAGTGTGAGTTAAATGGTTCACACTCATCGTTGAAAACAAAATCGTATTTATTTCACTAAGTTCATGACACCAAAGCGTAAACATCGCACCAATAAAATTGGTAATCATCGTTTCATCGCGCGCCTAATAGGTAAACTTGCCAATTTACCTTACTGGTTCAAATATAGTGCGCTCGATTTCCCCTAACCGGGTCAATAAGAGCGGGAGTGTTAATTCCAATAGGCCTATTCACAATATTCGCGCTCACTCGCAAGTGACTAATGGTGCATGATGTAGGGACTTCGAACATGGCAAATACTTAGTGACAATAAAACATTCGGGTTATAGCATACAGTTCAAAGCATTTGTGTTCGATTAAAAATGTAGCATGTATTTCCCCCAAGAGTTTGTAAAACAGTTAAAAGAGTAAAAGTGGGGCTATGAACTCACCTGTTGCAATGATTACGATGACAAAAGTGGATACACTGAAATGTAGCGTGAATCTCGAAAATGACCTATTATGAATGATGTGATATGTAATGAGTTATGATGTAATGTTATGCATGCATTTCGTATGTTATTTATACCATTTGCGAGTTTTGAAAATAATACTCTTTTGACGTCTTGACCATTCAAAAATCACTTTACAAGTATTTACGTCAAAATGTCATCCTACAATGGTTTCGTAATGATTTATAGTGAAATATTAACTTTTCGTCGTAAAATAATGTCGTCGGAAATTTCATGAAAGTGACAAAAATGGCTTCGAAAAACTAGTCGTAAAATGGTGTACGTCGCACATTAGGAAACGAACTCGACGGTTTTGGAAAGTTTGTATCGAAATCTAGAAGTTTTAGTTCATGAGTTTTCGTCATAGAGGTCTCGAACATAAAGATAATAGAGGTTAAATATGGTGATTTTGTCGAATTGTGGTTCAAAAGTGAGTTTCGGCCAAGTTTAAGCATTCGTAAATAATTTATTACAACTCCGCTATACAGACGGTTTGTCGTTTTGAAAAATATGCTTGGCGATCTCGATTTTATTAGAAGACATTTCGTTCCAAAAAGTTCCACATCATAGTTAAAAACAGTCTCCAACATGGTCGTTTTAGTTACCGTAACACTTGTCTCGTAAAAATAATATAGTTTTTCTAAAAATAGTAGTTACGGCAAGTTTATGAAAACGTGTATATCTTAGTCGTTTCAAATCCGTTTTCTACGTATTATACGTCCTTAGCTTCGTATCAAAGTATACTAATATATTTTTGATAAGTCGAAATAATTTGTAAAGCTTAGGACTCGTTTTTGACTCGAATAAGGTAAAAATAGTATGCTGAAATTTCAGAAAAATATATATTTCGTCGTCAAACTTTAAAAATTCATAACTTCTTCGTTATAACTCCGTTTTTATCCGTTCAAGCGGCCACGGATTCGTTTTAAAGTATATTTTCTAAATATCAAGGCCAAAATTTCGTGCCTACTGTCGGATTTTCCAGAAAATAAAACAAGGACAGAACACTTTTTATACTTATCGAAAATAGTTTTTCTCGAACTAAACCTATTCCAATCCCTTCAAATCAACTCCAAAGCTATTCTAATCCTACCATACACCTTCTTAGGGTGTCATGGGTTCCTAAACAACATCAATACCAATATATACCAAGGGGATAATTATAGGATGACTTTTATATATATATAACTCTAAAAATCATGTAAAAATGGTATAAATCAACATAAGTCTTGCATGCTTGCTATGAAAATGATAAAATACTTATGAAATGAAAAGGAAAGATGTAAAATGAAGTGATATGCTTACAAGTTAATATGATGAGGTGCAAAGAACAAAGGTTTAACCTAAACACCCTAGGTTTTTATTTCAAAACCTTAATAAGAGTGTGATTCTAGATTGTTTATAACTTGAGCTTGAAAATTTTATGAATCTCTTCTTGATCTTTATGCTAGGCCGGATTTGAGAAGGAGAATCAAGAGAGAAGAAAAATATCTTGGCTACTTGTATTATTGAGAGTGAAATGAATGAAGAGTAAGATTGAGTATGGTTATGTATATGTAAGAAAAACTATCCATTTTGACTAACTCCCCCCCCCCCCCCATGGCCGGATATGGGGGGATTGTGTTTCACAATATATATTTTTTTTTCTTTTATAATGTGTAATAAAATTGTGTAAGTAATAAGTTTGTGTAATAATAACTTGTATATAAAATGTTAGTGTATTTAAGGTAAATTTTTGATAAAAGAAATTTTTAATAGATCAAAGTAGAGTATAATGAGATCATAAAAATTGTAAAAATACATTCCTTGTAAAATTTGAGTGATATAATAATTATCGTGCAGTTTTTAAGAAAAACGTCGTAATAACATAAATTTAACGATTTATATACCAAATAATTTAAAACACTAGGTAAACTAAAAATATAGTTTTTATAAACTAAATGTAAGTATAAAAATATATCGGGATCATTTTTGGAAGTATCGGATTAATTGTTCAAAATAATAACTCACGCGATAACGTTTATTTAATATAAAATTTACACGTTTAATGTGAAATGCAATGTCATGAATGAACTAACATGATGCAAATGATGTTAATGAAATGTAGACTAAACTTAGTCCATATGAAATGTTCGTGATGATATGATCATGAATTCGCCGCTAAACCATTAAGGTTACGCGAATTTGGAACACGCAAACCTAGTTTACGATAAATGATGAAATGGTGAAGCATGAATTGTTTTAAGAAATGACCTGAAATTACGAGTTGTCACAGTTAAGTTGTTCCACAGAAATGCACTACATTCATGACACTTATCTGGTATCTCAAGTCTGAGGATAACTATTCATAATTTACTTATAACAATATCCACAAAGTAAATTATGTAGTTGGGATAAGTCCTATATTCAATTCATTGAATATCATCTGAAATTGGTATGCATTCTCATCAATATACTTTCAAGTATATTCTACCACATCTCTCAGACTTGTCTTAGTTTAATGATACTCCCATATCATTAATCGACAACGGACATTTAAAATAACTTAGTTATTTACGGATTAAACATGCAAATATAGGACAACAATATTATAAATGAAAATAAACATAATCCAAACTTTATTTCATTGAAAATAATAAATGTTTTACAATATCCTTTATCAAAATACTAATCACAGTTATGCATGAAACTTTTAGCTAAACGAAGTCCAATTCCATTGGCAAGTCCTACAAGCTTGTCTTTAGCTAAAGCCTTAGTGAACGGGTCAGCTAAGTTATCATCTGTGTGAACTTTCAGTAGATTTATTTCACCTTCGCGGACTTGTTCCCGAACATAGTGATACTTCTGTAGAAAATGTCTGGTGCCCTTCATGACTCCAGGTTCATTGGCAAATATGATTGCAACAAAATTATACATATCAATAGGCGATTCAATTGAAGGCATAACACCAAGCCCTGAAATGAATTTCCTAATCCAAACAGCCTCCATTGCAGCTTCCGAAGCAGCTATGTATTCAGCTTCTATTGCAGACATCGCAATTGTACTCTGCTTCTTGCTCTTCCAGTCTACTGCTCCTCCATTAATGACAAAGACATAACCCGTCTGAGACTTCGTATCATCTTTATCACATTACCAGGACGCATCACAGAAACCTGTAACACCAAGCTCTGTGTCTGGATTTCCACCATACACTAAAAACATATCTTTAGTATTTCTGAGATACTTCAAAATATGCTTAACAGCAATCCAGTGAAGATTACCCGGATTCTGTTGATATCGAATGTCATGTTTTGAGTGAACGCCACATCTGGCCTTGTACATCTCACAGCATACATAATAGATCCTACAGCCGAAGCATAAGGAACTTTCTGCATGCGTGCCACCTCAGCAGGTGTTGAAGCACACATATCGCTACATAAGCCATGCTTTACTTCCATCGGCAAATATCCTTTCTTGGAATTTTGCATACTGAATCTCTTCAATATTTTATCAATGTAAGCGCTTTGACTTAAACCAATTAACCGCTTTGACCTATCTCGGTAGATCTTAATTCCCAGAATGTATGCAGCTTCTCCTAAATCTTTCATGGAAAAACACTTCCCAAGATATGCCTTAACATTTTGCAAACTTGGAATGTCTTTTCCCATAATTAATATGTCATCGACATAAAGGATAAGGAAAATTACATCACTCCCACTAACTTTGTGATATACACATGGCTCATCAAGATTTTGAACAAATCCATACCTTTTGATTTCTTCATCAAATCTTTTATTCCATTGCCTTGATGCTTGCTTCAATCCATAAATGGACCTTTGAAGTTTGTGTACACGGTTTGGAAATTGTGGATTCACGAACCCCTCAGGTTGCTTCATATAGATGTCTTCATCTAAGCGACCATTTAAGAAGCCGGTTTTGACATCCATTTGCCATATCTCATAGTCATAGTATGCCGCTATAGCTATGAGAATTCTAATAGCTCTAATGTCCGCTACAGGAGAAAAGGTCTCCTCGTAATCAATGCCATAAGTTTGAGTAAAACCTTGCGAAACTAGACGAGCTTTATAGACGTGTACATTGCCATCCATGTCAGTCTTAATCTTATAGAGCCACTTACTCCCAACCACTGAGGCGTTTGGAGGTAAGTCAACCTCTACCCAGACTTCATTTTCTCTCATGGATTGCATTTCCCATTCATTGCAACCTGCCATTTAGCTTTGTCAGGACTTGCCATGGCAGCTTTATAACTAGTAGGCTCTCCAAGATCTCCTAACATAGTTTCCTCAACCTCTACGTTAAGACATAGACGTTCAGTGCACGTATATTCCTTACGGATCTACGAACGGGAATCACTTCAACTTCTGGTGGAGGACCGGATATCAGGTTCTACCGGAAGTGCGTTAGTGTTTTCAGAAGGTAATGCATCTTCATGATCATCTTCCAGATCATAAACTCTCCCATTGAATTCTTGAGATACGAGATCTCTTTCAAGAAAATCTCCATACCTAGCAACAATTACTTTATTTTCGTTGGATAGTAGAAGTAGTAACCCATAGTTTCCTTAGGGTATCCTATGAAGATACACTTTACAGATCTTTGTTGGAGTTTATCTGCTGAGTCACGTTTAACATACTCGCAACCCCACCTTTAAATAAGACAAGTTAGGAGCTTTACCATGCCATATTTCATATGGTGTCTTATCAACCTCCTTTGTGGGAACCATATTTAGAATACGCAACAGCAGATTCTAAAGCATAATCCCAAAAGGATAAAGGTAGAGTGGTAAGATTAAACATAGATCGTATCATGTCCAACAATGTACATGATTTCTTCTCAGATACACCATATTGTTGTGGAGTATATGGAGAAGTGAGATTCTGGACAATTCCATTCTCAGCTAGGTAATCTTTAAACTCTTGGCTTAGATACTCGCCTCCTCTATCGGATCGAAGAGCTTTAATCTTCTTTCCCAATTGCAGTTCTACTTCGGCTTTGAAAACCTTAAATGTTTCAAACACCTCATGTTTATGCTTAAGTAAATAAACATAACCATAACGGCTGAAATCATCAGAAAAGGTTAAGAAGTAGCTAGCACCTCTCTTTGACACATGTCTAAGTGGTCCACACATATCAGTATGAATAAGACCAAGTAGATCGAAGCCTCTCCATATTGCTATGAAAAGGTTTCTTAGTCATCTTTCCAGATATGCATGACTCACATTTATCAAATGTTTCATCATTGATATTTTGCAAAAGCCCTTCTTGTTGCAGCTTATGCATGCGAGCCTTGCCTATATGAGCAAGTCTACAATGCCAAAGATAAGAAGAATTCACGTCTGACTTTATCTTCTTGTTAATGCTAAACATCGAATTATTATTATTGTTAGATTCATTTCCAATCATATCAATTTCAAACACACCATCACAAGTAATTGCTTTAAAATAAAATACACCATTTAAAGAAACATCAATTCCATTACTTGAAATAGTATGAGTAAAACCATCATCCAACAAACTTGAAAAGGAAACAACACCTCTAATTATAGAAGGTGCGTAATGACAATTGTTTAATAACAGTACTAAGCCCGAAGGCAATACTAAACTAAACGTTCCTACGGCTTCAACAGCTGCATGTGCGCCATTTCCCACGTGCAGATATTGCTCCCCATAGGCAAGCTTCCTTTCCACTCTAAATCCCTGCAGTGTATTACAAATGTGAATACCACAGCCCGTATCATATACCTAGGAATTATTATGATTTAGAGTAAATAATTCAATGACAAATAAATTACCCGGTACCGCGCCCGCACCCTTCATACTTCATCTTATTTGCCCAATTCATCAAGATAGAGAGCACAGTTTTCTTCCAATGCCCAACGCTTTACAGTGATGGCATGCTTGATCCTTTTTAGGATTTTCCTTCCTAGGAGTAGGGTTCTTCTTGGGTTGAGGTTGATAGGCCATCACCTGTTTGCCTTTGTCAACCTTTCCCTTACCCTTCCCCTTCTTGTTCGACGCTGCGGTTTTGGCTTATTGATTCTTCCACCAATAGCAAGTACCGGCGGTAGGAACCTTTTGAGGCAACCCTTTCTCATAATCAATGAGCAACGCGTAGGTCGAGAATGTCTTCCCCACGCAATGCATATTGAAATTTCTGACAAAACCATTAAAATCCTTGTTAAGGGATCGATTAATCAGATTCACAGCCATGTCATCCTCATAAGTTTTGCCAAGTGCTTTGAGCTGGTCCATGTAACCTTTCATTTCCAGTACATGAGCACTCACGGGTTTACCCTCACCTTGCCTACAGCTGTGTAACGTGTCGGTCAAGTCATAAATCTCGACGGCATCTGGTTTCTCAAACATAGTCCGAAGTTCATTGAGCATATTATATGGGAAATAATGTTCAAACTGCTTTTGAAGAGCAGATTCCATTGTTCCCAACATAAGACAAGCCACATCATTATGACGCTTATACTCAAGTTGCCAAGCATCAATTTGAGCTTGAGTAGCATCGGACCGTTGGTTGTTCGGGCAAGGTTCATAAAGATATTTCAACCGTCAGCAACTCTACGCATTCTCAAAGAGCGTGCCAATCATTGAAATTCTTAGAGCCAGTAACTTTTCTCGATCAAAAACTTTTGAACGCAGAATTTAGAGCGATGTTAGTGTTATCGGTGTTTTGAGCCATTTCTACTGAAAAAAGTTCAAGTATTAGTATTTTCGATAATACACTTTTCAAGAAAATAAATATACCCAACGGTAATATAAACATATAACCATATAATTTTCTCGAAAACTAGGATCCAAATTATCATAGGTTCATCACATCAGTTGATCTGCTAGCAACGAACGCATATAATAAGGTAATCTGTCGAACATTAATTGGCAAACAATTTCCAACTCCTAGATCATTATGGGATTTATATTTTCCAACGCTATTGCAAATATAAACATGTTTTATCCCATCTTATGCCATTGAGTCCAAGATCTCACTTCCTACTCAACTTAAGTGTCTAACTTAAAGAACTGCAAATATGTCCATGCAAGATCTCACTTTACATAGAGATTTACCTCTCCATCACAATCTAGCCAAGTACTCTCATGACTAAATTGCAACTTCAAGTGTTCCTTTTAATTAGATGGCATATTCTTAATTTTAAAAGGGTACTAGTTTTGATTTTATGTGGTCAAATCAAATATGTACAAAGATGTCATGCATTCATCTTGTAGCATAATTTTAATAAAAACTTTTTATTACCAATTCATAAAGATCAAATTATCAAAGTTTTGATTGAGGTATTGGGTTCACCAATCAAGGAATTTAGTGTCAATTATCATCCATTATACCGTACTTTTGCATAAGTGTAAACACTTAGTGTTTCGGATAATTACCACCGGAGTGGCGCATGGAATTAAAACTAATTCGCCCTTAAGATGAGCTTGCACATTTATATGGCTTACTAAGTAGCTCCACCTCGAACTTACAGGGGGAGGACAGTGCACGCGCTAAAGCACAACCTAAGACATCCATTCAGTGGACTATGCACTTCTTTAAACCCCTTTTATTAGTTCATTCTCATGGATGAGCCGTTCAGACCATTTGTACCAAAGTCACCAATCAATTAAACTATTTTGACAACTTAACTCTTCCAAAACAATAAATTTCGCCATTGTTTAGTCCGTATTATTTTTCTATTCAAAATTACCCTTTGCTTAAAACTGTCTAACATAATAAACAAACAAGTAACAAATAAAAAATAAACTACTAAAACAATGCGCACATAATAAACAATTTATACGTGTAAACAAGTAGACACATGCAACTTATTTGATAAAATCCTATTAATAATCAATATCTAGGTTAAATTAATGTATATATTAATTAGGGCTTTCACTCCAGCGATAGAAAGTGAGCCACATACATCGACGAATCGATTGCGTAAACCCATAATTAATAGTATACCAACTTGCACATAATTGATTCATTAATATATATATATATAATTGGAGTCTTCCCCAATTCAAGATTTATCATAAATAAATATGTCTCAACAATTAAACAATATATCAAAGCAACTTATCCATGACTAACATGCATGTACAGCCATGGACATCATAACAATTTATACAAGTAAGTCACAAGATCGCATATTAAAATTCCATGACACATAACAAATTATTCATGAATTAATCACGTAATCAATATTAATTCTAGGTTTTAATAAGGTTAGCAAACAATTTTTAAAACCCTAAAATTTTATGTGTATGTCGATTTAAAAAAAAATATGGTACGCCCCAATTTAAAAAAAATTCGACCAAAACATAAAAAAAACATAAACCCTAGATTAACATAGCAAACAACATACAAGTATTTGTTTTATTACGCGTTTATGTAATTAATTACTCATTAAAAACCAATGACTCGTGATGCCACTGTTGGAATTAGATATCAAGACATTCAAATAAATAATCACCAAAACATCAAAGTAATATTGCGGAAGCGTATAGGATGTATTAACGAATAATTAATTAACATAAAGAATATGCGTACCTTTGTTGATTCTAGCCGAACAAGAATCAAATCCACAAACTAGCAACGGATGAACCCTAATTTGATTTAGTTAGGATTATGTGAATTACCCCTTACCGTTTTGTAATTCAATCCAAGACAATAACAAAAGTATGTTATTACTAAGTTCTTGTACACACGTACTAAACCGAATTAAAGTACCGCTAGTTTTTATCAAACCAAATAACTTGATGTTTGGAAAAGAGTGGATCGACACCTATGAAGGGTGTACGATCGGTTTTAGCAAAACACACACACAAAACAATTTTAGGTTTAGCTAATGAGCACAAGAGATGGAAAAACAAGACCCCTAGCCTTGTATATATACCCAAGCTAACTTGGTGAACAAGTTGTGGCTTGTTTCCTTTTCTTGATGGCCGATCGGTTCTAGGAGTCCCAAAGGGATTCCGAAACCTTCCCAACTTTTGCAATTTGATCCTTTTCCAAATACCTTTAACGACCGTTAGTCCATTACATTAATTACTTAACGTCCGTTAGTTATTTCGTTTAATAAATAAATAAATATAACGTTTATATTTAATTATTAACTTTAAATTCTCATACGTAAAGTGTGCAATCCCATAGTCTCGAGTTCGATCCTAACTCACGTCTACTAATTTATATCCATAAAACCAACAGTACGCTGTGTAACAAGTATTCCCGTTGTCGTTTTTGGACTTTTCACTACCACTCTTTGTATGTTCTCCCAACAAAGGTTGAACTTGGTTGCTCTTCTAAGACCTTCAAACCACCTTACCAGTTACCACTAGGCCCTTCTTTTAAACTTTTTATGTCATCTTCTCATGTGTATAAATAAAGAATAACCCAAAAAAAAAAAAAAAATCCTTAACATAAAACCAATCCGTAACATATTGTAATGATCTAACTGCAAAAGTTTATTAGGTTGACTCATATTTTACTTAATAAGGGAAACAAAAGAAAAATGACGTGGCCCATCCGCCCGCGTGTTATACGGGTTTCTAAAGGAGATAAGCCTCTTCCAAAAATGTCTTTACAAGGTAATTAACTAAGCTGATGCATCTCTTTTGTCAACCGATCAATATGTGCAAATCAAGAAAGCAATTTTTTCAGGTAATGCTTGATTCATTGCCGGTGACTCATCAATATGATTACATCAAAACTTGATTTAATTAATAATTGATCAAGAGGCTGCGAGAAGGACCTTTGTTCTGTGCTTATATAGTTATATGCAAATGTTAGTGTTGTAACTAAATAGTTGTTATAGTTCTTAAGAGAAAACTCAATAAAGACAATGTGCCGGGAGTATGGAGATATATTGAGGAAACTATGCAATAATTGTTGAGGGACTTTAATACAGCACTCAAATCAAACAATTTGATCACTTGAGAATCTTTATAAATGTGTGTTTGGAAGAAGATTGGGGTATGATATGAAAGTAGGTAACTGTGAGGTATGTTGGGAGGAAATATGTAATATATTCCATTGCATGAAAAAAAAATGTTTTAGTAGTTGGTGTTATTTGTGAATCAGATGCTATTAAAAAAATGAAGGTTACTAACTGATAAGAAGTACCAATTTTAGGCTTCATATTTAACCCAGGTTTGCTTCAAACTCAGTTGACCGGAACTTATGTGTTTAATACATTTCGCTTTGCCATTATGTGTTTGACGTGAAGAAACTTAGGCTGGAACTTTGACTAATGATCAAAGGTGTTGGATGTTTTATCTAAGAAGGCTATTGGTCTACTGGATACCGAATGCTAGAAACTAAGAAAATAATGTAAAGTTATGCCATATTTTATCCATATAATGTAAATTGTCTAATTTGCTTCATATTAATTCAATTCATAAGAGTACAATTTTTTGCCAATTTTTATTGCGAAAATGTTGAAACTCATCCCGTGAGAGCATGTTGTGACACAGATGTATGGGATGTCGATTTCAAGCTTTTCATGCGTAGGTAACACATTAAGAGTGTTATTTGTTGTAGCTTTTCCAATAAGAGCACAAGGTATCCAAGATACCAATAACACGTTATTGGTATGCCACCCGGTCACATCATACACCTCTCAATAACACACCAATAACTCAAATACCCTTCCATCATAACACACCACTAATATATTATTGGGTCCCATTTTTTTATTTTTTATTTTATTTAAAACTAACACATATCATAAAATAAAGAGTAAATTACACCGTTCGTCCTTGTGGTTTGCGTTGACCGCAGGGTTTAGTCCTTTGACCAAAAAAATTGCACCGTACGTCCTTAAGTGTGAAACGTCATGCGTCGTTCGTCCCTCCATCCAACTGGGCCCACTAACGGTCGTTAAATGGCCACACGTGATTCCCACATGAGGGTATTTTGGTAATTTTACCCTTAGACATCATCTTCTTCTCTTTACCTTATCTTCTTTATCATTATCTCAAAACACTTTCTCACCCACCTTCATCTTCTTCAATATCTCCATCTTAAAAAAGACATCATCTAAAACACTTTCCCTCATTTTTATTCCATCTTCTTCTTTCATACACCATTATTTCCAACCACCATCACTCATCACCATTTCTTTTCTTTTCTTTTCACAAAATTTTTAAGCACACAAATAAAATACTTCAATATACAAAATCAAAATATACTTCAATATACAAAATCAAGATCCGCACAACCTACCAATCCCTTGCCGCACTCCACCACCTGTATCCACTGCCACCATCAACCGCCTATATTCACTGCTACACCATCTACATCCACCGCCACCACCAACCGATCCAATGTTCGCCCACCCATATCCGCTAGCAACCATTTTCTTGTTGCGTGTATACATTATAAAACCATTTATCATAACATCATGTTACATCTATTATTTCGATGGTGTTTGGATTGCTCAGTTACATCATTTGCGTTTGTTTTTTTTTAAAGATAATTTCAAAGTTTAATTGTGGGATTTAGATACGGATTTGATAATGATTTGGATATGGATTTTTATTGTGATTAGTGTTTTGGATATGGGGATGGGGGTGTTGGTGTTCGTGGCTTTTGATTTGGCCGGAATATTGGTATTTGGTCGGGTGAGTTTGAATCGAGTTTGCTGCCATGCTGTTTGAGCTGCTTATTGTGCGTGTGTGTGGGTTTGATGTGTGTTTTGAATTATTTGGACCAACGCCTCCACAACAACTCGGTTTTGTTCATAATTAGATGTTTGATGTCTATTATTGTTTCCAGATTTTTTGTTTATGTGTATAATTTATGATGATAAATATTTAAATATCTTTGGGTAGATACTTTTAGGAATGGATATCTGGAAATTGGTTGGAGTGATTGGGTGGTGGTGGATGAAGATGGGAAAAAAATAGAGGAGTTTGATTAATGGTGGTTGGGCAAATATGAATACTTTAATATTAAATGATGATTATTAGCAGTAGTGGGTCATAAGGGTAGAATGACCACTTAACCCTCACTTGCGAGACTCAAAAGACATAAATACCCTCATGTAGAGTGACTTAACGACCGTTAGTGGGCCCAGTTGGAAGGAGGGACGAACGACGCATGACGTTTCACACTTAAGGACGTACGGTGCAATTTTTTTGGTCAAAGGACTAAACCCTGCGGTCAACGCAAACCACAAGGACGAACGGTGTAATTTACTCTAAAATAAATTTACTTTACATCAAATAAAATGACAATACATAAAAGTAATGCTATTTCCAAAATTGCTAGTTCCAAAAACCTTACCCAACTATTTCAGTACATAAAAGTACTGCTAAAAACACCTAACCCAACTATCTATTACAATACATAAAAGCACTGCTATTTTCAATATTAAAAACACCTAACCCAACTATTCATCTTCTTCCTCCTTTCATTCTTCAACGCCACCTGAGGAAAAAAACAACAACAAACAAGAAGAGAAAAAAAAAACCAAACAAACTGAGACACAAAATAAAAAAAAAAAAAGAAGAGATACACGATTTAAACACGAATGGCGTGAGCCACTCTACTGGCGAATTTCCTTTTGGCTCACGAATGGCGTGTAGCCCGGTATACATGTTGGCGCGCCATCGGTTCAAGTAAGGTCTGGTTGGCGTGTTATCTAACACGATACCGTGTGCTCTTATGTGTTTGCTACTTGAAGGAGTCGAATATTTGTGGCTTTAATTGGAGATGGGCACCAATCATATTTTAAAGGTCTAAGTTAAATTGTTTTGTTGGTTGCCAATAATACTTTATATCAAAGACACATTTTACCAGCTATATTATTAATTCTATAATTCTACTCTAACAAATATCTAATTATGAAAATAAATTCAATTATTTACTTTTACTGCCCCGCGTATTACACGGGTCTAAAACTAGTTGTTTTATATGAAAGTAACGTTTCATATTCAAAATATGGTTCCCACAACTACCCAACAAATCACACTTATTCAAAAATGCTTTATCAAAAGCTCCTTTAATTGCGGATATGATTCCCACCACTAACCATCAAACCACAATTAAAATAAATAAATAAATAAATAATATATCAAAAGCTCCTTTAATGATTCCCACCACTACCTATCAAACCGCTCTTTTTCAAAAATAAATTATCAAAAGCTTCTTTAAGAGTTAATTGCAGAAATCGTCCTTAAGGTTTGGCCAAATTGCAGGTTTCGTCCCAAATAGTTTGAAATTGCATAAACCGTCCCAAAATCAAACCTTTTTGCAAATTTTGGTCCCTGGCTTTAACTGCCGTTAAGTTTTTTCGTTAGAATTAACATGTTAGCCCTTTTGGCCAAAAAATCTTTGCATAGTTCATCCTTTAAAACTTTTTTGAGTACATCCTTTTGGCCAACTTTTGAGAGTTCATCCTTGGCAAAAACTTTTGAGTTCATCCTTTGGCCAAAAACTTGTAGAGTACATCCTTTTGGCCAAAAGCAGATTTCATCCTTTGAAAAAATTTTTGAGTTCATTCTTTGGCCACTTTTGCGAGTTCATCATTTTGGGAAAACTTTTGCAGAGTTCATCTTTTGGCCAAAAAATTTCATCCTTTTATTTTCATATGTTTTAATCGTCCATCTTTTTCGCGTTTTTCGCGGTTTATACGTTTTTCGTTTTATATGCTTTTCGTTTATTTTATACGCTATCCAATGCGTACGTTGTTGTTTTTAACCGTTTTGGTACTATCTCAACAAATTGAAATTTTTTCAAAAAGAAAAAAATTTAAAAATAAAAATTAGATTTTTTCGCAAATTTGAAAAACAAATTCTAAAAAATTTTGAAAAAGAAATTGGAAAAAAATCCGAAAAAAGAAAAATCCAATATTTTTGGCCAAATTTAAAAATTCAAAAAATGTTTTTCAAAAAGAATTTCGAAAAAAACAATTTAGAAAAAAAATTCCAAAAAATTTTGAAAAAGAAAATTGAAAAAAATCCAAAAAATTCAAAAAATTTGAAAAAGAAAATTGGAAAAAATCCGAAAAGAAAAAAATCCAATTTTTTTTTCGTAAATACTTTTTTTTCAATTTCTTTTGAAAAGAAAATTGGAAAAAGATTCCAAAAAATTTTGAAAAAGAAAATTGGAAAAAAAAACATCCGAAAAAAAATTTGGAAAAAAAATATTTTGGAATTTTTTCTAAATTTTTTTCGAAATTCTTTTTGAAAAAAAATTTTGGAATTTTTTTTTCCAAATTTGGCCAAAAAAAATATTTGATTTTTTTTTTCTTTTTTCGGATTTTTTTCCAATTTTCTTTTTCAAAATTTTTTGGAATTTTTTTCAAATTTTAAAAAATTCCATTTTTTATTTTAAATTTTTTTCTTGAAAAAATTCTATTTGTTGAGATAGTACAAAAACGGTTAAAAACGAACAAAAACGGATGAAAACGTATAAAAATAAATGAAAACGTATTAAAACGAAGAAAAACGTATAAAACTGACAAAAACGCATAAAAATGGATGAAGTCGATTAAAAACATATGAAAATGTATAAAAAGATGAAAGCTACAAGAGTTTTTGGCAAAAAGGATGAACTCTGCAAAAGTTTTTGGCCAAAAGGATGAACTCTGCAAAAGTTTTTGGCCAAAAGTATGAACTCTGCAAAAAATTTTGGCCAAAGGATGAACTGCAAAAAGTTTTTGGCCAAAAGGATGTACTCGCAAAGTTTTTGGCCAAAAGGATGAACTCTCAAAGTTTTTGGCCAAAGGATGAACTCTGCAAAAGTTTTTGGCCAAAAGGATGTACTCTGCAAAAGTTTTGGGCCAAAGGATGAACTCTGCAAAAGTTTTTGGCCAAAGGATGAACTATGCAAAGATTTTTTGGCCAAAAGGGCTAACATGTTAATTCTAACGAAAAAACTTAACGGCAGTTAAAGCCAGGGACCAAAATTTGCAAAAAGGTTTGATTTTGGGACGGTTTATGCAATTTCAAACTATTTGGGACGAAACCTGCAATTTGGCCAAACCTTAGGGACGATTTCTGCAATTAACTCCTTCTTTAATTGCGGACGTTGTGCGTTAATGGGTCCTACCACTACCAACTGCTCCTACAAACACTTGAATCTTGGTCTTTGTAGAATTGTAGTTCATTTTGAATCAGAATATGTGATCTTTATTTTCTTTTCTTTGTCTGTGTGAGTTTACCCTTAAGAATTTGTGTGTATTTGTGTAAACACTGTGTGAGTTCTAAATTAATGCATTATTCATGGCTGATCCCATTATTTCGGCCCTTGTGAAAGATTTGGTAGGGAAATTAACATCTGCAGCTATCCAAGAGTATGGTTTGCTTAGGGGACTTAAAAATGATCTTTTAGCTCTCGAGAATACTTTTAAACAGATCCAAGGTGTCCTTTATGATGCTGAGATGAAGAAAACGACGCAAAAGGGTGTGGAAGAATGGCTCAGGACTCTCCACTCTGCCTCTCTGGAGGCGGAAAACGTGCTCGACAAGGCCAAAACTAAAGCTATGATACGAAGGCTGCACCGGGAAATGGGCAAGAAATACATAATAAGAGCCTTCTTTTCCTCCCGCTATAATCCGCTTATGGTCAGATTTAGGATTGCTCACAAAGTTAAGAGCATACGGAAAAAATTGGAAGACATTGATGCTGATAGATCCAAGTTTGGGTTGATAACAAGTGAAGATGGCGCGGGAATCGTTTCAAACAGGGAAACTAGCTCACGTATGCCCAAGATAGATATCTACGGAAGGGATGAAGAGAAGAAGATGATAGTTGATAAGATTTGTAACGATGATGATGATGATGGTGTTCGGGTCTATGCTATATGGGGCATGGGTGGCATCGGAAAAACAACGCTAGCTCAAATGGTTTACAACGATCAAATGGTGAAGACACATTTCGATTTAAAGTGTTGGGTGTATGTCTCTGCTGTGTTTGACGTCAAACAAATAATTAAAGCTATATGTGGCTCAGAAGATTCGAGGTTGGAAGCAATGCAAACATGCCTTCAAGACAAATTACGAGGTCATAAGTTTTTAATTGTCATGGATGACGTCTGGATCGAAAACAAGGACATGGCAGATTGGGAAGAGTTATATAAAGGATTAAGTTGCGGAGCAAAAGGCAGCACTGTTCTGGTAACGACACGGGGGAAAGATATTGCCCAACGGATGGCTAAGATTCGTGAGTTGCAGCATGAAGTGGGAGTATTATCAGATAAGGATGCATGGTCGCTATTCAAGTTGCTTGCATTCCCAGGCAGAGGAGAGGCGGAAAACGTAAGCTCTGAGCTGGAGCTCATAGGAAAGGAGATAGTGGAGAAATGCAATGGATTACCTCTAGCAGTGAAGTCTTTGGGTAGCTTAATGTCGAAAACAAAAAAGGTTAATCAGTGGCAGCTTGTAAGAGACAACTTCTTGTGGCAGATGCAAGACGAAGGCATCTTACCTGCTTTGAGGATAAGCTACGATAATTTGCTTCCACATTGGAAACGATGTTTCGCTTATTGTTGTCTATTTTCAAAAGGGGAGGAAATGAGTAAGGATTTGATGATAGAGTTGTGGATGGCAAATGGATTTATTCCATCAAAAGGAAATGTGAGCTTGTACGTTCTTGGTGAGGAAATTTTTGATTCTTTGGTCGGGAGGTCATTTTTCCAAGATGTCGTCGAGAAGGGTATACACAAGGGTGAGACATGTAAAATGCATGATTTAATGCATGATCTTGCGGAATATGTAATGAGACATGATTGTGCAGTTATAGGGCCGGGTAAGGAGTCGATAACCCCGGATGAGGTGCTTCATCTCAGGGTGCTTCATCTCAGTTTATCATGTGAACATTCTGAGTTTTCAGAACAGGATTTGGAAAAGCTAAGATCAGTACGATCAATGTTGGTCTTTGATGAGTATTATCAAAGTAGCATTAGACAAATCTCCAACCATGTCTATCTAAGGGTGTTGTACTTTAACGGAATTGAAAGCTCGACATTGCCCGAATCAATCTGCAAGCTAATACATTTGAGATACTTGAAAATAACAAAGTCACAAGCAGAAGTTCTACCAGAGTCGATTATTTATCTCCAAAACTTGCAGGTTTTAATTCTAAATGGGTGTTTCCATGACTTGCCTAAAGGTTTGAGGTACATGAGGAATCTTCAACGTCTAGATACCCGTTACTCTCCTTATCTCCAGTATATGCCTGTTGGAATAAATGAACTAACCAACCTTCGAAGGCTTTCAAAATTTGTTGTAGGAAAAGATGAAGGGGCCCGAATAGGTGAACTGGGAAATCTAAATCGTCTTGGGTGGGATTTGAAGTTATCAGGACTTGAGAATGTTGGAAGGGGGGATGCCAAAAGTGCCAATTTGAAAGACAAAACAAATCTAAAGTCTTTGATATTCCAATGGGGTGTTTATCATGGACAAGAAATATCTGATTCAGAGGAGGTTCTTGAGGGATTGGAACCAGCAAATTCGGGTCTGCAGGAGTTGACTATCAGATGGTACATGGGAAGGGTTAATTCTCTGAGTTGGATGGTCAAATTAGTCAATTTGACTAGTATTAAATTGGATAATCATAAAAACTGTGAACAACTTCCGCCACTTGGGAAATTACCCAGCCTCAAGAGAATTAAATTGCGACTAATGCAGTCTTTAAAGTGTTTCCATGATGATGACTATGTTACATCAAGGGACGGAAACATTATCTTTCCTAGTTTAGAAAAGTTAAATATACTGCTTTGTGGGTCTTTGGTTTCTCTGCCTAGTAACTTCCCAAAACTGCAGTCCTTGAAAATATTTAATTGTCCCAAATTACGTTCTCTGCCACATGAGATACAAAGTTTCAAGGATCTCAATCAAATTTCCATTCAGTATTGTAAAATTCTAAGCAAAAGGTGTGAAGAGGGGAAAGGAAAGGACTGGGCTAAAATTTCTCACATTCATGATCGCATCATTCGGCCTCCACTAGACTGTAAGATTCTCCTTTTATTATTTCTTTTAATTATACATGGTTGTTTTATCTTTAAACAAATCTAATAATAGAAAAAAGTATTTAATTGTTGCTTTTCAAAGTGAAAGAAAATGTACTATTTTCAAATGTCAAATGTTCTTTTATGATAACAAAGATAAAGCCAAATCCATGATAAAAACTGTTAATCAGTATTTCTAAAAAACGCATATAATTTGTTCACCAATTCTTCTATTATCAATTGTTTGATTCACTTGGTCTAATTTTTATTTAACATTTAAAATGGAGTTTGGAGGAAGCTAATGTTCATTACATTTTGGTTTGTGTTTATATGTGAAGATGATGACGAGAATGAGGACACGGACGATGATAGCGTGAACTATAGGGATGAGGACAATGACGAGAATGAGGACAAGGACGATAATAGTGTGAACTACAGGGACGAGGATAGTGACGAGAATGAGGACAAGGAAGATGATAGCGTGAACTACAGGGATGAGGATTAGAATCGAAGTTTGATATGATATGTGAAGATGGTGTTGCTTTATGGTTTTAAGTTGTTTTTGTTAGGTGAATTTTGTGGGTATATTCACTGTAAACCCTCACGAGACAACACTCATCCTCTAGAGATCATCTAGGGGTTTAAAGGCTTGTTGCTATGCTAAATGCAACCGCGATTCCTGCGAAAGTGAGTTAGGATCATCTACAATTTGTTTTTTTTTCCAGCCTTTTCAGCTTGTGTGCCAATGACGTTTCTTTTCCGTTTTTTTCAATTTGTGTATGTATGAATGATATGTAGTTCCTGTATGTAAAGTGTGCTGCTGTATAACTCCTCTCTATTGTTATAAAGTTTTATCTTGTGCAAAAATGAGATTTGTCATATTAGGAAAATTAGTTATAAGGTTTTCTTAATTAGAGTTATACGTAGTAGTATATTGACCTTTTTGATAGAATATGGAAAATGAGTTGGGATTAGTTAGCGTGTCTGCATTTTAAATATATATGGTTAACAGTTGGCGCGTTTAAAGTCAGATCTTTGGAAGACATCTCAAATCTGGTTGATTCTATGGATGGTATTTGCATAGCTATGGGTGATGTCAATGCAGTTAAGTCCTTATCCGAAAGAGCGGGCTCCTAATTCGATACAAATGAAGTTATGTCTTTCAATAATTTCGTTGCAATTGTGGGATTTCACGACTTCAACAGAGGTGGGGAAGTAATAATTAGTTAAATCGAAGTGGATCAAAGATGAAATATTAGCAAGCTAAACCGGTTCCTTGTCACAGTAAGTTTTGTTGTTCAATGAACCAACACTTCTGTTACAGTATAGTACTGTGTTTCTTGGTCAATTGTCAGACCGTGTTATCTCGGACCATTGTCCCATCCTTTTGTCCAATGCTTGTGTCGATTTCGGACCTAAGCCTTTTAGGGTGTTCGACTCATGGCTCACTAAGGAATTCTGCACTTTGGTTAGTAGATCATGGAATTCTTGGAAAGGTAGTGGCGTGTGGTGAATATTATTGTGTTGATTGGAGCATATTAGAGCTAGTAAGATTCGTCAAAAATGTTTTGTGAAATGGGCAGTTGAGGGGGGACGAAAAGAATAAAATTATAGTTATTGTCTCAAATTGTTATTGGCTTACAGATCTATCTGATCGATCTATCTGATCTCAAATGTATCATGCATGACCATTTTTTGGATAGGTTCATTTAGCCTCGTGTACAAAGGCCTGTTTTTCCAATGCTAGCTATTTCGTAATTTGGACCTAGCAGACTCGAACGTTTTGGGAAATGAATTCATTATGGATGAAATTAAAAAGTGGCGTGGACTGTGCAGGTTCAAAAGCCCAAGGACCTGGTGCTGGTGCTCTAAACTTTATTTTTGTCAAGAAATTATGGGATCTTCTCAACAACGATTTCTTTTAGTTACTGGCAGGCTTGCAACAGGGTGTAACCCCTCGTTCATTTATCTTGTTCTGAAAAAAGAAAGATTGTACATGTAATTTTACATTTGGTGGGTCAATCTTCTTCTGGTTATTATGTGCCCCTCCCTTTTGAGTGCCTTCTTTTAGCAACTTCTGTGTTGAGAGAGGGATTGTTTAACGGTGAAGTAATTGGTTTAGTTTCGAGTAGTCTTCAGTTGTTTTGTTATTGTTGTAGAATAAATGACCGACAGCTTTTTGAGCCTTTAAAGATCATCTCTATCCTTGCTACATTGCATGAACCTTAAGGATTCTGTTGGAACATACCAAACAAAGTTGGATACCAATTCTTAGTAACTAAATTTTGACCTTTCAACCAAGCAAACCAGGTCTTTTTTGCTGCTAAAAATAAGAATATATATGCAAAAGTTGATACGCAAAACACTACTTATTGCATGCGAGTGACTTTGGAAAGAAAGTATGAATAAAAGAATTACTCAGTCAGAATTGGAACTTGTATTATGAGTTTGGCATCCACTCAATATAATCACTTTTATACAGAGATTCTTTAGCATACTTGAAGCTGACCCACGTACTAGTCCTCCATAAACTTGGGTCAAACCATGCAACTGGTAAAACCCAACTTATACTTCAAATGCTAAATGGAGCAACCCACTTCCGAGATCCATACCCACTGAACCACAACCCATCAAGATTATCCTACAAAGCCTTGTATCATGAGTTTGGTATCAACTCAATTCACTTTATACATAGATTCTTTAGCATACTGAAAGTTAGCCCAACCCACCTTAATTCCCTCCGGCAAGAAATTGAACCTCTTGTAACCAGAATTCACATTTCGAAAGAAAGTACTAGACTAGGCATCATACCGCGGCAACGGTGTCTAGTTTTATGCAAAATTCTGACGACCCAAAAATTTCTTTCAACAATCTGTATTTGTAGCGTCAGAGAATCATTTTCGAATAACTATAATTTAGATGCGCATCCTTTTGTTCATCAAATTCGTTTTACTTCGGTATTCATGGCTGATCCCTTTACTTCGGCCCTTGTAAGTGATGTGGTAGGGAGATTAACTTTTGCAGCAATTCAAGAGGTTGGGTTGTTTAGGGGCCTTGAAAATGATCTTTCAGCTCTCAAGAATACTTTTAAACGGATTCAAGGTGTACTTTATGATGCTGAGATGAAGCAAATAACGCAAAAAGATGTGGAAGAATGGCTCAGGACTCTCAAATCTGCCTCTTTGGAGGCGGAAAATGTGCTCGATGAGGCCAAAACTGAAGCTATGATACAAAGGGTGCACAGTATCAAACATAAGGTAAGAACCTTCTTTTCCTCCCACCACAATCCGCTTATGGTCAAAACTAGGATTGCTCATAATGTTAATAACATAAGAAAAAAATTGGATGACATTGATGCTAATAGATCCCGGTTTCAATTGACTCCCACTAACATAAGAGAAGATGCCGCGGGAGTTGGGGGTGAGGTTTCAAACAGGGAAATCAGCTCACTTGTAAACCTGTCCAAGATCCATGGAAGGGATGAAGAGAAGAAGATGATAGTTGATAAGATTTGTAACCAAGATATAGGATTCATTTTTAAAGCTAATAACATCTAATATCCAACACTAATTTTGAGCTCATTGACACGTTTTGGCTCAAATGTGTGAAATAGTTGATTTTTTTATACATTACTTACTAGTAAACGTTTGGGCTAAAATGGGTCAAAACGGCTAAAATGGGTCAAAACGGGTGAAATGGGTGTAACATAAACGACAAAGTTACTTATTATTACAAGTTTGGGCTAAAATGGGTCAAAACGTGTAAAATGTGTGCAATGACTCAAATAAACTACAAAGTTACTTATTAGTACATGTTTTGGTTAAAATGGGTCAAAACGGGTGATACATACATATGTACACCAACTTCGCATACAGTTATGATACAAGTCACCATGTAACGTATGTTAGGTATGTGTAAACCCAATCGATTACGCATATTGTTTGATGGAACAACCGCTCATTTGAAAAAGTTTTGACTATCAGCTATTACGTGTTTTGTAAGATAGGACCCGTTACTGTAAGTAGTACTTTTCAGTTAACTTTTAGCGTCTTTATCTAAAACAATGTTGGTCATCAAAAGATTTGACCACGTCAAAACTTGATCATTGAGCGCCATATGAGAGCCGTAAGTGGATATTGAGACAAAACCTTAATGTGGAACTGACTGAGATGAGATAAATGAAAACAATCGTTAGATGGTACCATTGTTTGAATCAGCGAATGATATCAAGATGACAAGACATAGTCAAGAACATTTCCTTAGTTTGTTTACAATCAACACGGCTGATCATTCACATCCAGAATTCATGCAGTCACCAAGTCGGATTCATTTTAATATCGATCAATTAATCAAGTACACTAGTACAAAGCTTAATTGTTCATAATGATGAGCATTCTCGTACAACTTAGATGTGTCATCAAGTTGAAAACAAGTCATCAAATTCAGTATATACTTGAATAAATATAACAAGAACCTTAATTAGGTTCATTAACCTTGTTGGTTTTCTCACCTGGCTAGATTAATTGCTAACTAGCTCGAATTAGTGACGAGATATATGCTGTTTTACCTTCCCAGCTGAGCCGAGATTCATGCCATGCCATTGATCCATAGTCGGTTATTAGGGATGAGCACGGTACCATTTTGGTACCGTACCGGCACCGTTTCCGAGGTACCGTATTTTTTCCCGACCAAAATATGTAGTCCCGATCCCGGAACCGAGAGGTATATCGGTACCGGTACCGGTTCCGGTACCGGGTTCGGGAAACCAGTACTATACCGAATTGAGTACCGTTTAGAATAAAAATAATCTTAAATTGTACCGATTTGACCCACTATGATGATATAGAGACACAACTCAAATTGACCATTCATGAAGTGCAATTGGTGAAGATCTAAAATATATGAGATAACGAATGGTTACATACTTTGAAGTATCTTCAACTTAAGCAGGTTACCAAGTGGCTAGTTAACATTGGCTTTGCCAGGACCCAAGTAGTTAACGTAATGCACGCACCAATTAGTGAATATTGTTGGAGTAGCGTGCTAGTAATAGTTACAACACATAAGTAGAAACTTACTGTGAAGAAATCAACATAAGCCTTCTTGTCATATTGCTTCTCCATCACTTCTATGTATTGTTATCTAATAAGGTGAGTAAGGCTTGCATAATCATCTTAATTACAGGTTCTAAAAAGAGAAAAGTAAAGTTTACAATTTATGAAACTGATAATATTAGAAATAGCATAAGTATATGTTATGTTATAGAATTATTTATACAGGTATACATTATTGCCGCTTGCTGACAACACCAACGACGACAAATAAGATCATTACAAGAATCAGTGAATATATACAAGCTACTACTAAGTTATGAGTGCTTAAATCATGAGTTTAGTAAAAAAAAATTAAGCCTCTTTTTATTCCGGTACTAAAATCGGGATTTCCCGTCTTGGTACCGTACCGATTTTTAGTGGTACCGGATTTTTTTTGAGCGAATTTCATGGTACCGGTACCGTACCGGGTAGTGATAACCGGTACCGGTACAAGTCGGTACCGGTACGGTTCCGGTACCGTACCGTTTTTACGGTACTCGTGCTCATCCCTATCGGTTATCCTGCTTGCTCGTACAAGTAACTTTAGGGGGAGTTTATCTTAGCTTATTTGATGGGCTTATAAGCTTAAAGTTTGACAAGCAGGTAAGCTTGGCGTATGAGCTTATCTACTCGAGCTTCTGAACTTAATTAAGTTGTAAAGTCATGTTGATAAGCTTATAAGTCATTAAAAATGAGCTCATCAAATTATGAATGAGCGTAAGCCCAACAAATAAACCAAGTCAAACAACCCCTTAGCATTGTCCGTTCACCATTGTCCGTTTTATGGCCTGCGCTATCTTCAAACGTTTGAGCCATAACTATTTGGATGGACGTTCGCGGATAGCACTTCGCTTAGCCTTGAGTTACACTTGACTATATGTAGCAAAATTTGCTTTTGTTTTACCTGTGAAGTGTCAAGTTAATTTGACAACAATAATTACCTCCATCAAATAGTACCTATGTCATAGTCATATACCCAATCAAACTTCAAAAATTACATATTCACAAATTTTCAATACATGATGAAAGCATGTAAATATTGAAGTTTCCTTGAGGATATATTTTAAAACCCAAACAAACATAACAAAATTGAATTCATAAATCAAATAAACATAAACACAAAGAACTATATTACACAAACACAAATCCATAGTCCATAAATTATTTAAAAAAAAAAAAAAAAAAAAAGCTAGAAAATGATACAAACAAATAAACCACCATCTTTATCCCAAAGTTAGAGGTTGCACCTAAACAAATGGAACACCATGGTTAAATTATCAACCCTAACCCGAAAATCAGTATCAGCATCAGCATAACTGTTCTAAACATAGCCTTCAACGCCATTTTGGACATCATTTCTGCTACCATCCATCGTTACACCAGATGAAGCCAAAGAATTGTTATCTACAACAACCCCACCGAGTTGACTCGGCATCCCACTTGGTACGGGCCCCACAATCCCATTGTAACCATTTGCTGGCATACCCATTAGCCCATGTCCACCGTTTAAGTAAGCTGGATAAACTGGCATCAGCATTGGGCCCCACGGTATCCTAGGTGAAACCTGGACCAACCCATAACCATTAACTGGATAACCACCCGTAAACATGCCATAAGGATAACCAGTGTATCCTGGAATTGGTGCGTAGCTTGGAAGAACGTGGTACCTGGGACTATATGGGACGTGTTGATGACTGCTGTTACAGTTAATATCCCTCATTCCGCTAGTGGCCCCACCTATACTAATCTCTTGAGGAACCGCCCGTTTAACTTCCACAAGTTTACCACACAATTCATGGAAATTCTTTTGCATAACATCTTCGACCGCATCCTTGGTTTCGAAAGTGATGAATCCAAACCCGCGTGGTCGGTGGGTCACATTGTCGTGCATAACCACGACATCAGTTATGCGACCGAATTTTTCAAAGTAGAATTTGAAGTTGTCTTCAGTTAGGTTAGCAGATAATCCACCTAGGAATATCTTTTTAGTTCTTATGTTCATATCGTTGCTTTTAGTACCGTTAGTTCTGAAATAACTATTCTACCCTCGATTCTGTTCATGAAGATATTGGTTCTGTTGGCTTCTTGGTACTGCCTTTTTAACTTCAACCTTAAAAAAAAAGGTCACATATGCAGTTCAAAACATGAGCAGAAAATAAGATTGTATGTTCACCATCTCATTTTACAAATAGACAAGCTCATAAATAAAGTCAACAAACTCAAACATCATAGGTGAGTGGCGATTTGGTCCCATATACGTATGAATGGGTCAATTTTGGTTTTTTTTTCCTCTCTTACAGGTCAAACAGTAAACGAAGAGAAGACATTAGCTTGACATGGAACGGGCCGACGTTGCTACCATGTATTTCATTTGTATAAAACCATCAAATAAAGTTTTGAAACTTTTGGGCAAATAGTAGTCCAGCGGTCAACCCGATGCTTGTTGGCCCATTCTAAAAGTTACCCGTTTGACTTGTTGTCCCATAAAAAACTCCCCTTCTTACTCAATTAGAAACAAAAAGAAAACACGTGGCCTAGAATACAGTCTCCTAACATAAGTACGAGAAACAATAACTGCGATTTTCGATTTTGACCATGCAACATAAGAATCTTAGCAGCTGAAATGTTGACCTTTTAAACAAACAAACCTGTCTTTTTCATTGCTAATATCATCAAACGTGAAAAAATTGCAAGGAAAACATTACACATATTGTAAGCGAGTGGCTTTGAAAGAAAAAGTAAGGATAAAAGATTTACCCAATTTGTTCAAAATCGCTCATTTTAGCAATTTGTTGTTTTTTATAGTTTCCTAAAGCAATAACAGATCGTCTCCACTAGCATGTAATTATCGCTTTATAGTTAGCAAAAATGTATCATATACTAGTCATTGTAACAGAAAATTTATACAAGGTTTTAAGAGCATCATAAGGGTTCATATCAAAGTTTATTTCATACTAACTAACCCAACGAGCACAGTTTCACCGCCAAGTCATCGGATGGCCACTACAACTTGATTCATTTCGATCAATCAAACAATGTTATATATTCAAGGTGTGCAGCATAAGTGGTAACTCACCCAATAGATGATGTATCGAGCTCCTTCTTAGAGAGGGTTATAGTGATCAATGAGACATGCCTTGTCGTTTCAATACTGCAGCACCAGCAAAATCAAGTAAAGAGAAAGAGTCATCTAAAGTAAAATAGTCTTAACAAAGTAAGAACTCAAAAAAGATGATCTTACGGAAGTAAGCCTTCCTCTAGGGGCTCCCATGTATCAGTTATGTCTGTGGACCCAATGGAGGTTATCTGATGAAGACCGACAATTCTCCTCTGCATTACAGCAAGTACCATAACACTTGTCAGCAGAAGTACCAATACGCGGTGGAAAATCAGTACATATATAACAAAGAAACATGGACAACCTTTATCAGTTCCAC
>OU343224.1:343877798-344056697 GCA_910596185.1 Chrysanthemum makinoi | reverse complement strand
CTGTCAAAAAGTCAAAAAAATACTTGAAAAAACCAGTTTTCACCCAACTAGAGGGATTTTTCATAGGTTCATTATTGGTCCAAATCAAGTGAGACTTTTGGTTCTTAAAACCTCAACTGGTCTATTTTCTTATTGTTATTTTTATAGATTTTTAGAAATTTTCTATAAGCTTCAAATAAGCTTGTTAAACAGGGCTTATATGCCCTGTTCACCAAAACTCAGTATACACTGAGTTTTCTCAGTATATTGCAGAGCTTGGCAAAAGCTCATAAGAGCTTGTCCAAGGCTAATTTTTGGTTTACTTGCACTTGGCCAGGTCTAGTGTAGGTTCCAATTCCTTGTTTTTTATTTCCAGCTTATTTAGTAGCTTATCATTAGGCTCAAAGTAGACCACTGAAACCTGTTTTTGCACTTAAACTCAATTCACCAAATATGTGTAATCGGCTAAATAGAGGTTAAGAATAGTTGAAACTTGTTTCATTTGGGTAATTTTAGCTTATTGTTGCCTCTGTTTCAGTTTGGTACTTAGTTGTGTTCAATTGCTTGTTTTAAGTGCTTATTTATAAGCACTTGGCTTTGCAGTCCCATATTCTTATACACAACCCCTGTTTTTTATATTTTTCCTAGATTCTAAATATAATTTTAGACTTATCTTGAATTTTTAGATTTTCTAAGACAGTTTGCTATTTTTCTTGATTTTAATTAGTTTTAAGCATTTTTAATAGCTTTTATTGCAATAATTATTCAGAAAAAGTTCAAAAAAACAATTTTTCATTTTTCTTAGGTTAAGATAAATATAAAAAGTAAAAAAAGTAATTTTCCAGATTTTTCATAGTTTATTTTGTAATTTTTAGCATTTTAATTAGTTTTAAATATTTTAAAATTCATAAAAAATAGAAAAATAACCAGAAAAATATAAAAATAGTTTTGAAAATTCTATTTTATTATTTTAGATTTTTCCAAGTCATAATTTTATTTTTATAGCTTTATTTCCTATTTTCTTGTAATTTAGGTTATTATTAAATAGTTAAAAATAGTTCTTAATTAATAATAATTAGATAAATAGTTATAAAAATAATTTTCTTTTTCTTAAAATTTTATTTTATCATTAGGTTTGTAAAAATATCAATTTCATATTTTTAGGATTAATATTGGTTCAGTTTTACATTTTCTTTTGTACGTCGCGTAGTTTTTAATTCAGTTTTATAAAAACATAAAATCAAAAACATTAGTTTAAAATTAGTGATAGCGTTTATTTAAAATAGTTTATCTTTTTAATTTCCTTTAATTTGCATTTCAGTCCCTGTAACTTATAAAATAACTCAAAACCCTTACTGATCACTATCCTTAGTGGTTATTCGACATCTGATTGTGTTAAACAACAGTCATCCTCCGTGGGACTTAACGACCCGGGAATCCACTGTATTCTCCTGATCTAAATTGCATTTGCTTCTGAGCTGTTTTAAGTTTGTTACGGTTTGCCATTCACAAGTGGCAGGCTTGAGTGATTAAACTTGACGGTTTAGAACCAATCAAATTTTGGCGCCATGTGCCGGGAGGCTGTAAGCGTGTTCTAAGTATTTTTCAGACCCGTACTTGCACATATACCACCGTTTGTAAACAGTTTTTTGTAAAGTTAAATATAAATCAAAAAGTTCATTAACACTTTTCCTAAAGTGTTAACAACACCAAACAAAATATAAAACAACAAAACAATCGTAACGTTTTCTAGCTTGTGTTTCTTTTAAGGTGATTCTTAAAGAAATACGATTTGGTTAAACGAGACGATACCAAAAATATTTTCCAAAAGTTTTTAAACCCTTTGCACAAATCATACCTACGTCTTTTCAGTGGTACTTAATATATACATAAAAATCAACCACCGCAAATCAAGGCAGTACACCTACTAACTGGGGGTGTGACCATAATAAGTTCCCGAACATCAGATTTAAAACTTGCCTTTGTGTCCTTGTGATTTGGTGTACCTTTTTCAAAGAAGCCATTTCATTTGTGATTATTGGTTAAGTTCACTTGTCGTTTTGCCTCGCATTTGTTTTGAAAACTGATTTTTATACTTAGTGCATGCGCACTCGTTCTTCCAGTTCTACAAGTCCACTCTCAGAACTTGGAAAGATTCCTCGTAGCGAGGACGTTCTGCTCCTTCAGCCGTGGATGAGGGAACGTCTACCACCACCACCCCCTGTCGTAATGGCAGAAGACAAGCCGATGAATGAGCTTCTTCAAGCACCCATCGAGGGTTACGGAGATGCCATTGTTGTCCCAGCCATTGTGGCTGATACTTTTGAGCTCAAAACCGGGTTACTTAATCTTGTAACCCAAAGCCAATTCTATGGTTTTGAGCGGGATGATCCTCATGCACATATTCGATGGTTTAACAAGATTGCATCTACCATCAAGTACAAGAATGTCCCACATGAAGCCATCAAGCTTCTTCTGTTCCCATTTTCTCTAGAGGGACAAGCCCGGAATTGGCTTGAGAAACAACCCCCTCGTTCCATTGAGACATGGGAGGATCTAGTCACAAAGTTTGTTAACGAATTCTATCCTCCATCCCGAACTACAAGTCTTAAGAATGAGATAATGAAATTTTCTCAGAGATTTGATGAATCATTCAGGGAGGCATGGGATCGTTACAAAGAATTGCTCCGCAAGTGTCCGCATCATGGTTTTACCGAGTTAATGCAAATGGATACTTTCTACAATGGTCTGCACCAAGGTGACCAAGACTCTTTAAATGCCTCCGCGGGAGGTAATTTCCTGAGCAAGACCACAAAAGAAGCCTTGCAAATAATTGAAAACAAGTCCCAGGTCCGCCTTTCCGAGCAAAGACATATCAATCTCAGTCTAATGCTGGACCTTCTACTTCATCTCCAGTGGGTACATCTAGCACCGATGCTAAGATTGACAAACTCACGGATATTGTTCAGGCTTTGGTTCTTGCTAACCAAAAGAAAGTCACTTTCACACAGACACCATCACATGGTGAAGTGAAGAAAGTTGAAGTTTGTGTTACTTGTGGTGGTCCTCATGCATACTACAACTGTACTGCCACCGATGGTAGTCCTTTTGAAGCCAATGCTATAGCCGGTACTTCAAATCAAGGAGGTAATCAATACCGTCCTCAAAATGAACCAAACTACCGAGCTAATACTTATCAGGCACCACCCGGTTTTAACCAGAATCCTAACCGGAATCAGAACCAACTTAGAATGAACCAAGGTTATCAAAACCAATGTAATTTCTATTCGGACCCAATCAAGGTTTCCAACATCAAGGAAACCTTAATCAAAACACTTTCAATCGAGGGAATCAATTTCAAGGAAATGTGAATCCTAATCAAGGGAATTTTCAACAACAAGGTCATAATCAAAATATACGACCTCAAAATTTCCCTCCACCTCCTCCTGTATCAACATCTGATGAGCTTTTAAATCAATTCATGAAGACTACTCAAGAGAGACAAACAGGTTGTTGGTCAGTCAAATCGCTGAATTAAAGAAGTCTTTAAATGATCGACCCTCGGGCTCAGGTACTTTACCTAGCAACACGATCGCTAATCCGAGGGGCGATGCAAAGGCGATCACAACCAGAAGTGGTGTTTCGTATGATGGACCCGCTATTCCTACTACCTCTTCTTCTTCTCTCCAGAAGGTAGTGGAAAGTGAACCTGAGGCGACAAAGGACAAGGAACTTCCTACTAATAACGGAAGTACCAGCAATGTCCATCCTCAGGCTGTCCCGAAACCCAAATCCAATCCAGGAGTTGTTTTTGAACCTCCTGTAGCTCCCGTTGAAAATAACAAATCCAAATCTTCTATTCCTTACCCATCACGTTTACATGAACAAAAGCTCCGCGAGAAAGCCAGTCAACAAATGGAAAAATTCTTTCAAATTTTCCAAGAACTACATTTTGACATAAGCTTTGCGGATGCTATCATGTTGATGCCCAAGTTTGCATCAACTCTCAAACACATGTTAAGCAACAAGGAAAAGCTGTTTGAAATGGCTAAAACTCCTCTGAACGAGAACTGCTCTGCAGTTATCTTGAAGAAGCTTCCCGAGAAGCTTGGAGATCCTGGAAAGTTCCTCTTACCTTGTGTATTTCCATGAATGGTTGAATGCTTTGCCTTAGCCGATCTTGGTGCAACCATAAACCTGATGCCTCATTCAGTATGGAAGAAACTTTCTCTTCCCGACCTTACTCCTACATGCATGACTCTCGAGCTTGCAGATCGTACAATATCCCGTCCTCTTGGAATTGCCGAGGACGTATTTGTGAAAGTAGGAAAGTTCCATTTTCCAGCTGACTTTGTAGTTGTTGATTTCGATGCTGATCCACGGGTTCCTCTAATTGTTGGAAGAGGATTCCTGAGAACGGGCCGTGCTCTCATTGATGTATTTGAGCAAGAAATCACATTACGTGTTGGTAATGAAGCTGTCACCTTTAACCTTGATCAAACTTCGAGGTACTCCGCAAACTATGATTCTGAGTCGGTTAACCGAATAGATATCATTGATTTTGCTTCTGAAGAGTACTCTCAAGAAGTTCTTGGTTATTCTCATAATTTTCGTGAGTGAGGATCCCACCACATCTTCTCAACCTATCATAACCAATTCTACTCCTCTCTCACTCCGTTGAGGGGGAAGCGACTTCATCTTGGAAGAGATTGAAGCATACTTGGCTAGTGATTCTGTTCCATGGGAAATTGATCACGCTCCAATTGACATCGAGGGGGACATACTTCTCATTGAGAAATTTCTTAAAGATGATCACTCATCGACCCCTCACACTAGTGATGCAATTCCTGATGAGATTAATCAAAATGAGATTAATCTGGAGGGAGATATTATTCTTGAGAAGTTGTTAAATCAGGACACTTCTCCTCCACTCCCTCCCGTCGAGCTTCATAACAAGGAAGTCAAGTCAGTTGAGAAAACTGAAGAATTTCCTGAAGTCGAACTTAAGGACTTACCGCCTCATCTCGAGTATGCATTTCTTGAAGGAGATGATAAATTGCCCGTCATTATTGCTCGAGATTTGAGTAAAGATGAAAAGACTTCTCTCATAAAGGTCTTGAAGTCACACAAGCAAGCAATTGCTTGGAAACTCTCCGATATTAAGGGTATCAACCCTGAGTTTTGTACTCACAAAATCTTGATGGAGGATGACTTCAAACCAGCAGTTCAACATCAGAGAAGAGTAAATCCAAAAATCCATGATGTTATCAAACAGGAGGTTATCAAACTTCTTGATGCAGGATTGATTTACCCAATCTCAGATAGTCCTTGGGTTAGCCTGATTCACTGTGTTCCAAAAAAGGGTGGCATAACTGTTGTCAAGAATGAAGAAAACGAGTTAATTCCAACTCGATTGGTTACGGGATGGCGTGTGTGTATTGACTATCGTAAGTTGAATGACGCCACCCGTAAAGACCATTATCCTCTACCCTTCATGGATCAGATGCTTGAGAGATTAGCAGGAAATGAGTACTATTGTTTCCTTGATGGTTTCTCGGGTTACTTTCAGATCCCCATTGATCCACAGGATCAAGAGAAGACCACATTCACCTGCCCATACGGAAATTTTGCCTACAAACGTATGCCTTTTGGCTTATGTAACGCTCCTGGCACGTTCCAACGATGTATGATGGCCATATTCCACGACATGATCGGGGAAACAATGGAGGTGTTTATGGATGACTTCTCAGTCATTGGGGACTCATTTCAGACTTGTCTCTCCCATTTAGACAAAATGCTAAAACGGTGTGAAGACACCAATCTTTGTCTAAATTGGGAGAAGAGCCACTTTATGGTCAAAGAAGGCATAGTCCTTGGCCATAAGATTTCCAAAAACGGGATTGAGGTAGATAGAGCAAAAGTTGATGTTATTGCTAAACTACCTCATCCTACTACCGTCAAAGGTATTAGGAGTTTTCTTGGTCATGCCGGGTTTTATCGTAGATTCATTCAAGATTTTTCTAAAATCGCTCGGCCTATGACCCATCTTCTTGAAAAAGAAGCTCCTTTTATCTTCTCCCCTGAGTGCATCGAAGCTTTTGAAACACTAAAGAGAAAGCTTACGGAAGCACCCATTCTAGTTGCCCCCGACTGGGATTTACCCTTTGAGCTCATGTGCGATGCAAGTGATTTTGCTATCGGTGCAGTCTTGGGGCAACAAAAAACCAAGCATTTTCAGCCTATCCACTACGCAAGCAAAACTATGACTGAAGCTCAAACCCATTACACCACTACAGAAAAAGAATTATTAGCTGTGGTGTATGCGTTTGAAAAGTTTCGGCCATACCTTATCTTGACCAAATGCGTGGTGTATACGGATCACTCGGCTCTCAAATATCTCTTTGCAAAACAAGATGCAAAGCCGAGATTGCTCCGTTGGGTTCTCCTCCTGCAAGAATTTGATATCATTATACGTGATAAAAAAGGAGCTGAGAACCTAGCTGCTGATCATCTGTCCCGTCTAGAAAACCCTCACCAAGATGTTTTCGAGAAAAAGGAAATAAATGAAACATTTCCTCTCGAAACACTCAATGCGGTTTCTTTTCGTGGAAACTCTTCTACCCCATGGTTTGCTGACTTTGCAAATTACCATGCGGGTAACTTCATAGTGAAAGGGATGTCGTCCCAACAGAAGAACAAATTCTTCAAGGATGTTAAACATTACTTCTGGGACGACCCCTACTTGTTTAAAATTTGATCGGATCAAGTCATCAGGCGATGTGTATATGGTCAGGAAGCTATTGACATTCTCAAGGCTTGCCATTCTGGACCCACCGGGGGCCATCATAGTCCAAACTACACCGCCAAGAAGGTGTTTGATTCCGGGTTTTATTGGCCCACGATTTACAAGGATGCCCACGAATTTGTCAAAGCCTGTGACGCTTGTCAACGTCACGGGAATATCTCACAAATAAATGAAATGCCGCAAAACGCCATTCAAGTGTGTGAGATTTTTGACATCTGGGGCATTGACTTTATGGGGCCATTTCCTTCTTCTCGCGGTAATAAGTACATACTCGTGGCCGTTGACTATTTGTCAAAATGGGTTGAAGCTAAGGCTTTGCCTACCAATGATGCCCGAGTTGTTGTGAAATTCTTGAAATCTCTTTTTGCTAGGTTTGGAACTCCACGAGCCATAATCGATAATCGTGATCGTGGTACGCATTTTTGCAATGACCGTTTGAAAGAGTCATGCCGAAGTATGGTGTAACTCACCGTCTCTCTACTGCGTACCACCCCCAAACAAGTGGGCAAGTGGAAGTTTCCAACCGAGGGATTAAAAGAATTCTGGAGAGGACGGTTGGCGAAAACCGTGCCTCTTGGTCGGATAAGCTAGATGACGCACTCTGGGCCTTCCGTACAGCTTATAAAACACCCATCGGGTGTACTCCATACAAGCTTGTATACGGGAAGGCGTGTCATCTGCCGATTGAGCTTGAGCACAAGGCATACTGGGCCTTGAAACATGCCAACTTCGATATTCAGACAGCTGGTGATCACAGAAAAGTTCAAATGAATGAATTAAATGAACTCCGTGATCAAGCATACGAGAACTCTTTGATCTACAAAGAAAAGACAAAGAAGATTCATGACTCTAAAATCAAGAATCGCGTTTTCAACGTTGGTGATCGAGTCCTTCTTTTCAATTCAAGATTGAAGATTTTCTCGGGAAAGCTTAAGTCCCGCTGGTCTGGACCATTCACCATCACTAAAGTATTCCCATATGGAACCATTGAGTTATCTCAACCCGATGGTCCAAACTTTAAAGTGAATGGTCATCGGTTGAAGCATTACTTTGGAGAGGACATTTCCCCTGTGGTTGTCCCGGATCTACAAACTTTCCCCATGAACCAATGAATGCGGGGATCGAGTCAAGCTAGCGACTCGGTAATCAAAAAAAGTAGCTAAACATGGGTTTTCACCCGTGTGTACCACCCTAGTGTGGGGGAGTTCCCCCACATGTTGTGTATATATAAGAGTTTCAAAAAAAAAAAAATCCTTGCTAAATAATGGCCGTAGTATTTCCCTCTTACGTTCTATGTTTCGGCATAACCTTGGATACTTTGAATATTGAGGGCAATATTCATTTTAAGTGTGGGGGGGAATTCTCACAAATTTTATCATGTAATTATACCGCCTAATTCCCCCGTTTTTGGCCAAAAATTTTTTTTTGGAGTAAGTGTTTTGCACTTACTCATTTGGTTATCAGTCCGCCTTGTCTAATAAACAAAAGGATTGGATAATCCAGGAGCAAACGGCTCTTGGTAAAGATATCTCAAATCCGTTGACGGCTTGCAATTTTCCCAAAATTGTATGGTATTCAGCTCACCATATCTTTAATTAGTGAAGAGTTGGCTAGCCCGCAAGTTTATGGCTTGTGGTAAAGGCAGTGGAAAACCATAATTGGTAATCGACTCACCAAAGATATTTTATCTAAGAGTTGGCTAGTCCAGAAGCAAACGGCTTCTGGTAAAGACAAATCAAATCCGTTGGAAGCTGGTGATTTGCTCAAAATCATTTGGTTATCGGTGTACCAAGGTTCTTACTTGAACTGAAACATTTGGCTACTCCAGAAGTAATGGCTTTTGGTAAAGAGATGAAATCCATTAATTTTTCTCAAAACATTGCTAGGGACTAGCAATATCTTAGTGTGGGGGATTGATGAGTGTCTAAATACTTATCATTTTGTACCATTTAAATTTGCAAAAACATCTGAAAACACTCAGAAATGCATCAAAATGATAAAAATATCACAAATAAGTGTTTTATGTGTTTTAAATGCAAAAATATCAAAATCTGGTGAAAAACATATCAAGTTTTCATAATTGGCAGTTTTAGTCCCCCAAGTTTCAAAAGTTATCAAAAACAGTCCCTGGTAAAACAAAATAAAGAAAAATGTTATTCAAGGTCCCTGAAATATTCTAAGTTGTCAAAAATGGTCCTTGAATAAATCTTTTGTCAAATGGCAGAATAGGTCCCTCAAGTTTTGAAATTGTCACAAATAGTCCTTGGAAAATTGAAAATGTCAAAAATAGTCCTTGTACTATTAAAGCTTGTCAAAAGTGACCCTTGAAACAGTTTTGAGAAAATGGCAGGTTTGGTCCCTCATCTATCAGAATTGCAATATTAGTCCTTGTCATATAAACAAGCCTAGCCTTGTCAAAATGAATTGTGACCCTGCCACTTAACCCCTTTGGACCCCTGTCTTTTCTCTTTTTGAACCCCAAGTCAAACTCTATCCCTTCCCTCCACCACTGTCTTCCCACATGTTGCCTGCAACAGGCCTTCTCCAGTCACCTCAGCCCCCTTATCTCCTCAAACCCACCCCCCTCATCATCACAACCCTCTACAATAAATGCCACCCCCCCCCCTACTAGCTATTTCACAGAGCCACAGGTCAAACTGTCTTTCCAGCCAAAATGATAAAAATGGCCAAAATCCACAAAACTCACCCATTGGCTCACAAAAGTGGTGGGATACTCTCAGAAGGACACGTGGAGGCTAATTGGTGCATAAAAGAGGCAGAAGAGGCAAGAGAGAAGGAGTTAGTTAGCTTTTTAAATTAATGTATGTCGTTTTTTTCTTAAAGTATCTTAATTAGCTTTCAAATTTGTAATTTCAAGCTTTCTTGTATTGAACTTAAGTAATTTGATCATTATAATCTGTTTTTGAGCCTTAAATCAAAGTTTCATTTACATTTCAAGTTTTCAGCTTACTGTTGCAAAAGTTAAGTTTCAAATTCTTGAATCCAAGCTTCCACTAGCTTATTTTTAAGTGCAATCCAGTTTATTTAAGCTTATTATAGCTCTTTGTAAGTTTGAAATTCAGTTTCAATCAATATTGGTCTATGGTCAACAAAAGTCGACTGTGAAGGAATTTTGGTTCAACTAAGCATGGAAATGGTGACAGGTTGATGCAGAGGTTGATTTGGGTTGGAAATGGATTAGGATAATGGTGTTGGGTTTGGTTTAAGCTGAAATATAGGCTGGACATTTCTGAGCTTCTTGTTCTCATTTTCATTTTTTTTATGCAGCTTTCATACTATGCTCATGTTTAATTCTGTGGTCATTAATGGTTTAATCTTGTTTAAATAGTGGTGATTAGTATAACTAAGGTCATATTAATCATTGGTTTGTACTAAATCAGTAGTTAGTTCTTTTAATTTGCAAATCAGTTATAAAAAGGAGTGTTTGGATTTGTTGTTTAAACTGTACTTGAGGCTTTATCAGAGATTGAAACCTGCTTGTTTAGGCTTGTGTAGATCCATTGCACTCATATCTGTTTTAAAACTGTGCCTACAAACTCTCAAAAGTCAAATCCATCTTAATCTGCCTTAACAACTTAACTGTTGGATGTTTTATAAAATCCAAGTCTTGTTTTGTGTTTAGATTACATAGAAATAGCTTGCTTCAGGTTTAATTCACCATATAACATCATATTCAGTCATCAAATCAAGATTTAAGTTCACAAAAGTCAAAGTTCAAGTCTGTCAAAAAGTCAAAAATACTTGAAAAAACGGTTTCACCCAACTAGAGGATTTTTCATAGGTTCATTATTGGTCCAAATCAAGTGAGACTTTTGGTTCTTAAAACCTCAACTGGTCTATTTTCTTATTGTTATTTTTATAGATTTTTAGAAATTTTCTATAAGCTTCAAATAAGCTTGTTAAACAGGGCTTATATGCCCTGTTCACCAAAACTCAGTATAGACTGAGTTTTCTCAGTATATTGCAGAGCTTGGTAAAAGCTCATAAGAGCTTGTCCAAGGCTAATTTTTGGTTTACTTGCACTTGGCCAGGTCTAGTGTAGGTTCCAATTCCTTGTTTTTTATTTCCAGCTTATTTAGTAGCTTATCATTAGGCTCAAAGTAGACCACTGAAACCTGTTTTTGCACTTAAACTCAATTCACCAAATCTGTGTAATCGGCTAAATAGAGGTTAAGAATAGTTGAAACTTGTTTCATTTGGGTAATTTTAGCTTATTGTTGCCTCTGTTTCAGTTTGGTACTTAGTTGTGTTCAATTGCTTGTTTTAAGTGCTTATTTATAAGCACTTGGCTTTGCAGTCCCATATTCTTATACACAACCCCTATTTTTTATATTTTTCCTAGATTCTAAATATAATTTTAGACTTTTCTTGAATTTTTCAGATTTTTCTAAGACAGTTTGCTATTTTTCTTGATTTTAATTAGTTTTTAAGCATTTTTAATTAGCTTTTATTGCAATTAATTCAGAAAAAGTTCAAAAAAATAATTTTTCATTTTTCTTAGGTTAAGATAAATATAAAAAGTAAAAAAAGTAATTTTCCAGATTTTTCATAGTTTATTTTGTAATTTTTAGCATTTTAATTAGTTTTAAATAGTTTAAAATTCATAAAAATAGAAAAATAACCAGAAAAATATAAAAATAGTTTTGAAAATTCTCTTTTATTATTTTAGATTTTCCCAAGTCATAATTTTATTTTTCTAGCTTTATTTCCTATTTTCTTGTAATTTAGGTTATTATTAAATAGTTAAAAATAGTTCTTAATTAATAATAATTAGATAAATAGTTATAAAACCGTCAAGTTTAATCACTCAAGCCTGCCACTTTTGAATGGCAAACCGTAACAAACTTAAAACAGCTCAGAAGCAAATGCAATTTAGATCAGGAGAATACAGTGGATTCCCGGGTCGTTAAGTTCCACGGAGGATGACTGGTGTTTAACACAATCAGATGTCGAATAATCACTAAGGATAGTGATCAGTAAGGATTTTGAGTTATTTTATAAATTACAGGGACTGAAATGCAAATTAAAGGAAATTAAAAAGATAAACTATCTTAAATAAACGCTATCACTGATTTTATACTGATGTTTTTGATTTTTCTGTTTTAAAACTTAAATTAAAAACTACGCGACGTACAAAAGAAAATGTGAAACTGAACCAATATTAACCCTAAAAATATGAAAATGATATTTTTACAAACCTAATGATAAAAGAAAATTTTAAGAAAAAGAAAATTATTTTTATAACTATTTAATTAATTATTATGCGCTAAACCAATTTTCAAATATTTCGTGCACTTATCCTAAAACAAAAATGAGGAAAGCATGTCGTCAAAAAGACTGCTGTTCCTACACAAATGTTTTTCCTTCTCAAAATTCTTCAGAAAAATATTTTTTTGTCAAAATGGTGGAAAATGAGTTGCTTATAAATCAATCAGAATCTGTGTTTTCATAAATTTGCAAAACCCAATCAATAAATTCAGCATGGTTAAAGTTTTTCATAAAATGAGTCATTGATTAAGGGGGAGAATGTTTTCAAATTTATATCATCTAAACGAGCTTATCTAATTATCCTACGTGCTTAACTAAAAATAATATTTTCCTATGTCGAAGGACTAGGAATTTAGGATATGATTGTTAGGATTAGATGATTAGAGTTTGATGAACACATAAATCCCATGCCTTATATGAACTGATTGATATATTGGATTGACTTTTATTAGTCGATTGCTATTTGGGTGATGTCGACCACCATATATCTATTTGTGTCCACTAACATATGCAGATATCATGGTTCACAAGATTGTTCCCGATCCAGATCCCACAAATGAAGATGTTTGGATGCTGAAAGGAAAGGGTAACTATATCTTGGGTTGACAAAAGAAGAAACGGAGCTTAATTAGATCTCTCTATGGATATTTGGCACGATAGATGCAACTTCAGAGGTCTCACTGCATCTGCAGATAGTCTTCTTCATGCCCTACAACAACAACAACAAAAGCAGCTTAACCACTACATATCTTTGTGCAGGAAATAGTAGTGGATGATACCATTTTTCTTAAAACAATTTTGAAATTGATGTTTTTGAAAATGGAAAAATATTGTTTTGAAAATAAATTGAACTAAATTTTGGAAATCACCGGACTTCATTTTATCAAAACTTAAGTCACTCAATCATCGACTACGGTCATCGATTGAGGGGGAGAGTGATTTAAAATAAAATATTTTCAAACGATATTTCTTCATAAAAGTTCCGGTTTGTACATAAATTAGTGGTGATCTAAAGATCTAATGTTATGTCATAGTATGATTTTCTTTAAAACTCAAAGATCTTTCAAAATGAATTTTTTTCTGTTTTTGTTGATTGTGAAAATTGTTTTATTTTACCTAAAGATCTCCTAAAAACTATCATACATGACACTAACAATCTTTAATGTCGAAAAACTGTTCCTTATCTATCATTTTTTAAAATTAAATCGTGCCACGTCTTTCCCCTAAAATTTTCTAAATGATTTAAATCAATTAGGATCCAAAATCTCAATTGGTTTGAAATTTTTGATCAGGGGAGAGATCGTGATTTAAATCTCTAATCGGTTTTAAAGGGAGATTGTTTCAAAAGCACTCCTTCCTTCATGTGCCAAACGATTTTAAATACATATTGCACATGATTGAGGAGGAGCATTTATCCATAAACCAGAAGAGCTTTTAAATCAGGCACATTTTCTCCCATGTTTTCTAAACCTTATTAAATCACTTGGGATCCAAAATCTCAAAGGGTTTGATATTTTTGATCGGGGGAGAATTTGTGATTTAATATGAAATTTGATAAAAGGTGATTCTTTGATTCAATTGTACATGCAGCTCTCCCATATGTGCTAAACGCTTTCGAATCTCGAAGCACATATTAAGGGGGAGCTAATGTTTTAACATAAGCTTTTATGTTTTAACATAAGTACCTTGATTAAGTTTTCTAATGATTTCTTAATGGCTTGTGTGATCGTGGATGTACTTCAAAAGAACTCCTTCCTTTATGTGTCAAATGATTTCAAACAAACAATGCACATTTTGAGGGGGAGAATTTACCAAGAAAGTCAAATGGCTTTTTCTAAGGAAATTGTGATCAAGAATATATTTCAAAGAACTCTTGCCTCCATGTGCTAAACAATTTCAATATATGATGCACATGTTGAGGGGAGCATTTTCTAAATGATCAAAAACAATTAAGGTACAAAATGTTTTGATTTTATATCACAAGTACCTTGATTGATTTTTCCAAATGATTTTTAATTGGTTTCAAGAAGGAAAGAACAATACCAAAAGACCGACCATTTTTACTTTATGCATGGAGTTATAAGGATGGTGAGGTTAGGTATTAGTTCCCACAATCCAACCAGAGCCAGAGGGATCTACCCAGGGAGAATCCACTAGATAGTGTAGAGTCCTTAGGTATATTGAAAAAAGGAGAAAAATGAGAATATGGGAAGAGTGCGGACTGAGAAAGAGCTAGTACTGGAATAAACCCAACAAGGTTCTAGTAATGAAGTCTCGGTAAGCACTGAAGGGGTTGAAGAATGAAAAAGAATTGAATGTGAAAAAGGGTGAAAAGAAATAGCCATCCATTAATTCAACCTTAGGGCAGAAACCGGGTTCAATACATATGCTACTGGTGTCTACTAAGGTAACACTGGTATTGAAGACAAGAAGTCATGGACCCAATGACGCACTGCACTAAAACTTTCCAAGCTACTCAAGTTCCTCTTAAAAGGGCTTGTTTCATTCTCACGGGGAACCCACATAATCTATCGACTTTCTCTTAGAGATTGTTGATATTAAAGAAGGAGAACCTCTCCCTAGTCTCCGGCATAGGAAACCAATGTGTACAATTGAGTCTAGAGCCAAGAGATCATCCACAATATCTCATTAGGACACAAAAGTAATGAAGACTTACTGTTTCACACAATGTGGAAAGTAAGTATATATTAAGAGTCGTACGCGTTATCCTTGTCGTATTGCCAGAACATCCGAGTGATATACAAAATATTCACGATGAAGATGGAAAGCCTTCTAGAGCCAACATCAAACAAGCTCTTGGTGGGTGACATGTGAGATCTTTCATAAGATCAAGCTTGTGACAACTGGATTAAAACGATGGGGCGATCCAATCTTGAATCAACCTTGGTCCAGGAAATGGATTGACGGATACCTTTGAAAAAATGGTCATTGTGCTCAAAAGTTCTTTTCTCTAGCACATCGACTATGTATTAATCTTTGGTATTTATGATTGAAAATTGAATTTTCTTATAAAACCTTCGTCGTATTGCAAAACTCTTTCTTCTAAGCAATACGCGATTGTTTTTCAAATCAATTTTTCTATCAATCAGTGAATCTCAATTCGCTGGTTCACTCACTCCGTGTTGTCTTCTTTGAGACGTTCCAGTTTGAGAACAACTAGAACAGCTGCGAAACCCTGTCAAGGAGATTCTTCGTAATTATACCTGATCACAGGCAGTACTTAAACTGATCAACGGGGAACCGTGGGCCGTGTACCTTAATTCAACGAAAGTGATCAAAGACACTTTCATGTGTTTTATTGCTAACTGTTGTTTGCAGGTACATTTGGACGGTTGCAGCTGATCAGAATTGAGAAGTCAATTCACAGCCGCATGCTCACAACATACACGCTTAAATGAAGAACATCATGACAAGTGCATATCTACATAACCTGGCTCTGATAGCTGCAAATATCATGAACCAGTAAAGCTTCCGCTACTCTGATGAAAAGATGTCATGATCCAGAAAGTGTGAGCATGTCGGTCGGAAAGTCACAACTTCACATGATGGCAACACAAAAAGGGTGATCCAGAGATTTGATGTGGCTGATGATCTCAATGAAAGCTCGAAGATCATCAAAGATGTGGATCAGTTCAAAGACCTCCACTGCAAGTACACAATAGTCGGACTATGAAAAGTCACTACTCAAACACAAAGATTGCGGAATTGAAGAATTGAAGTCTACGAGCTCAAGACTAAAGATAAAATAGATTGCTAGGATTCGAAATGTAAATCATGGGATGACATCCCTTAGGGGGAGATTGTTAGGAATTGGAAATTCCATAGTGAAGAGTCGGTCACCCCATATATAATCTAGCATATGTTAGCTCGTAGACATATCGTTATTTACTAGTTTATTAGTTAGTTATTAGTTTAGTTTAGCTTAGAGTAACACCGTGGAGGAAGGACGGGTCTTTACCCACTGTATGCCTGATCCACAGTCCGATAGGAGGACGTTTAGTTGTAAGTATAAAAGCCCCTTCCATCCTTGGAAGGGGTGGCGCTTCTTTGATAATCTAACCTTTTCTCTTTTTGTTTATCTCTTTAGAATCACCCTCTCTACTCTCTTCATTTCTCTAACATGGCATACTTGTATAATCATCTCCCTAGACCACCCGAATCATCAAACAACTTAAAATATATGATCCTACATTTTCCATACCTTCTTTCGTAGCAAATTGAAAAAGAAAGAAACCGTTGTTTAACATCACTCGCTCAAGACCAAACTTTGCCCAAGTGATCTTCACCTAATTCTAAAAACAAAGAATTACTTCCTAGCTCGGCCTTGGAGCTTGGTATCGGACTCACTATAATTAACCCATTCGTAAGATAACAAGCTAGAAAACGTGATACAAACGGCATCTATAAAACGTATATAGTTTGGAAAGAAATATGATATTTTGATCGATCTACAATGTTGAATTATATATGTGTATTGATTCAGAAAACCTAACAATTTAACAATTTGACCATATATATATACAAAAGTGGGCTAGTTATGATTTGTTTTCTAATTGTATAGTGAAGAGTTATTTCTTCAAGTTGTGAACTACTTAGCCTCTAAATTTGTGTGGAACACATAACACTTGGAATAAAGATCAGGGAATAATTTTGAAGTCCCAAATTAGACGTTCAAAGACTCTCAAGTCTTTGCAATTTGTACTTATTGCATGTTCATCCAACTTGTGATATGTTTTGGTCCTAGAATTAATATGTGATATAAATGTAAAACCAAAAAGAAATGGACCCAAATAAAGCAACTCATTCATAAAATAACATGATATAAACAACACATCTATAAAATGCATATAGATTGGAAATATGATATTTTGAACGATCTAATTTAACTACTACAGAAGCGTCGATAGGATGGGAACATACATAAGCTTGACATAAATAATCTCAAAAACAAGAAAATACCGTCAACATAGATACAATTACATTAGGCTTCACACAATATTAAACTCATATCATGATGTTAATTTACTTTTAGTTTGGTGTGGAGAATGGTTTTCTTAAGAAAATATCCTTGTCTAACTAGATACAACATAACGAATTCCAAAACAAAGGTTTACGAAAAGTGGCGATTGTTTTGCACATATATAAGTAAACTGGCTTCATAGCCCGCCCGATTGGGCGGGCTAGCTTCAAAATATTACTTGACGAATTTTAGCGGGACGTAAATAAATAAATAATGAATAACGCCAAATATCTTAAACACAAAAATTAACAAAAGGAAAGTGTTCATGTAACTTTATGTAAAAGAACGATGAAAAGTGCGAGAACAATTAAAGTAGATAGTCCTTATTCATATACGAAGTACAACTTCTTTGTACACAATGTTGGATGTGAAGTTTGTGTATTCTTCGTCTTTAATGTTGGATGTGGAGTTTGTGTATTCGTCGTCTTTGTTTCATAACAAAGAACCTTCAAACATTTTCTCATCTTGACTCTTGAAATAGCATATAAAGTTGTCCGTGTGAAAAATACCGGCCTTTGTAGAAACAATTCAACTTATAATACCAAATAGTTAAATGACTAAAAAATTGGTGTTCAATGGTACGTTTCAGACTCTTCCGTAGGCAACACAACGCCCAGAATTACGGTGAAGAAGCTATAAGCAGACAAAGAAAAGAGAAGCTAAGCAAATTAAGGTAACTTAAATGCAATGGCTTTGTTTGACCCAAGAACAAATCTGAAACACCAAACACAAAAAAGAAAATAAAAAGACATTATTAGTCATTTGTCATTGAAAACTTGAGATTAAGTTAATAATAATATGTAAAATTATGATTAGACTTAAGTTAGTAGGAAGGATATATATGTGGTAATCATCAGTCAACTACCGACTACACATGCATAAATAAGTACTTAAGTAGTAGAGAAATATATGGACAGGGACTACTTTTAGCATAGTATTATTAGCCTAGGCAAGTGAAGCATTTTAACACATGATAGTTTCTAATATATGTGTCAAACTTTACACATGATTAGTAACTTTATCAGGTTACGTTTTGTAGCATGCACTGCTCTACATTATAGTGAAAATCCAAGTTGCTAGATCATATCAAGTACATCCATCTTCCTAAATTGCAAAATGCTATTTTGGTTCTTCCTAAATTGCAAAATGCTATATTGGTTCTTGTTTCATTTGTGTTACTCGCAACTTATTTAGTGTCTGGTTCCCGAATATCAGAAAAAGGTAAGCTCTTATACAATGAGTACATAGTGCCCTTTAATATAAATTGATGTAATAATGCTCATTAAAAAAAGTCGCATGTTCACCAACTATTTCACCATTCTTAAAAAACATATGTATGTAAATGTGTTAAGAGTTGAAAGTCGACAAAACGTTTTAGTTTGACTTGAGGTTGATCTTAAATTTAAGAAGGACAGTCAGTTTGACATCTTCTAAAATTTATCAGGTTTTTGCAATTCCTTTAAAACATTGGCTCATGGAGTCATTTAATTCATATTAGTATTAGAAGAATTTAAGGTAGAGAAAAAAGTCAACATATAGTTACTAACCTCGTCGCTGCTCCACACATAAAAAGCACCTTTCTTTTTCCTTGTAGGATTTTCAGGTTCAATGCTCCTATCAGCATCCTCAGTAGAAAAGATCTCACCAATGGGTCCGATAATGTCTTTTCTTAGAATATCATGAGCAACATTCTAGTAAAAAAAACATCTTTTTTTATATAGAGAAAACATCTAGATACACATTGGCAAGTTGACTCTGATCGTATAACATCTTTTCAAAGTGTGGAACTGCCAAAAATTGTCATAATTAAAACCTTGAAAAAAAAATCGAATATAGAGTGAGGTCGTAATTTTTACTATTTATTTTAAATGGGTCGATTTGGGTTTTGTTTCATCTATAACAGGTATAAATATGCTAAAAGGTAACTGATAATACGGGTATATTGGTTAGCTACAGAAGGCAACGGGTCAAGTAAGTATATTTTATCCCCTATTCTTCAGCTATAACGGGTCAATTATATTTTATACCCTATTCTTTAGCTGTAGTTGTTTTTCCTGATTCTTCCAGTTTCTTTGACTGATATATCATGAAGCAAGTTTCAGACGGGTGAGGAAAGTTAGGGGCAGAACCAAAACTCACTGTATTTTGGATCATAACTTTCTGAAAGTTGTGCATAGAAAGATAAAGAATGAATAAAACATGGCTTCCTGAGCATTTATGTAGCCTATGTGCAATTTCCCCCTTTTTTTCTTATTAATGGGTTTTTCAAACTTTGTATAGATAACCAGTCAAGCGCATCAAAAGTTTATTTGAAGTCACGGTTAGGCAGCAAAATGCATTAATTGTTGATTAAGCTACATGCAAACACTCACATATTCAAGCAAATTTGAACCTCTCTAAAAGCTTTGAAACAGAAGCTTATGACACAAATCCAATTCAAACCTCAAGCTAACACAACTGAGAGTTTATAAAACCAACTTTTGAGCTTTAAGGAGCTTAAATGAGCTTTTGGCAAGCTCTTGAAAGTGGTTGACTGCTGTCAATGTATGTTGACACAGGGGAAGTTTTTGACAAATGGCTTATTTAAAGCTGTTAAAAAGCTGTAAAAGAAAATTTCTAAAAATCAAGTAAAAATACCAGCTTAAAGACTACCTAAAAAGCTCTACTATCCCTAAATTACAGCTACTTTGGACTTAAAATGAAGAGATTAAAAATTTAAAAGTAGAGCCTACTGAAACTGTTTTTGGATTTTTTGACTTTTTGGAAAAACTTACAAGTTGACTAAAATGAGCTTTGATTTAATCTAAGCTGAACCTAAATGATGTAAGAAGCTTAGATAAGACCTACATAAGCTAAAGTATTTACTTATGCATCTATTTTGACAGCTTATGCAAACATTTAATAAACGGTTATGTAGAAATGATGATTTGAAGATAAAATTTACAAATTTAACTTGCTATTTAAAGAGGCAAATGCAAGAGAGTACCTTGGCTTTCATGAATGTATGGTTCTCCTCTTCTAATTTCAAAACTAAAGATTCAAGTGCAGCTTCGTACACCTGAACAAATACTGATAATAAAAACAAATAAAACAACTACAATTTCTAGTTTCATGATGAAGAAGAATCCTAATGTTAGGCCATGTTTCATCACTTCTCTTTGTTAGAAGAAGAGCCAATGGACCAATTAATGCATTTTAGTTTATGATTCATGTTATCATCCGTAATTGATGCTGTAAAGGAGGAAAATGCATATGCAGAAGCAATGATACCCAAATCCACCATTTTCAGCACACACTTCAGCCCCCACATCAGCCACTTAAACGACAACCTAACTAAACCCCAATTTCAATAATCAACCACTAACAATGGTAGCCTAATTAAACCCCAATTTCAGTAATCAAATATTTATTTAAGCAAATTCTAAAATAAATAAATAAATAATTGAAGTAAAAAAAATTAAAAACAACTAACCATTTTCTCGCTAACAGCAATAGTTGCGGTTATCTTTCGGATGATGAATGGAAACAAATATATACCATGTGTGAGCAGAAGGCAAATGATTGGGTCTTCCATATGCTTTGTGAATCTGGAACTTTTGTGATCCAGATATGCCTTGCAAAGCGCTAAATCCTTCCAAAGGAAACCTGCAAGAAGCCGTTCAGATCATCTATGTAAATTGAAATTTTCAAAATTTAATCATAATTGTGACACATAATATAAAGTTAATAAAGAGTTCTGGAACAGCCCATGAAGGGTACCTCAGGTTGGGAAAACGTATAACCTGCTTTTGCATATGTCTCCATATATAAGTTACCTATAAACGATGCTGACATCAGTCTATCACCAAGTGATCATGATATTAATAGGCAAGATAAACAAAGACCTCTCTGGGGATTTAATCGTTAGTCTCCAGGTGAGACGAATGTACTCCATGTCCACATACCACGATAGGACCTATTACACCGATTACTACTTCATTGCGTTCCGGGTCAGTTATGCCATTAATGAGAAGACCCGTATAATTAACCATTGTAAAGCTCATTAAGTATAGCAGACCATCTCAAAAACCTTGTAGGCTGACTTGCGTATTGAATGCAACCATCTGAGTTCATAAGTGTGAAATAACAAAACTTACTACTTCCTTATTACTACACCTGGAAAATAAATAAATAACATGTTTTTGCAAATTGAATTACATATGGCAAAGGTATGCAAAGCAAGAACAAAATTTAACAATAACAATAAAAACATCATAACAAATGGAATGCTTTGCATACTCGGATCCATAGATGACATAGTAAGTACATACCAATGTACAAATTCTTCAGTACCAACACATGCCGCGATGGTTGAAGAAAGAAATCGAGCCCAGACGATCTTAGATGTGTTAGTGGCACTGGCGGTCTGTGACATGTATAGAAAGCTAAATCAGTGAATCCTCGTTGTCCAAAAGAAAATATGTAAAAGTTTAAATTAAAACTAAAAATATGCACTTTCAGAAAACGACAGTTATCCTAACAACGTTTGTGACCATTACTGAATATGAGCTCACTTTCCAGGTCTGAAAATGAGTGTATACACTGAATCAATAAAATAAGCTATATAAATGAATAGAGACATTAGTTCATGTATAGAATATATAAAAGTAAGCAATTAAATAACCTGTACGCGTGGAACGTTTTCTGCTGTAATTTTTGCGCAACCTACTGCAACTCCGTTCTGCCCCTTTGTTTATACCTAAAGCAACATTGTACATCAGTATAGTTGTGTGTGACGGTTCCAGTTAGTAATTAATAATAATAAAAAAATAAAAAAAAATATATAAAATAAAAAAACTTTATTGTCGAAAAAGACTTGTCCATATTGAAACTCCATTACAACCAAAAACATCTAATTTCCATAAATAAGAACTAAACTAGTGGTTGAAGTATAATAATAAAATACATATTATTTAGGAAAAATGAGATATTTTCTAATAAAATGATTAAGAAGGTTTAATGCATTAAAAATGCTATGAACAACTTTTGATCCATTTGGCCAGTTCAACCAACTTGATTTTTCTTCCTCTTAATAAAACCTGCTAAAAGTTTGTTTTTGGGTTGACTCGTTCACATACAAAACTACTAAAGAGTATTTATTACCTGCTGCAACCAAGGAATAACCTAGGAACCACACACTTTGATGGGACCGGAGAAGATGATCTTTTAGCTTATGATGAACTCTCGTCACGATATCTGAACTGTCATTAGTAGGTTCAACTACAAAAAAAGCTTTCAATCCCAGCCAATCCGAATACGCCCACATAATGATCCGGATAAGACTTTAACAAAAAATTAACCATGGTCAACGTATTTATTACCTAGGAACCACACACTTTGATGGGACCGGAGAAGATGATCTTTTAGCTTATGATGAACTCTCGTCACGATATCTGAACTGTCATTAGTAGGTTCAACTACAAAAAAAAGCTTTCAATCCCAGCCAATCCGAATACGCCCACATAATGATCCGGATAAGACTTTAACAAAAAATTAACCATGGTCAACGTATTCAATATTGTCTTTTGAGGTAATATAACTTGGAGTAGTAGCACGTTATTCAGATGATTTTGGTGGCTAATTAGTGGCTACGTTTCTAAGGATCACTATCAGTCTCCAGGGGTGAGATCAATAAAGATCAATTAAAAATTAAAGATCAAATGGATCAATCTCAACCATTCATTTTTTATCAAATTAATTAAATTAACTTTCACCCTTATATTTAAAAATTAAATATCTAACAAACCGTTAATAGTTAGATAAAACAAATTATACCATTGCGACAAGAATAAAATTATCTTTCTATAGAGATCCAATATTGTATACTTTCGACGAACTAATTTTTTATCATTTTTTGCGGGTTTTGATATATATTACACTACAAATAAAAATTTTAAAAATACTCTTTTGTGTTAACACAACCTCTAAACCTAAAAACCCTAACCCCTAAACCTAAAAAACCCTAACCCCTAAACCCTAAAAAACCCTAAACCCTAAAAAACCCTAACCCCTAAACCCTAAATCCCCTAAACCCCTAGACCCCTAACCGCTAAACCAAAAAAACCTAAACCCTATCCGCTAAATCGTAAGAAACCTAAACCTTTAACCCCTAAAAAGATTAACCCAAAAAAGTCAAACCCCTAAACCCTAAATACCTAAACTCTAACCGTAAACCCTAAACCTACAAAAAAAAGTCAGAAAAAAAAATTCGTCGAAAGTATATGATGTGGGATATCAAATTAAATGTAATTTTATGCTTGTCGTGATGGTATAATTAGTTTCGTCTAACGATCAATGGTTTGTAAGATATTTAGTTTTTAAAAATGAATGTGAAAGTTTATTTTATTGTTTTGATGAAAAATAAGTGGTTGAGAATGGTTTATTTTATCTTTAGTTTTTCTTTGATCTTTATTGAACCAAACTTTCAGTCTCCATACTTTTGGCTTAACTAATATAATCCTTTTAGGCATATCGTCAAACAATTGGCAGACTATTTTCTCATATGTATATTTTATCATATTTGGAATGAGATAGGTGAAGATCCATACCTTTACAAATAAAATTATCACTTTGTTGGGATCTTCACCTATCTCATTCCAAATATGATAAAATATACGCTGCCCTGAAACATATATTAACGTAAAAATAAGAATATTAGCAACTTTTAATCGGTTTTAAGACAAATATTTATATCAAAACATCAAGATAATAAAATCTAATCCAATTCAAAATTCATTTAGAGTTTAAAAGATCGGCTAACCTACCTTTATAAACACAACCATATGAAATATCATCGTAACATTATAAGAAGATTAAAAACAATGATTACCTTCTGTGATGATCAATTGCAGAGATGATGGATTGACCAAAGACTGGTCCCATTTATAACTTTTTTGATATTATATTGAAGATGATGAGATCGTTGTGTAGCATATGATTGTTTTCGGATTAAAAGTGGGTTTTGATTGTGTGTTATTGATTGAGAGTACAAAAGTTTGAAAAACTGCGAATGTGTAGGGGTTAGGCATTGAAGAAGAAATTAAGTGTAATCCGAATGTGTAGGGGTTCTGTTATGTTTATTTGATAAGATTGAATATGGTAATGTTTTAAAATGAATACCAGATTGGAAGGAAGATTTTGAACACGAAATGTGGATTGCTTCACTGGTTGGGGTGCTTATGTGTGAACCTCCAAACCCGAGTTGGAATCTAGCAAGTTAAATTTTTTTTTACTTATATAAATGGGGATAGTGCCATGTAAGCATTTCCATGTCATCATTATAATGCCTAATCAGCATTATTGACGTGTCGTAGTTAGTCTCATATATATGTATAGATTTTCAAGATATCTGAACCAAATAGAGTTCAATTTTCGACAACATTTCTCTATATTAGAAAAGTGACTGGAAAATTGAACCGCCCGAGTTTTGTTACAATTTGACACATATTGACTATATTGAGCCCAATACCATCCGACTTTTGGTTGGTTTTCCTGTTAAGTTGTTATTGACTTATTTTGTAGCGTAAACAATATTTTGTAACACATAATCACAAAAAAGGGATAGTGTCACAAGCAACTTTACCTCGAGATTCATTTTTAGACCCAAAGCGACCTTTCCTCGAAGATGACCTCTTAGTCAATGTTCGTGATTGTCTGCTTTCTACCAGATTATACATGCTTTGGCACTTGACTAAATGCTACTACAAAGTCTCGACATTTGAATATTGAATCCATAAAAACTAAGTGATGTTATATGTCCAACCAAATTGAAGTGGGTGGTCCCAAATAGGTGTCTTATTTTTCCGTTCATTCAAAAAAAATCAATTTGTCCTATTTTGCAGAACAGAAATGATTGGGAGGTCTAAACTCATGCCTAGTTTTGTGCCTAAACTTGGGTGTCACTCTTTTATAAAGGGTTGTAACTGAGGGACCCACTTAATTATAAACCAATGAGCTAATGTCACATACTTTTAGGCACACAATTAGACATAAGTTTAGGCCTCCCAATAATTTTTCTTTGTAGAAATAATGATATGGAATTGAATTTAACCATCTCAAATTAGACATTAGAAGACTAGTGAGTCTTAAAGACTTTTATTCCTTAGACATCCTTTTATAAGTTCTCCCAAATTAGACGTCCAAATCTTCTTCAGTCTTGGAAATTTGTATTTATTAGATTTTCTTTTTCGATTTTGTGATATTATTCAGTGATATGTTTGACAATTAAAACTATAACAAAGCAATTAGCATCACACAATATTAAACTCGTATCATGATGTTAATTTCCTTTTAGTTTGGTGTTGAGAATGGTTTTCTTAAGAAAATATCTTGATTTAACTAGATACAACATAACGAATTCCAAAACAAAGGTTTACATTTTAACAAAGTGGCGATATTTTTTTGCACGTATATAAGTAAAAATTTCAAGATATGTGAACCAAATACAGTTCAATTTTTTGACAACATTATATTATAAAAGTGACTCGAAAATTTAACTGCCCGGGTTTTGTTACAATTTGGCACATATTGTCTATATTCGGCCCAATACCATCTGACTCTTGGTTGGTTTTCCTGTCAATTTGTTATTGACATATTGTGTGATGTAAACTATATTTTGTAACACATAATCACAAAAACGGGTCAGTGTTACAAGCAACTTTAACTCAAGATTCATTTTTAGACCCAATGCGACCTTTTCTCGAAGACCGCCTCTTAGGCAATGTTCGCAATTGGTTGTCTGCTCCTACTAGATTATACATGCTTTCGCACTTGACTAAATGATACTACAAAGTCTCGATATTTGAAAATAAAGCCATAAAAACTAAGTGATGTTATATGTCCAGCCAACTTGAAGTGGGTGGTCCCAAGTTGGTGTCTTATTTTTCCGTTCATTCAAAAATACAAAAAACAAAAATTGTCCTATTTTGTGGAAATAATGATGTATAATTGAAGTAAACATCCAAAATTAGACGTTAGTAGACTCGGGTGTCTTAAAAATTGAATTCACTTGACATTATTTTCTATCTTTTGATATTTTTCAATGAGATAGGATATATATTTGTGTGGAGTGTATAAAATTTACAAGACTATATAGACCATTGAATAAGTTCTCCCAAATTTGACGTCCAAATCTTCTTCAGTCTTGGCAAATTGTATTCATTTTCCATTTTGTGATATTTTTAAAATGACATATTTAACAATTAAACCTATAAAAAAGGAATTTGTATCATTAACATCTTTTATAAATGGAAACATTTTCCCCACAATTTTGTAGTTTCTAAAATTTGGCTGTAAAACAACACAGAGAATTGAACTAGATGGATATAAATTTGTGTGGAGCACATAACACTTGGAATAAAGATCATGGAATAAATTTGAAGTCCCAAATGAGACATTCATAGACTCTAAAGTCTTTGCAATTTGTACTTATTGCATGTTCATCCAACTTGTGATATGTTTTGGTCCTGGAATTATTATGTGATATAAATGTAAAACCAAAGAAATGGGCCAAAATAAAGGAACCAATTCATAAGATAACGTGATATAAATGACACATCTATAAAATGCATATAGTTTGGAAATATGATATAATGATCGATCTAATTTAACTACAACAGAAGGGTCGATAGGATGGGAACATACATAAGCTTGACATAACTAATCTCAAGACAAGAAATTACTGTCAATATAGATACAATTACATTAGGCTTCACGTAATATTAAACTCGTATCATGATGTTAATTTCCTTTTAGTTTGGTGTGGAAATTGGTTTTCTTAAGAAAATATCCTGGTTTTACCAGATACAACATAACGAATTCCTAAACAAAGGTTTACATCTTAAAAAAGTGGTAAATTTTTTATTTAATTTTGCACTTATATAAGTAAAATTTTCAAGATATGTGAACCAAATACATTTCAATTTTCGACAACATTTCTCTATATTATAAAAGTGACCGGAAAATTGAACTGCCCGGGTTTTGTTACAATTTGGCACATATTGACTATATTCGACCCAATACCATCTGACTCTTGGTTGGTTTTCCCAATTAATTTGTTATTGACATATTGTCTGACGTAAACAATATTTTGTAACACGTAATCACAAAAAAAGTTAGTGTCACAAGAAACTTTAACTTGAGATCCATTTTTAGACCAAATGCAACCTTTCCTCAAAGAACGCCTCTTAAGCAATGTTCGCGATTGGTGGTCTGCTTTCTCCATATTATACATGATTTGGCACTTGACTAACTGTTACTACAAAGTCTCGAGATTTGAAAATTAAATCCACAAAAACTAAGTGATGTTATATGTCCAGCCAACTTGAAGTGGGTGGTCCTAAATTTATGTCTTATTTTTCTGTTTATTCAAAAATAAAAATAAAATATATTTGTCCTATTTTTTGGAAATAATGATGTAGGATTGAAGTTAACCATCCCAAAATAGACGTAAGGAGACTCGTGAGTCTTAAAGACTTGTATTCATTAGACATCCTTTTATATCTTTTGATATTTTTTGATGAGATAGGATATATATTTGTGTTGAGAATGTAAAACTTACAATACTGTAGACCTTTGAATAAGTTCTCCCAAATTAGAAGTCCAAATATTCTTTAGTCTTCGCAATCTGTATTTACTAGATTTCTTTTTCCATTTTGTGATACTTTTCAGTGATATGTAGGGGCGGATCTATGGCCTGGCTACCTATGGCACGTGCGACACATGGGTTGGCCAGGTGAAGTAATTTGTTCTATAACATCCTATGGTTTTGTGCTACCCAGTTTATTTAGAAGCGATATAGTGATAATTTGCGCTATCTAAGAGGTCTTCCTTTTATCATATAAATTGCTCATTCGTGCTAGAAGAATAACACCAAAAGTACAATGCCCTTTTAATGAGTATTAAATACAAGGTAGAAAAGCTGAAATTTAATCATGCACTTAAGTTATTTTTTTGGGTAAAGGATCAAAGACCTGGTAAATATATTACTCTAAAAAATGTTTAAGTACAAAGGATATGGGTGAATACCATATCTCAGCCCGTTACATAGGCGGAAAGCTTACATAACAAGATACTTCCTATTCTCTATACAAAAAAATAAACCACTCAAAAGATAACATTAGACTCCTATGGAAACAAAATTACTTTCTACCAAGGCCTTGGAGCTTGATACCATACGTGTCATAATAAGCATCCAAATTTCTGGAAGATCGTAGACCTGATCCGCATAGTTATCATAATCATAGTCATCATAATCATCTTCACGACCATGACCACCACCAAATAGGTTCATTGACTCATCAAAAGTGTTCACAACCTCCTCTTCATCACTATTAGAGTCAACAATCTCACCCACCTTAGAGAATGGGTTAACCCTCTTAGTAGAAGAAGTAGACAGAAAATCCTTTTTATTACATGGATAATTAAACTCTTTAATAGGATTACCATCATCATCAACAAGAGTAGCTTTCCCATCAATAAGAAGATTTTCAAACTCCCAAATTTTATCAGCAATAGGGGTAGGACCAACCTCGTTAGCTTCCATTGAATCTCTCACAAGCGGTTCTTGTGATACATTACCAGTCTTAAGAGACCCAACCTCCTTTGCTTCAATTGTACTACCAGAATCCACTACATCAGTAGGAGTGCCACATTCATACGTATCAATCATATTAAGTGCAGCAAAAGGATTAGATGTAGCAATCTTAGTCCCACTCGTACTAGCCACTTCAGTGGCTTTCTTCTTTGTATTATCCACCTTCTTGGGTTCAGGATGATACGCTTTAGGTTGATACCTAAACTTAGGACCCACACCAGGTTTAGTAAAACCCCCTTACCTGGAATACTTTGCCCACCATTCCTACCCTTATTCTTGTTATTGACAGTTATAAAACCATCATTAACACTCTGTTCAGGCTGAGTAGGAGGTGGAACAGATTTAGGACAATCAAGCAGCGTATGACGAAACAGTTTACACGTATCACACCGAGGCAGTTTCCATCTGTATTCAACCCCAATCTTTTCAATAGTAGAACCTGTCCCATCAAGTAATGGTATCTCAAAATTGATGCTCTCCCTAAGAACCTGTTCCGCCTTAACTTCAATCAAGCACATAGCAAAACTACTTCGACCCCATGATTCCAAGCACATTTGACTAGTGTAAGAATCCAACATTTTTGGCGTACTAGCCAATGTGGCTATGAGGCTGAGACCATCATCAGAAAACATAGCAAGGGGCACATCATGGAATTTAACCATACCTGAATATTAGTCAAATCCTCTTTAAAAAACCCCTTAGCATTCATCATAACCTTTTGAATACCATACTTGACCCACGTATTACGAACGTAATAATCAACAACCGAAAAAGCAATACGTTTCCCAAGAAAATAACCATAAAGGGTATTCTCAAATTTAGAGTTTACCTCCTCAACGACTTTCATAGGAATGGAGAGATCCACCCTATTAGACTTTTTACAACATTCCAACAGACGAAAATTAGACTTGCGCTTCGTAGAATCCATTGACATAGCACCCGCATATGAAACCGGCTTCACACTCGGGGCACCCGATGGTTGGGGCTGATTATGAACTTTGGGAGACGAATTAGATGCATTCTTCTCATTCATAACTTCAACACCGCGCATAGATTTTTCAAAGGTCTTACACGCTTCCAAAACGATCAGGTCAAGACCATAATTCGGCTCAGCCTCATTCCCACTCGTTTCAACCTGATCACCAGCTCCAACAGTCCTATTAATGGTAGCATTAGGCATTCATGTACTCTGTAGGAACATCGTTATCAGGACCAATCATTGAACCTCCTGCTTCCTTACTACCATCAACATTTGTTGATTCCAAGACCGACATAGGAACACCAACATTATTATTACACACAGATTCATACACATCACACTCATGCACATAAGTACCAAAATCAGCATTAGTGTTTTGTAGGATCCGAGCAGCACACATTGAAGATACTGACTCCCCAGCGTCATTATCAGTCAACACTGAACATGGCATAGTTAAATTCTTCTCTCCTATATTCAACATCAAAAAAACCCTAAACCCTTCGACACACAGATTAGTAGCAACCCAAAACCAGGAAACACGCCAACGTCTTTGGCGAGAAGAATAAAACCTAGTTTAAACTAGAGTTTATAACCTATAAAGAATGATGAACTAGCCCATAATCAATCCAATGATAGTCAAGTAGAATATTAAAGAAAAATATGATTTACGTGCCAAATAGAATCCTAGCGATGTTATAAAGAAAACCCTAATAAATAATAATGCAAAACAAAACAGATCATAATACAAACTAACAAGAAGAGAATAACAATAGATAAACTATTATTAAATCGTGGTTGCAAGAGTGAGAAATGAAAAGATTGAAGACAAAATTATTTAAGGGTTATTAAGGTTTCGTATATTCGCCAATATCGCCAAGGAGGGAGAGCCTACTTGCGCTTTTGTCACCGACCATCATGCACTTAAGTTATTTAGTTATTTTTAATTTTTATATGATTTTGGTCAACATTATAAGGTAAGAAAAGTTGGTGTTCCTTGAAAACCAAATTTTCAACTTTTACAACAATGTGGTCTAAACAAGTTACCAATCACAACCCATTTTGAGATAGTAACAAACGTGTCTGATTAACCAGTTTTGGTACATATAGTTCCAAAGTTATCAATTTTACTTCAATCAAGTATCATAAGTGAAGGGTTTTAGAGGATTTGACTTACCTCTTCATGATATTTGACTTACCTCTTCATGATGGGTTCTTATGTAGTCTGCGTCACATACACAACATGCTTCAAGAAGTTGGTGTTCATACACCTACATAAAGCTTTTGTATAAGCAAAACATTAAGAAAATTAAATCAGAAGTACTAAATGCTAAAGATTTAATTAAAGATGTATCACTAATAAACGAAGGTAATAGTTTATTAGTTCTATAACTTGCGAGAAACGCTTCATGCCACATCAACTCTTTAATTTAGGGAAGATATTTATTTAATTTTGTAAAATTAAAAATAGCACATAGACTAATAATGTTGAATAAAATGGTCAAACCTTCCTTTTATATGTTCAGGGACTAGTTCTGTCATTCACAGAACTATACTAACTCTAACATATTTAGTGTATCTGTATTTGTCTCTTTACATTTGTTCAGAGACTAAAGATGGACAAGTACATTGTTACTGCCTATCTATACTCACCGCTAGTACTACCAGTCAGACACACAAGTCGTCTTCTCCATAACCTCTTTGATATTCTCCTCTTGTTATTGTATAGCTAGGCTGATCTATCATCTTGATCAAGCCTAGATTGTATTCTGATGGCTTGCTCACACCTAGTGACAATTTTAGTCATTTCTCTCTTGTATTTGTAATCTAATACTCACTAATTTGATTCAAGGGGTGGTTGGTTGGATTCTATCGTGGTGTTTTTATAATTTCTATATGGTATCATAGCTTAGGCTCTGATCGATTGGTGATTTCGTTGTCTAGGGTTTCATCCAATTTTTGGGGGTTCTTGAAATTGGGGTGAGATCTGATCGATTCTTGGTTAAATCAACATTCATGTTGAGTTAATTGCTATTTCTGGTGGTTTCTGGTGATTTCTGGTGATTTAGGGTTGATTTGGAGATTCTTGTTTCTGGTGATTTTTGGTGATTATTGGGACCTTATTCTTTCACAATATCTCTTAACTAAGTGAATTAAGAGTGTTGTGATTCTTTCCGCTGGTTTTTCTTAATTATAGCTATGTAAGTATTTTTTGCTCTCTTAAAAATTACTTAGTGTTAGTTAAGGGGGTGCAAACGGTGTGATTAACTCCTTAATCTGCCTCCTTGAGAGGTGTGAATACCTCCTCTTCCGACTTTGTAATTTTTGGGTGTGAGTTTATCTTCTTGCAAAGTTTTCTTGTTATTACTTTACTCTGTTGTTTCTTTTCTGTGCTTATCTGCTAGTTGCTTATCTCTGCTAGTTGCTTATCTGTTTTTTATTATGGCTCCTGGTACTAGTGATGTTGATCTGATTAGTAATCTTGATTTGTGTAAATCCTTTGCATCTTCATTCTAATGATATTAGTACAACATCTATTGTATCTATTAAACTTACTGGTACTGAAAATTATAGAGTTTGGTCTACGGCTATGAAATTGGCTATTAATACTAGGAATAAAGCTGGTTTTATTAATGGTAAATGTGTTAAGGCTACTTATGCTTCTAGTGATGTTCTCTCTAATCAAAGGGAGAGATGCAATTCTATTGTGCTGTCTTGGATCTTGAATTATGTGTCTGAAGATTTATATCTTGGTCAAATCTTTTCTGAAAATGCTACTGAGGTCTGGGCTGAACTTAAAGAGACTTATGATAAACTTGATGGTTCTATTATTTTGAGTCTTATGCAAAAAATTAATAATTTTAGACAAGGAGAATTAACTGTGTCTGAATATTATCATAAGCTTAACTTATTATGGAGAGAATTTGATATTATGACCAAATTGCGTATGTGTACTTGTGCTGCTAGAGAAGATGTGTTAAAACATAATCAACTCATGAAATTTATGCAATTTCTTATGGGTCTTAATGAAATTTATCAGCCTATCAAAAGTAGTATTCTATCTAGAGAGACTATTCCTGATGCTAAGGATGCTTTTGTTACTATTTCAAGAGAAGAGTCTCATAAAGGCATTGCCTCTTCTTCTACTAGTTCTGATTCTAAATCTCAAATTGCTGGATTTGTTTCTAAAGCAAATTGGACTAATAATGGAAATAAGAGATTTGAAAATAAAAAGAGTTTTGTTAATGATAATAAGAATTTTGTTAATACTGGGAATAATAACAATAATAGGGTACCTAATCCAAACTTGCTTTGTACTAATTGTGGTAAAATTGGTCACACTGTTGATAGATGCTTTGAAATTATTGGATTTCCTACTGGTTATAATAAAAATCTTGGTCAAAAACAAACTAGCTTCAAAACTTCTTATAATGCGAATGCTTCATCTGTGGAAAAAGGTTCTTCTATGTCTATCACTAATGAACATATGATGAAATTAATGAGTCTTATCAATGATATGCCTTCTAGCAGTATGCAACCCAATATGGCAGGTATACCTAGTTTTATGAACAATAATGTTTTCTTTAACATAAATTTTCATAAGTTTTATACCAACAATACTGCTTTCTGTAAAGATAGTATTGGGTGGATTATTGATTCAGGGGCAAACCAACACATGACTATTAATACTCTTAATATGTTTAGCATTGTTGATATTTCTGATTTAAACCTTACTGTGGGACATCCTAATGGTACTTTTGCTAAAATCAAATATATTGGTAATCTAAAACTTTTTGATAAAGTCACTTTATATGATGTGTTGGTAGTTCTTGAATATTGTGTTAGTCAATTATCTGTGCATAAACTAATTAAAGACAGTAGAATGTTTGTTGGATTCGAGGATTTGACTCAAAACAAAATCATGGGGACTGGTAGTGAAAATGGTGGTCTCTATTTTTTTGATACTCCCTCTCCTATTACTTCTAAACATCAAACAATAGGTAATATGTTTGTTGCTTGTTATGTTTCTAAGTCCTTGTGGCATAACAGACTTGGTCATCCCTCTGGCCAAGCTGTGAATATGCTTCAATCTGATATTAAGTTCACTAAAGATTCTCATGTGTCTCCTTGTGACATCTGTCACAAAGCCAAACAGACCAGGGAATCCTTTCCTATTAGTGATCATAAGAGTTCTTCTATTGGTGATCTTGTGCATATAGACCTTTGGGGTCCCTACAAGGTCACTAGTAGAGAAGGATTTAGATATTTTATTACCATTGTTGATGATTTTACTAGGTCTATTTGGATCTATCTTATAAAATCTAAAGATGAGGTTTATAACTTGTTTATTAGCTATGTTAATCTGATTCTAAATCAATTTAATTGTGGTATTAAAACTATAAGATCAGACAATGGTACTGAATTTGTTAACAACAAAATGAGTAATTTGTTTAGCAGCCTAGGTATTACTCATCAAACTACCTGTGCTTATTGTTGATCCCAGTTGAGCAAACGATCTAATATAGAAACTGACTTGTAACAAAAGCTTATTAAGTATTACGCGGAATTTAACACTTAATCTTAAGAAGAAGAACAGTTAACATTCAACACCTCAATATTATTTATTAATACGAATACTCTTACAGTATTAGGGTTTTGCAACCTTGAAGTGTATCGACCTTAGATATAAAACTTACGTATATCTAATCTAACCTAGAACCTCCTTTTATAGACTAAGGAGTCCTATACATTATACAATACGTAACCTACAAGATAAATATCTTTTCCATATTTATCTAATACAATAAACTAAACCGACTATACAAGACACTAGCAGTGGTTACAATACATCGTCCGTGGTTACACATTACTACTAGCCGTGGTTGTCTTCATCAGCGGTTCCATCCTTCTGTCCGTGGTTATATCAACACTGTCCGTGGTTCCAGTACTTAGAGTAATTCATGATTCAAGGAACTAAAAACCCAACAATCCTCCCCTAAACTTGATACATTCCAACAGAATTCTCAAGTTTCCTTTAAGCTCAAAACATCTGAATTGGAGGATGTAGCCAAACACTTATGAGATTTAAGAATTGTCTCATATTTCTTCAACAAATCATAAGCTTGACCATCATAGGGTAACAGCATCTTGATAATACCAGGTTTCAACATCTGAGCAATAATTCCTGGATACTTATTCAACTCAGGATATTCACCTTCTACAAGCATATGAATAATCTTTCCAGAAACAGTTAAAACATGAACTCCACAGGTTTGATACAAAAACCATCTTGTTACATTACCATTGTAGAGTACTTTCCACTCAGGTTCATCATGAGTTGGTTCAAATAAAATCTTCAAGTTATAATAGACCAGTCTCTCATGATAATCATTTGGATGTACTTCACCAAACTTATTCTTGTAAAGTCTCCAAAGATTCATCAAATCATCCCTTTCAAAGTACTGAAGCATTTGTGAAAATTTTTTATACTCATAAACTTCATTGTTGAGTCTTTGAATTTTCCAAACTCCTTCACTTCCATCATTAAGCTTAAACTCATAAGAAACAATTTGATTAACATCTTCAACTTCTTTCAATCTTTTAGAATCAGATGTTTCTTGAATCTCAGACTTTCTTTTTCTTTTACTTTGAATCCACTCATCATCCTTCTTAATCCACTCTTCTTCCTTCTTAGAATTCATTAGACAGAACTCATCATTATTAATCCTCATACACCTTTCATAAATCTCATGAATTCTTTCAAATGAACATTTACTAAGATTTTCAGAAATGTGAATGCCTGAATTCTTAATAATTTTCATTAGTACATTCCTCATCTGTGCCATTGAAGGAGGTTTCTTTCTTATAACTTGTTTCCTTCCTTTACTAATCTTCCTTGCCCATTCACTCAAAAGCCTAGCTTTTTCCTCATCATCCAACAAATTCCATTCTTGTGCAGTAAATTCATCATGTATTTGTTGAGAAGCTTCAAGAAAGTTTTGTGATTCATACCATATAGCTAACCATCTCTGAATAGCTTCCTCTTTAGCTTGCTTTCTTTTCTCTAAAGCTGCCTCTTCTTCAACTATTATGTTCTTTGCATACTCTGCATCATAAGCTTCTTGTTCTGATTTAGATTTAAACTTCGACTCGGTATGCGCAACCCCTTTACCTTTTCCAATATCAGATTGAACCACTTTCTTCTTCAAAGGTTCACCAATAACTAAACTTTTGCTCTTGGATTTGGGTTTAGTTGCAGTAGATTGAACAGATAAAACAGGTGCAATGATAGGTGTAGAAATAGATGAAGTTTTACTTAGATTTATCAAAGTACTTGCAGCTTCTTTCTCAACTTCTTTAGACTTAGGTGGTGATACAGAGAGAGTTGTGACAATAGTGGAAGTGGTTATGATAGCAGTGGGTATGATAGTAGTAGGTATGATAGTAGTTGGTATAATAGCCATGTCTGTTACTGCAGCAGTGGTTAGAAGAGTACTAACCGTGGTTTCAGACATACCATCAGTGTTTGTGTTCTGTACTACATCTTCTACAACTTTCTTCACATTTTCAAGAACTGCCTCATTCCCATCTTTATCAGATACCAAAAATGTTTGATCTCCACTATCAACATCTTCTTCCATAGATACATTAACAGCCTCCCCTGAATTCTTGCCTTCACTCCTCCCCTGTTTGGATACAGCCTCCATATTCAGAGCTGGAGAGGAGTCCACCTTCTTTTTCGTTCTTCTTAGCTTCCTTAAAGCAGCAATCCCAGGCCTTTTCATCTTCTCCAAAACCAAAACCCTGTGCTTCAATCTCCTAATATCCTTTCCTTGAAACACAGCCAACTCCTGTAGACCCGAAATCGTCTCCTCCATCTTAGTACATTTAACCGTCAATTCATTTAAGCGTTCAAGAATATCCTCCCCACTTCGACCTGTGTGAACTGGTCCGAAAGGTGGTTCATTGGAAAAGTCACCATGTACAAACTCAGAATCCGTCAATTCATGTTCAGGTTCCAACCTATCCTCATCACTTCGAGTTGTGTTAACTGCTCCGAGAGGTGAATCCTTGGATATAGAAAACATAGCATCAGACCGAGCCTGAACATCTATGCACCATGTATTAGCCAAGTGGCTAGGGATACCTCCACCTGTGTTAAGTTCCAAGGAACTCTCCACATTAGGAGTTGCCAAAGGTTGGGTCTTATTTATGTTTCCACTATCCTGACCAGCAACAAAGCATGAATCAGTAGTGTAAGCCCTTCCAATCATGTCACCTTCACCACCTGTGACAGCCTCAATAACAACACCACTAACACTAGCCTGAGGTAGCTCAGTGCCCTTCAGTCTCCTAGTGAATACAATAGATGTAGCAGTGGTTTGAGTTTGACTAGAAGTGGGTTGAGATACACTATCAGCGTTTACAGGTGTACTATCAGGGTTTTGAGGTGCATCAGCAAGGTTTTCAGATGTTACAGAGACTAAAGGTTGAGATGCAGAATCCTCATCAAACTCCTGATCAGTAGGCAAAGTAAGCATATGAGGAAATAAAGGCACATCGATAATGTTTACATTTTGTGGCTGATTCCTCATATGTGCAAAAACCTTAGAAAGCATATGATTTACTTCATACTCCTGAGTATGTTCAACAGGCTCCTCTATTTGACTTTCCACAATCAGTTGAACAAACCTAGGATATAAATAGTATTTACCCTTCTTCCTAATGTTTTGTACAAGCCCCTCATATATCATCTTAGACCAATTGAACTTTCTTCCATCAGACAAACAAATAATAGCAGTAGCAATTTTGGAAGGAAAGTCATTAAACCCTGTGGTCTTATTACTCATACACATCAATAAGGTATGAATAAGAAACTTCCATTGTTTTGAAAACAAACTCTTAAAATATTGTACCTTATTACCTCTGTGGGAATAACCTAACCGTTCCAAACCAGCAACAATCTCAACATCTGAAAGATTATCAACACCAGCAGCATCATCAAACTTAAAAACATCCCTAATGATCTCTTCAGAAACAGAAATAGCATGCTCATCCACAACAGTGCTAAACACTTCGACTCCAGCAACCTTTTCAAGCTTAGCATTCCTCCAGAACTGATGTATGTAGGCTTTAAAAATGGTTGGTGTGACAGTTAAGGCATAGTGAATAGGACTGTGAACAAGGAAATCAATCATTTGATGAAACCCTTCAGATCGATCATTCTTTGTAAGAATAGCAACAAGATTATGTGAAGTGGAATACTTTTCAGCCATTGTGATGAATGATGGTTATAATGTGGGTTTTGTGAATTATGCAAAGATAGGTGATTAGGGTTAGTAGTGAGCGCCAATGGAAATGGTTTGAAGATCAAATAAATGATCCATTCGTGATTTGGGGGAAATAAAATACTTTTGCAAAAGTTACCAAGCAGCCCCTGTAGTATCCAACTCCAACAAAATGCTATCCGCGGTTGCAGAACAGCTATCCGCGTTTAGACACAAACCATCCATGGATACATAGTAACTCTTCAACCAAACTACCAATAATTATAGCGAGCAAATCTGTGTTATTATGAAAGAGATCTCACAAAAATATGAAGGATGACACAACAACTTTTTTTTTTTTTTAACAAACATAAGTAGCTAATACACCAGCTCCTATGTACACAAATCCTTCATACCTGCAAGACAAAAACACAAAACAAACACAGAGAAGAAGGTTATTGTTATCAGTGGTTAGTTTATACCATCAGTGGATCCAAATGGCCTATCCGTGGTTAGAACAGGTAAGTCAATATGGTCAACGTGTTGGATTAATATCAGTCCAACACCCAAGAATCACATTAATTCCTCAACCACATTTAACCTGCCCCTCATTTACTTCCAAAGCCCATTTCTCTGCTTATATAAAGAACCCAAAACTCATAAAGCACACACACCAATTAAAATCAAAACCCTAATTACCCCAAAATCCACAATCAACTTCAATCACCATGTGGAACCCTAGTTGGAATAAACCAGAAGTAGTTGATCTAACATCCTCCTCATCCTCATCATCATCAAGTGAAGATACTAACCCATGGCAGTTTTACCTCCCTCCACAAGAAACAAGACCAAGAAAATCCCCATTTCTTCCATCATCAGAAGATGATAGTGTGGTGAATCCAAGTGATGCATCTGAGGACTCTGATGACTCCTCAAAGAAGATAACTTCAAACCCCCAACCTTCATCATCCCAACCCCAAACAAGACCACGAGCAAGAAACCCACCACTCCCAAACAACAGAGAGGTGGTTCTTGGTCTTCCAGCACCAGGGTGTGGTGCTTCTTCACATATCGTAAGGGGGAAGGGAAAAAGGAAAATGGAATGATGCTTTTTGGTGAAACCAGTAGATGCAAGTATGATATGACTATGTCCTTTGTGCTTCATCTACTGTGGTCATCTTCATCATCTTCGTTTTCATCAATCCATCCTTCCCATTTTGATCCTTAGCTTTTCTGTTATCTGGTCATGCATATTACAAATGCATATCCAGCAACTGGAAGGAACTATGTGAGCAAGTATAGTAATAGGAAATCATGTATAGAAGTAGTCTTTTAATTTGCACTTGAAGTTGCATTGTAAGCTGTAAGCTGTAAACTGTTTTGTTGAATGAATGAACAATGAACTTCAGTACTTCTTTTACTTCTATAATAATCTTTCTTGTATCTGCAAAATGGTTAGTGAAAACAGGACAACTAGCAGTGGTTTGAACCAAACAATCAGTGGTTAGAAACAAACTATCAGTGATTAGAAACAAGAATAGCAAGACTAAGATTACATAATAACAGTCCAATACTTATACAAACTTTTACAAAACAAGTTGAGAGATTAGAGATTAATCATTCCAATACTAACAACAAGGTACTGAAACCTCCCCACATCAAATGCTTTGGTGAGAAGATCAGCAACATTGAAATTAGTATGGATTTTTACCATTTGAATCAGCCTTTTCTCATTACAATCTCTAATGAAATGATGCCTTATCTCAATATGTTTAGTTCTAGAATGTAAAACTGGATTTTTAATTATGCAAATTGTACTATTATTATCAATGTAAATCTTAGTATGCATAAAATTGTACCCAAAATCCAGCAATTGATTCTGAATCCAAAGAACTTGACCACAGCAACTAGCAGCAGCCACATATTCAGCTTCAGTTGTAGAATTAGCCACAATAGTTTGCTTTTTACACTGCCATGAAATAAGTCTGCTTCCCAAAAACTGACATCCTCCAGTAGTAGACTTCCTATCCAAACTAGCTCCAGCATAGTCACTATCTGTGTAGGCCACCAAGTCAAAAGGGGAATCCTTAGAGTACCAAAGGCCTAATTTAGGATGACCTTTAAGATATCTAAAGATCCTCTTAACAGCATTCATGTGTGAGGTATTAGGTGTGACTTGAAATCTTGCACACACACATACCGAGAACATAATATCTGGCCTAGATGCAGTGAGATACATCAAAGATCCAATCATGGACCTGTACAACTTCTGATCAACTCTGGTACTTCCATCATCAGGTAGCAATGGTTTCCGAGTCTCCATTGGTGTACTAGCACTCTTCACATCCTGAAACCCAAACTTCTTCAAAACATCTGCTACATACTTATCTTGACTAATGAAGATACCATCAGTCCTTTGTTGAACCTGTAGCCCCAAAAAGAAAGTTAGTTTGCCCATAGAACTCATCTGAAACTTATCATGCATAAGCTTCTCAAAATCTTTGCATAGCTCCTTATTGGTTGAGCCAAAGATGATATCATCTACATAAACCTGAACCAATAAAATATCATCTTTGTGGTTTCTAATGAACAAAGTTTTATCAATCAAACCTCTTTTAAACCCATTGTCCATCAAATAAGTAGACAGGCACTCATACCATGCCCTAGGAGCTTGATGCAACCCATACATATCCTTTCTCACTCTATAAACCTTGTCAGGATGATCAAGATCTTCAAAACCAGGAGGTTGACAAACATAAACCTCCTCATCAATTGTGTCATACAAAAATGCACTTTTAACATCCATCTGATACACAACAAAATTCTTGAATGAAGCATAAGCTAAAAACAATCTAATAGCCTCAATTCTTGCAACTGGAGCAAACACTTCATCATAATCCAAACCTTCAGTTTGTGTGTATCCTTGAGCAACCAACCTTGACTTGTTCCTCACAACAATACCTCTTTCATCCCTTTTGTTTCTGAATACCCATTTTGTCCCAATTGCCCTCTTACCATTTGGAAGATCTACCAATGTCCAAACCTCTTGAAGTTTGAACTGAAGAAGCTCCTCTTGCATTGATTCTACCCATCCTTCTTCAGATAATGCTTCTTCAACTCTCTTAGGCTCCTTTTGAGACAGAAAACAAGCAAACAGACAATTTTGCAGATCTTTATGACTGTTTCTTTTGTTAAGTGATCTTGCAAAGAACCCATGTTCAGGAAAGGGTTCATTGTTCTTAACCTTGCTTCTTGTTTGAACTGGAGTATTCAAATTTCCAAGTATTTGTTCCTTGGGATGAATCTTGTGAATCCTTGTTGAGGTAACAGGACTTTCATGAATGACATGTTCCAAATTTGTTAAATCAGCATTGAAGAAATCATCCATGTCTTCATCATCAGTAGGAGTATCAATTTCTATCAAAGCATGCATGTCAGGATCATGTGGATACTCCTCTTCACCAAATAATGGCTTTTCATGTGGTCCAAAGAAAGTACTATCACCAGTACTTGCAGCCGGGGTTTCACTTGAACTATCAATGGTAGAAGATGGCTTGTCAGCGGTTACAGTTGGCTTAGCAGTGCTTTCAGTAGGCTTAGCAGTGCTTGCAGACTGCCTTTTCTTCTTTTCAATTTCTTCTACCAACACTGAGTTATCTTTCAACAACTCATCTTTATCTTGATGATGTTCAACATTTCTTCCATTATTCAGTTCAGCATCATCAGTGGGACCTTGCTTATTAATGATGGAAGGAACAAAATCAGCTTTCCACTTTTCAACCAAATAGAACTCCTTTGGAGAATCAGCTTCCTTAGAAGGTGTTTCAGTATCAGAATCCTTTTGTGTACCTGCATTAACATTAGTGGAAGTTCCTGCAATGATAGGCTCATAATTCATAGATTTGGTTAGCATATCAATGTTAAACAGCCAATCTGGTCCTTTGGTCTCAACACTAGGAGTCTTTTCACTGAATTGAACATGTAAGTTCTCTTCAACAATTTTAGTCCTCCTATTGTATACTCTAAAGGCTTTACTATTAGAAGAATAGCCTAAAAAGTATCCATCATCAGCTTTTTCTTGAAACTTGCCTAGGTAGTCTATGGTATTCAAGATGGTAACAGGACACCCAAAAGGTTTTAGGAATGCAATCATTGGCTTCCTATCATGTAACAGCTCATAGGGGGTCTTGTTATGAGGCTTCACTACCTTAGTTCTATTCTCAAGACATAACATGCAGTGCCTACAGCTTCAGCCCAAAAGGTAGTGGGTAGCTTAGATTCTGACAACATTGTCCTAGCAGCCTCAATTAGTGTTCCATTTTTCCTTTTAACTACACCATTTTGTTGTGGTGTTCTAGCAACACTAAACTGTCTCTCTATACCTTTATCTACACAAAACTGATTCATCACTGCATTCTTAAACTCAGTTCCATTATCACATCTGATTATCTTTACCTTATGATTTACTAGATTTTCTATCTTTGTAATGAAACTCTTGAGAATCTCACTAGTTTCACTCTTAGCAGCCAAAAAGAAAACCCAAGAAAATCTACTATAATCATCAGTGATAACTAGGCAACACTGCTTATGGTTCAAACTCTTGACAAAAGTAGGTCCAAATAAGTCCATATGAAGCATAAACAGTGGTTGTGTAATGGTGTTGACAGTTTTGGACTTACAAGAAGCTCTATGTTGTTTTCCTTTTTGACAGGCCACACACAGTTCCTTACACTCAAAAACCTTAGAAGGTAACCCTCTCACTAAGTTCCCTTTAACCAGTTTATTGATTTTTTTGTAATTGAGGTGACCTAATCTTCTATGCCATAACTTAGACTCATCCACAGATGCTTTAGCAAACAAACAGGTTAAGGACCTATTAGGAATTACATCTTTAAGATCAAAACAGTATATATTTTCCTTCCTAGGTACCCTAAGTTGTATAAACTTTTCATCAGGCATCTTAAACTCAGGTGACAACACCACACATTCAGTTTCACCAAAAAGTACCCAGTTTTTCTTATCACACATTTGAGAAACACTGAATAAATTGTACTTAAGTCCCTGTACCAAGTAGACTTTGTCAAAGTCCAAATTCCTGCTCGATTGTGCCTCTTCCAAGTATCTTTCCTCCCTTTGGATCATTGCCAAATGCCACATATCCTCCATCAAAAGCTTCAAAATCTTCCATGTTGCTCCCATCCCAAGTCATGTGCCCAGAGCAACCACTATCAAAAACACCTTTGTCTTTTAGCTCATCTTGTAGATTGCCCTGCACATGAAATTAAACTAGTTAGTTCCTTTTGTGGACCCAAGCCAATACTGACTTGGGTCTGGCCTGTGCATCAATATAATCAAATTTGTTTAGGTCCATTGATGCACAGTTGACATGATGTAAAACCTTTGTCTTAGGTTTCCATTGCCAACTAGCGAGGCCTTAACAAAGCATAAAAATGATTTCCAACCACTGTATCAGTTATCACCTTTGGAATTTTAAAACTTCTTTGTTATCTGTGGTGATTTTTGGCTTATCAGTGGTTTGATTTTGCTTAGCCGTGTTTACACTTTGCTTAGCAGTGGTTGGAACCCATTTGGGAGAAGCAGTGACAATTGATTTTGTATTCCCATTTCTCATCAACACTGCACTTGGAATCATGTTTTTGTTTGGATGAGGGTTTGTATTCTTTGAAAAGTTTTGATGATTTACCCTCCTCCAATGATTCCATACTTGTGGTCTGTTTTTATTACAATTTCTCTGTAAGTGTTCAAAACTACCACATACAAAACAAGCCTTTTTAACACATTGAAACTCATCACCTAATCTGTTAGAAATTAGACCATTTAAGCTTCTTTGATTACCCCTAGGTTTATATTGTTTCATCTGTTCCCTAGGTATTTCCCTGTACTCTACTACTTTCTTGGTAACTTTAGCTCCAAATCTAGGTACAAGGTTGACTTGTTGAGAATCAACTTTCTTAACTTTTTCTATCTCTTTAGACTTAGTTGATTCAGTACTATCTTCCTCAGAATCTGATTCCCAATCTTCAATTATGGGAGCATCAGATGACTTATCAGAACTTATTTTAGGTGTTTCGGTTTTACTTAATCCTTCTACAGGTTTGTTAAAGCTGAATTCACTACTAAATGACAGTTCTTTAGCAGGTGGTGCATTTTTCATCAAAGAGGGTGGTGGCATATTATTGTATCCAAGACCAGTACCATCTTTGAAAAGTTTTTGACCTATTGGTTTATTTACTAGATCAGAAGCATATTGTGTTTTGGCAACCCTAACAACATGTTTTTCTTTTTCATCTAGGGCTTTTTGTTTTACACTCTCTGCCTCTGCTAGTTTATCTTTAAGCATTTTAATCTCTCTATCTTTAAGATCAATTTCAACACCTAGTATATTGATCTTTTCTACATATTCAAACTCACATTTAATACAGTACCTTAGTTTTTCTTCCACACCCTCTAGACCAACTCTATAACCTAAGTTATCTAGAGTCAATCTTTCTACTTCTTTCCTCATACTCTCAGTGATAGCTTTTTGAGATTCTAAGTTATCATAACATGATTTAAAAGAACAAGTAGATGTTTTAGAATCATTAGATACCTCAGAATCTGAACCAGAAGATGAAGCATAGGCCATTAGAGCAAAGTTATGCTCTTTTGAAGCTTCACTAGCAAGAAAAGCTGCATTTGGACCTTCTTCAATTTGATCACTCCAGTCATAATCTCCAAGCCCATCTTGAGCAACCAAAGCTGAAGAAGCAGCAGGCTCTTCTATGACCTTCTTAGTGCCTTCAATTCTCTTAGGAGCTCGACATTCCCTAGCAAAGTGACCTTTCTTCTTGCAATTAAAGCACTCCATCTTGCTCTTGTCGAATCCAGCTCTCCTTTGACCATCATACTTAACCTGTCTTCCAGTCCTTCTCAGAAACTTCCTTGCTTGAAGAGTCAACATTGCCATTTGCCATTGAAGATTAATCTCCTCAAGATCATCAGGATCAATTTGATCTAGATCTTGATTAAGAACAGTAACACTGGTAGTTAAATCAGCCAGAAAGGCACAAATTGCACCATCAACGACATTATCACTAACCAGTGGTATTGTTTGCAATAGCCGTGGTTATACCATAGGCAGCAGTGGATACATCTTGTGGGCTCTTGTAATTAGTGGAAACAAAAGCAATGTTTTGATTGGAAGAAGATGTATTGGCAAAGTTATTCTCAGACTCATAAACCTTCAAGTTATTGAAGAGATTGTCCAGAGTCATCTTAGGAAAATCCTCCTTATTTCTCCACACAATTGTATGAATAGCCCATTCAGAGGATAAACTCCTAATGAACTTCAAATTAATATCTTCTTGAAGAACCTTGTAATCCACTGACTTCAGTTGGTTGATAAGTTTTTGAAGTCTATTATATGTGCCATCAAGTTTTTCTCCACTAAGAGCAGTAAAGGTTTCAAATTGATGCTTGAGCATATTCATTCTTGACTTCTTAGTAGCTTCATTACCAGCAAACCTTAATTCAAGAGCATCCAATAATTCTTTAGCAGACTCATATTGTTCAAAGTCCAAGGCAAACTCATTAGGTATTCCCATGGAGAGAATACTGTGAGCTTTGATCTCAAGTTTCCGTCTAGCCTTGTCAGGTTCACTAACTATTGCTATCTCCTTGCCATCCTCACCCTTCTTATGAAGAGTATCACCTTTTTCCACAACATCCCAGATAGCATAGTCAATCATACGAATGTATTGCCTCATTCGCATTCTCCAGATTTGATACTCACCATGCTTGAGCATGGGTACCTTAGATGCAATCACCATGTGAGTTTCGTCAGACATCTTTACTTAGAATAGAGCTTAAAAGAACTTCTTCTTGATTACAGTTTCTAGATCACAAGCTTTGATACCACTTGTTGATCCCAGTTGAGCAAACGATCTAATATAGAAACTGACTTGTAACAAAAGCTTATTAAGTATTACGCGGAATTTAACACTTAATCTTAAGAAGAAGAACAGTTAACATTCAACACCTCAATATTATTTATTAATACGAATACTCTTATAGTATTAGGGTTTTGCAACCTTGAAGTGTATCGACCTTAGATATAAAACTTACGTATATCTAATCTAACCTAGAACCTCCTTTTATAGACTAAGGAGTCCTATACATTATACAATACGTAACCTACAAGATAAATATCTTTTCCATATTTATCTAATACAATAAACTAAACCGACTATACAAGACACTAGCAGTGGTTACAATACATCGTCCGTGGTTACACATTACTACTAGCTGTGGTTGTCTTCATCAGCGGTTCCATCCTTCTGTCCATGGTTATATCAACACTGTCCGTGGTTCCAGTACTTAGAGTAATTCATGATTCAAGGAACCAAAAACCCAACACTTATACTCTTCAGCAAAATGGGATTGCTGAGAGAAAGCAAGTCACTTATTAAATGTTGCTAGAAGTTTGTTGTTTCAAAGTGGTATTCCTTTAAGTATGTGGCCTGAATGCATTTTAACTGCTGCCTATCTAATTAACAGGTTACCATCTTCTGTTCTGAGTGGAAAGTCTCCTTTTGAGCTGGTGTATGGTCAAAAACCAAAACTTTCTCATCTGAGATGTTTTGGTTGTTTGTGTTTCTCTTCTATCCTTAATAATTCTGATAAATTTTCTTCTAAATCTGAAAAATGTGTCCTCATTGGTTTTTCTACAACAAAAAAGGCTTATAACGTTTACAGTCTTGAGTCTAAACTGATTTCTTATTCTAGAGATGTTCAATTTTATGAAACTGTTTTTTCATTTAAAATGAACACTCAACTACAAACTGATAAGGCTTCTGACACTACACTCAATGATCTAAATTTTTTTTAATGAGAAACACATTGATCAAAATCCTAATGATGAAAGGAGGTTCTAATACATTCAATGATGATGGTTGTGCCTATTCATGCCCTAGAAGTACACATACTTCTAATGATGGTGAGAATACTGGTATGGCAACATCCATAGATGACAATAATCTATCTAAGGGAAGTGCCCCTTCCAATCTTAACACAACTCAATCTGTCCCTACTCAGAACACTAGTAATGAGTAGCCTGCTCTTAGAAGGTCTAGTAAGGACTCTAGAATGCCTGCTAAGTTTAATGATTATGTTGTGAGTAGTAATGTAAAGTATGGGCTTTAGAAATATGTATGTTATTCTAATCTAAGCCCTGCAAATTATTGTTTCTCTAACACTTTAAACAAATCTGTTGAGCCTACCTCTTATGAGGAGGCTGCTAAAGATATTAATTGGGTTCAGGCTATGAATAATGAGATAACTGCTTTAAAAAGAAATAACACTTGGACTAAGTGTGAACTTCCTAAAGGAAGGATAACTGTCAATAGTAAGTGGTTATGGAAAAATAAGTATAAATCATCAGGAGAAAATGATAAACATAAAGCAAGGGTTGTTGCCAGAGGCTTTAGCCAGAGGGAGGGATTTGATTATAGAGAAACTTTCAGTCCTGTTGTTAAAATGTTCACTGTGAGATGTATGATTACTATTGATGTTTGTAATAATTGGAGTATTTTTCAATTAGATGTTAATAATGCATTTCTATATGGTGATTTAACTGAGGATGTTTATATGACTCTTCCTCCTGGCTTTGATGATCATAAGTCTAAAATTATGAAGCTTAATAAATCTCTATATGGCCTTAAATGGGCTCCTAGACAATGGAATGCTAAACTTACTTTAACTCTTAGTGAAAATGGTTTTGTGCAGTATAAATTTGACTACTCCTATTCACTAAGAGGTCTGGAAATGTGTGTTTGATTATTCTTGTGTATGTTGATGACATTATCATTACTGGAAATGATGTTAGTGAAATTGAGAAGTTTAAAGTGTTCTTAAAAACTAAATTTCAAATCAAAGATCTAGGAAAGATGAAATAATTTCTTGGAATTGAAGTTTTAGAAAATGATAATGGTGTGTGTCTCAGTCAAAGGAAGTACTGTCTTGAGCTTTTGCTTGAATATGGCTCACTTGCTGCTAAACCTGATGATTCTCCTTTGCCTGAGAACACCACTCTAAATCATATTGAATCTGATAATGATAAAGCTTTATCTAATATAGGTAATTATCAGAAGCTTGTTGGGCAATTAATCTATCTAACTAATACAAGACCTCACATTGCCTACTCTGTTCACTGTTTAAGCCAATGTATGCATGCTCCATTACAATCTCACTTGAATGCTTCTATTAGAGTTTTGAGATGCTTAAAAAGATCTCCTGGTAATGGCATTTAGATTAATGCAAATGGGAATCTTAAGCTTAAAGCTTATGCTGATTCTAACTGGGCTAGATGTCCAGTTACTAGAAAATATGTTTCTGGTTATTGTGTGTTTTTGGGTAATTCTTTGGTAACTTGGAAAAGTAAAAAACAATCTACCTTGTCCAGGTCATCTTCTGAAGCTGAGTATAGATGCATGGCTTCTGCTATTTGTGAAATTATTTGGCATGCTAATGTGCTTGGTGACATGGGTGTTAAAAATTTGTTACCTGTGGTTTTGCATTGTGACAATAGTTCTGCTCTGCAGAATGATGGTAATCCAGTTTTCCATGAGAAAACTAAGCACTTTGAAATTGATGTTAACTTGGTTAGAGAAAAAGTCTCTGCTGGGGCCTGGGGTTATTAGAACTGAGAAGATTCACACTTCTCAGCAAATTGCTGATATCCTGACTAAAGCCTTAGATATTAAGCAACACAAGTGGCTTTGTGATAAGCTTGGTATGATGGACATGTTTAAGGTTGAAGGTTTGAGGGAGGGTGTTGAATAAATTGGTCAAACCTTCCTTTTATATGTTCAGGGACTAGTTCTATCATTCACATAACTATACTAACTCTAATATATTTAGTGTATCTGTGTTTGTCTCTTAATATTTGTGCAGGGACTAAAGATGGACAAGTACATTGTTGCTGCCTATATATACTCACTTCTAGTACTACCAGTCAGACACACAAGTCGTCTTCTCCATAACCTCTCTGATATTCTTTTCTTGTTATTGTATAGCTAGGCTGATCTATCATCTTGATCAAGCCTAGATTGTATTCTGATTGATTGCTCACACCTAGTGACAATCTTAGTCATTTCTCTCTTGTATTTGTAATCTGATACTCACTAATTTGAATCAAGGGGTGGTTGGTTAGATTCTATCGTGGTGTTGTTATAATTTCTACAAATAAGCTGTCATCTTGAATCTAGCTAAATTGTCCCAATGTATATCTATGATACATTGACAGTTTCTTGTTGGGTCTATTATAGATTTGATGATACAAAACAAGAAGAATGAAACATGAAGGACTAAAAGTGACAAGAAGAGAAACTACAAAAAGATGGAGGATTTGGAAGATTCTAAAAGATATGCTTAAAAGAATATTTAGTTTCCTAATTGTATTATGATTCCTCTTGTAAACCCTAGTTTTCTCTAGTATATAAAGAGACTAGCTTATAGACCCGTGAATTCACGGGGTTTTAAAAGAAATAATGCATTAAGATGTTAAGTGTGCGGATAAAGTAATAAACAACAATAAAAGTAAACATGATCGAATATAATAAACTTCCAGGAATCATCGCGTACAAAATTGATGTTTAGTGTACAGATAAAGTAATAAAAACCATCAAATGTAAACATGTTACGATAAAATAAACGTCCATGAATCGTTGTCTATTAAATTTATGTGCTTCACAAGCAAATGTATGTAGTGAGCGTGAATGAAGTGATAAGGCAGCGTCCATTCCATGTGAACCTAATAAGTTACAAAATATATTAAAAGTGTAAGTAAAAGGATTTTGTGATTTATAATGAAAGGATGAACTTAAGAAATAACGTAAATAATACCATATGTATATTGTAGATACCTCTTGAATCTTGATCAAAGACCTTGGAGCACTTCTTTGTAGACAACATTTGTAGTGGTGTTTGATAGATTACCATCAGCATCACAAACAACAACCTTCAAACCTCGTTTGCTTTTGACACGCGAAACAGCTACATATAGTTGACCGTGTGTGAACACAGGACGTGGCAGGTACAATCCAACTTTTGAAAGTGATTATCCTTGGCTCTTATTTATTGTCATAGCAAATGACACTGACAAAGGATACTGTTTCCTCACTATCTTTAGCGGTAGACGTTTATCAGACGGAGTTATCCTCAACCTCGGTATAATAACCTTGTTTCCAAAACAAGAAGAATGAAACATGAAGAATGAAACATGAAGGACTAAAAGTGACAAGAAGGGAAACTACAAAAAGATGGAGGATTTGGAAGATTCTAAAAGATATGCTTAAAAGAATATTTAGTTTCCTAATTGTATTATGATTCCTCTTGTAAACCCTAGTTTTCTCTAGTATATAAAGAGATATAGGATCATTAGTTTCATAGTACGTAACAAGATGTAAACCTAAAAGGTGTGTGGGGGGGAACCTAGGCTTAGGGAAAAAGCCTAGGGTTTAGTTAGTTAGTGTTAGATCAAGTCTTTGATCTTTATTATAGTTAGTTAGTTAGTTTATGATAATATAAAACCTTGTTCATAATATTGTTGATTCTATGTTTGAATATTCCGCTTTCATTATTATGTGTTCCTAGATATAATATTAGACCTAGTCTAAGAGCTTTCAACGATCTTCACAATTGGTATCAGAGCCTGGGGCTCGTGATATCTAGGATCTACAAGGTTTTTCGAAGAGAAAAGAAGAAAAAAATTCGAGTCTGAAATTTTCGTATTACTTCTGCAGCACTGTTTTCAGGAGGCCATAACTTTTTATTGAATCGTTGGATCGAGCTAAAATTTTTGCTGGTGCATCTCAGTATATCCATCTAAAGTTTCACCGAAGGGATCGTCAATTGGAGCTTTCAGTAGAAAGTTATAGAGTGTCGAAGTCTGTTGCAAGAAATTTCCGTAAGGCTTCTGCAAGACTATTTTCAAACGATCATAACTTTTTCGTTAACCGTTGGATCGTGATGAAATTTTTGGTGGATGTTCTCTATATACTCATCTAACTTTCCACCGGAGGGATCTTCGATCTGAGCTTTTATGTGAAAGATATATGCTGTCGAAGTTGGCTGCTGTGAAAGTACTGCTGGAACACGCAAAGTACTGCTACCCTTTTACAAAGTACTGCTCTGAGTTCGAAAGTACTGCTCTTGGACACGAAAGTACTGCTCATTAGGATGAAAGTCCTGCTCTTGAATTAAGGTACTGCTCATTGGACGCAAAGTACTGCTTGGAGTTTTTTTTTTTAAAGTACTGCTTATGCCTTAAAGTACTGCTCGTATATTTTCAAAGTACTGCTGCTGCTGCAAGTCTCATTCAAATATAATGGTTTATTACGAGGAGACTTGGAATTAAGGGGAAGTCGAGCATAATTATTGTTATGGTTTTTGGACGACACATACACAGGTTATTATTCACACATACAAGGAGTTTGGTGATTTGATCTTAAAAGGATTCAAAAAGGCTCGTATTGGATTCTTATGGATTAATTGATTACGAAGAAGGTTGAATATCATTTATTTAATTTTGTAGTTGAGTTTCACAGGTTTGTGTTCTTATCATATAGCTTGATGAATCTAGCAATGTGTGATTTTTCTTATGATGCTCTATGCACACATTGGCTATCACTTGAAGGAGTTACATTGTAGTGCTCAGTGTCTCATACTAGTTGAGGATTTTTGTCAAGGGATTGCGGTCTACTTATATTTGGTGGGTATAAGTATGGAGTTCCGTGGATAGTACAAGATTTAAGACACAAGTTTGGGAAATTTTACTTCTTCATCAAATTCGTTATATTTGGTTTTCTTCACAAGTAATCATTGCATGGAGCTTACAGATTTGAAGAATCAAGAAGATGGTTAACATATGGGTTTCAGGGGAAGCTTATTGTTAAATGTTTAACCATCTACATGCATCACTCAAGGGGAAGTGTTTGATTTTTTACTACTGTTGATCATTATTACTATTGCTAGTTGCAGTTTCTATTGTTTTGAATCCATTTTTCCTATGGTGCGTAATGGTGGGCGATTTTAAACATTGGAAGTCTTAGATTGGAAGTATGATATTGGTTCGTGGTGGTCAAGATCATTATTTGCATACGTTCCCTATTTGGATAATAACAAAAAGGGGAAGAGATGTTTGAGTGGCATGGCATAGATTAAGGGGAAGACAAAGGAAGATAAGAGTGTTTCATTCATGGTGAGATTTAATTATCTCAACTTCTGCTACTTCGTCTAGGGAAGTTCGTACAAGAATCGTGTTTGTTTTGTCATCATCAAATAGGGGAAGATTGTTGGGTCTATTATAGATTTGATGATACAAAACAAGAAGAATGAAACATGAAGGACTAAAAGTGACAAGAAGGGAAACTACAAAAAGATGGAGGATTTGGAAGATTCTAAAAGATATGCTTAAAAGAATATTTAGTTTCCTAATTGTATTATGATTCCTCTTGTAAACCCTAGTTGTCTCTAGTATATAAAGAGACATAGGATCATTAGTTTCATAGTACGTACAAGATGTAAACCTAAAAGGTGTGTGTGTGTGGGAACCTAGGCTTAGGGAAAACGCCTAGGGTTTAGTTAGTTAGTGTTAGATCAAGTCTTTGATCTTTATTATAGTTAGTTAGTTAGTTTATGATAATATAAAACCTTGTTCATAATATTGTTGATTCTATGTTTGAATATTCCGCTTTCATTATTATGTGTTCCTAGATATAATATTAGACCTAGTCTAAGAGCTTTCAATGATCTTCACATTTCTTTTGATCCTCCTAACAAACCAATGACACATTTAAGAAGATACACAAGATGGTTTAAACTGATGTAATAAAACTAAGCACTAAGAGAAACAAAAGAAGATATATATAAAATCCACCATTCAATACTGCATTGTGCTGTGATCATCTTGACTCTTAAAAAACGTCAAACTCTGGCAGTCGATCAAGATGCCGGAGGATCTCCCTTCATAAATTAAGAGATTAAAAAATTGAGTGAGTAAATTATAGTTACAAATACATCAGTTATTATTAAAAAAAATAATAAATAAATAAAATAAATAAAAATAGTGAAAATGTGAAGAATATATTAACTCAAAACATATTAACGTTTACAAAGATTCAGGAAACAAGATCAATGTACAGGCACATGATCCACTTGCAACATAACAACATTCAAACTGAGAAATCCTAAACAACTAATTCTTCACATTCTACACTAGTAGTAACTACATTTCCTATAACAATACTGAAACCGTAAAGTATACTTAAGTTATTATCAAATATACAATGAAGGAAATAACAAAATATAGTAGACTTAAGTTATCCGTAAAGAGAAGAGAGTTTTAAGTACTCAGAGTCAAATAATCATAAAATTATGACAACTAAGTGCTTTAACTTGCTAACGTTTGCATGTCACAACAAGTCAGCAGTATCCTAGACTATGTTAGTGCATTAAAATATGTCATTTAGTATGATATTCAAATGAAAAATCTAGTTCAACTAGTGTAACGTGGGAGTCAATTGATCATGTTGTTATACAGGCTTTTCTTGCAAATAACATATCGACCACACATCCTCAGTATTTTTTCTTTGGATGCAGAAATTTATTGTTTGGATGGCATATCTGACACAACTAGGATTGATTATATCAAATGTTGAAGGCTATTTATTTAACCAAATAGGTGAAATTATGAAAACAATGACATTAACCCAAGTTGTGAACATATCACGATGGCGTATCTTACACAACACGGGGAAATGGCCACCCATGGTGTTAGTGGCAATTTTATTAATAACAAGGCCTTAGTTTAAAACCCCTGTACAAATAAAAATAAAGCATGATATTACAATACGACTCTACCAACATAATGGTGAACAATTATAAGTAGAGAAAAAAACACACAAAAAGTACTCGTAGAAAACAAGAAGCACTACGCACGTGCAACCCTTTGCAACCTTGCAACGAACACCAACACCTTTACATACACCCAATCTTTCAAGCAATTATGAAAGTGGAAAAACGCATGTCTGAGACGATGATTCAGAAGTAAAGCGCTACATGCTATCCAAAATGCAGTTGCAAAACCAGTGGCCCCTCCAATATAAAACCATCTTTGAAGCTCATCTGCATCACCCTCACTATCACCGACTGGTGGAACTCCTTTATCTTCATCTTCAAGACATTTTTTCGCTGTAGGAAGTCCACATAGTCCTACATTTCCAGTGAACCTTTCAGGTGGAAAGGACTGGAGTTGAGTGCTGGAAGGAACTCTCCCCGACAGGTTATTATATGACACATCTAGATCATTTAATCTATCCATCTTAGACATGGTTGATGGTATCTCTCCTGAAAACCTATTTCTAGACAAATTCAAAGTCAACAGTTCCGCCATTTGACCAATGTCTCGTGGAATCTCTCCAACTAGAGCCGTACGTTGTTTGACAAGTCTAGTACCAACAATCCATGCAGATTGGTAACTTCATTTGGGATTTGACCTGTGAGATTGTTGCTTGATAAATCGACGGTTTTCACGAATCTCAGGGTGGTACTAAACTCATTTACCTTTCCTTGCCACCCAATCATCAAATGGTCAATATAAATACTATCAACAAATTCTTCATAATGATATTGATTCATAGGTTCAAGTGACCATTGGTAATGATGAATGTTCTGTTTCACAACGAATCCTTTTTGTACCATAGTAGTGAGGTTATTCACACATGAAGGAATTGTTCCATGGAGGTTGTTTATTGACAAATCAAGTATTTGAAGAGTTACTAAGTGACATATTTGTAGAGGAATGGTTCCAAAGAAATTGTTTGATCTAAGGCTGAGAACATACAACCTTGACAAGTGATCCCCAATCCAAACAGGAACATTACCAAAAAACTTGTTTGCCCCAAAATCCAAAAGGCTTAAGTTGGTGCAATTTTTTAGCGACAAAGGCAATTCACCAGAGAAGCTATTGTTGTATAAACACAACATCTCTAGTTGACTGAGGTATCCCAGAGAAGGAGGAAGCCTACCAAACAAAAAGTTGTGACCAAGATTAAGAACTGTTAGCTTTGTCACATTGCCCAAACAATCTGAAAGTTGTCCGGTTAATGAGTTTCGGGAGAGGTCAAGATATTCAAGTTGCTCATACATTTTGCATAAGAAAGATATTCCTCCATGTAATCTATTTCTAGAAAGATCTAAAAAGCTTATACCCACTGGAAAAGCAGGTATTGGACCATAAAAGTTGTTGGAGCTCAAATCTACTATATTTCTGATGGTGTCTGATTGAAAATCTGGTAATTTCCCGCTAATGTTGTTAAAAGAGAGATTCAAATATCCCAATTGAAGGCTCCATTGGTTCCACTCATATGTAGGAAATTGGTCTGAAATGTAATTATTGGAAAGATCAAGATATAAAAGGTTCTTCAGTTTTTGTATCCATTTGGGAAAACGAGGCCCTAGCTTGTTAGAGCTGAAATCTATATACTCTATACTTTCAGATAGGTTTGACATGTCAGCATTCGTAGGAAATCCTTCAAGTAAGTTTCTTGAAAGATCCATATGAAAAATACTTGACTCTTTACTGATTTCAGGGACAACACCTTTAAGAGAATTGGAAGATAGGTCTAGTGTTTTAAGATTGGATAGTTGCCACAGTTTGTCACTTATTGTTCCATCTAAGTGATTTGAAGATAGGTTCAACTGAAAGAGAGTTGAAAAGTATTGGATCTCATCAGACAATGACCCTGTGAATTGGCTACTTGAAGCATCCAATTGTTGTAATGTAGCTGACGTGCATCCAGACAAGTGGTTCAGAAAATCTGAAAGTTTCTCATCAAACTTGTTGCCAGAAATAGAAAGATATGTAAGCTTGTTGCCAAATAATGGGCACAACCAACCATACATGGATGACTTGAGATTGTTGTTATCTAGTGAAAGGATACTGATAGATGAAGAAGAGTTGACAGATGAAGAATATGGATGCATGACTTGTGAGAGGTCACATCCCATTAAGCTTAAACTTGGTGGGTTTTTGAGACCTATAACTACATTTACCCAGTTATTTGCTTTGGCAAGAGAAGTTCCATCCATATAAAGGTTTCCTAGATAAGATAGAGAAGACAACCAATCTAAGTTTTCAACTGTACAACTTCTGAGATTTCTCAGTGAAAGTATGCCTAAATTTGTGAGGTTTCCAAATTCTGGAGGAATGGTACCATAGAAAGAGTTGTCTGAAAGGTCAAGATACTCTAAATTGGCCAAGGAACCAATGGATCTCGGAATGATTTCACTGAAATTGTTCCCACTAAGGTCAAGCTCTGTTAATTTGGTCAAGGAACCAATGGACATGAGAATGGTTCCACTAAAATTATTCCCAAGAAGGAAAAGATGAGTTAATTGGGTCAAGGAGCCAATGGATCTGGGAATGGTTCCACTGAAATTATTCCTATAAAGATCAAGATGAGTTAATTGGGTCATGTTACCAATGGACTCGGGAATGGTGCCAGTAAACTGATTCTGACCAAGGTTGAGATAAGTTAAATGAGTCATGGAGCCAATGAACTCAAAAATGTTTCCATTAAAAGAATTAATAGAAAGGTCAAGATGATTCAAGTATGTTAAGTTAATCAATGAAAGGCTAATCTCACCTCCAAGACCATCTCCATTATTATAGCCTTGCAGGAAAATTTCGGTGACATGACCTGAGACATCGCATGTGACTCCATCCCATTGACAACAATCATCTTCTTCTTCGGGTCTCCATGTAGAGAGTCGGCCTTTAGGGTCTTGAAGGTGAGCTTTAAAATCAAGAAGAGCTTGCCTTTCCTTATCAATGCATGTATTAGCAGCTCCTCCTGCTGCAGCAACAACTTGGTGGCCAAAGGAAGTTGCAGTTGTGGTATTAAGCCACAGAAAGACAAGTGAGAAAATAAACAAAACATGAGTATTCATAAAGTAAAAGTAAATATTTTCTCTCATATTTAATGTATGTTGTATAAAATTGAATTGATGTTTTTTGATCTGATAATGAACACATATGCCTCTATACAGCTTTATATAGACTTCAATAACAAAGAATTGAATTAGATGGATATTAATTTGTGTGGAGCACATAACACTTGGAATAAAAATCATGGAATAAATTTGCAGTCCCGAATTAGATGTTCAAAGACTCTCAAGTCTTTGCAATTATTATGTAAATGTATATCCAGTCAACGACTCTGTTGGAGCTGGCAAAATTGACCTATATGTGTAAAAATAGGTTGGATTGGTTAATTATTTTGAAATTCTAGGTCATTTGGGTTTTTGATAAAAATATAATGGGGTCGAGTGGGCCTTTTAAAACATGCTCTAATAAGAAGAATTGTCCAGTGAGAAATTAGATGTTGAGTTTATAATACATGACATACAATAATAACATGTAGACATCAAGAGTACACAGCGGAAGACTATAGATCATAACAAATAAATAATTAACTGAAAGTATGCGTAACGTACCTCTTGCGAATGTCAGATCTCTTGAACAAAACAAAGAAGTGGTTTAAAGAGTTGTCCCTTACCGTTCTACAACTCAAACTAATTGTTGTAAGAATAGTGTCTTACTACCACGTTCTTGTACACACGAATTAACCAACGAATCAAGCGATTGCTAGATCTAACACAAGTCCTCGTTTTAAGAAAAAAACGAAACCAAACTCCCTAACAAAGGGGTGTTCGGCCGAGATTTGCAAGAGAGAGGAGAGGAGAGATCTAGAGTTAATACAATGCACAAAGTTATGACAAACCCTAGAACCTAGCCTTGTTTATATAGTGAATAGAAATCTTGAAAAACAAGTTAGGGATTAGGGCTTGGAGAAGCCCCCTTGGCCGGCCATGATGCAAGCCCAAGAGAAAACCCAAAACTTTTTAATTTCAAGATTTTCCATTACTAGTCCTTCTCTTTTCATTTAACGGTCGTTAGTCATTTTTCCGTTAAATACTTAACGATCGTTAAACGGACTTAATGTGCAATAATTAATCGTAAACATTAACATTAATTATTTAACTTTAATTCTCATTCGCTAATGTGTGCAATCCCGTGGTCACGAGTTCGAATCCGAACATTTACGTATTTGTAAATATATACATTTCCAACAGCTCCCACTTGGATATGTTTACAAAACATGAAATGACATTGGTTAGCGTCTAGCAACACGCCAATGCCCCCGGTACAACTCGTGTATGGTTTTCTGGAGAAAAACCAAGTTTCGATGATTCATCATCATATTCATCCTTTTGTTTCTAATACCATGTTAATAAGAATATGGATCTCACTCATATCTTAATTAACTATTCTGTTTCTCGCTTTATGTGATTGATCAAGATTATCAATTCTTCTGAACATATTCCAGAAGACCTTGGGCATGGCCATGCAAACATCTTAACAACCCTACGAGGAGCCCAGCAGTATTATACTTCAAAATAAATTTGAAGGAAACAAATCCTATTTTGACTACAAGCAGGATTTATAGATTTCGCAACACTTCTGAAAACAACCCTTATAACTACCAGTTACGTATAGCGTTAGATTGCTTCACAAAAATGCACTACATCCATGACATATCTCTGGTATCTCAAGTCAGAGGATAAATATTCATGATATACTTAATGACAAAGATCCATAAAGTATCATCATGTGGGTGGGATAAGTCCTATACTCAATTCATTGAATATCATCTGAAATTAGTCATGCTACGCATCAATATACTTTCAAGTATATTCTAACTAATACTCAGATTTGTCTTAATTCAATATCATTCCCATGTTATTGATCGACAACGGACTATTTAGAATAACTTAAGTTATTCAAGGATTTAAACATGTAAATATAGGATAACATCATAATAAATGAATAATAAACATAACAAAATACTTTATTTCATTTCAATAATAATGTTTAGAATATCCTTTTATCCAAATACTAAATAGATCAATGCATGATAATTCTTAGTTAATTAATTTTGCCACAAATCATGCAACTCATACTTGTTGACAGGACATAATTTCAACTAACTTTGATCTATAGGAATTTTGAGAATACTTATTTCAAAAATTCAATAAGTGAATTTCTTGTATGTGTTTACACATATCTTGATATTGTCATATCATTCCATAAGGTGCGTGACAACCTAAACCACCTTTATATGACAATCATCTTTCAAAACTTTTAAAGTTTAAAGTATTCTTTATTCTTTAATGTATAATGCAACTATGCTCTTAGTTGAGCATAACTAGTCATCATCAAGGATACCGTGACTAGAATTGAGTGTCATCTCAATTATACTAGCATCATTGTGTACAACAATATGCTCTTTAAACATCCGTAAACTTTGAACAGTTATAGTGTAATGTTGGTGCCTACCAAAACTTAAGTTTGTTGGCAATGACAATTATGAAACAATTGTCATATAATCATCCATAGAATCTAGGAGCATCTCCAGACTGTGGAATGTGATTCTAAATCCAAACATATTCCTTTTAAAATATTTATTACACTAAAAAATTTCAATGTTGTCAAATCATCTTGTAATCAAGCATGACACAACAATCTTATACACAACATGATGTTCATGATGAATCTTCAAGTTAAACTTTAAGATCTCATATATCTTGTCAAAGATATGTATTCATCATGTTCTATTTGACTCATTTATTTACCGCATATGTTTATAATAATAAACATATATTCCAAGGTTGTATATATTATTTCCAAATCTTACAAACGAAGTTTCATTCCAACTAAAACTTAATTTAAGTGGAATGTAGTTGCCCATAAAACATATAAGATTTAAGAAAAATAAATAATACTCTCACTAGCTTTCAGGAATACTTATGAGCAATCTTATTTTAATTATTAAATCAAACATGGATTTAATATTAAACATAAGAATCATCTCCTAGATGCATGCATATATCCATTCATGGATTCTTGCAGTCTGTACATATTCAAAGATTATTTGAATTTATAAAACTACTTTGTATTACTCATCGTCCTCGCAAAAGTAATTCCACAACAAAGAGTTTTGATATTCATTGTCAAAATTTCATATCAATGAAACTAAGTATGATAATTATAATCTTTATACTTCTATTTAATGTATCTAGAAAAGAATATTCAATCATAGTTAATTGATTAAGTATGATTAATATTATTGTCACTAGACATGCATTAAATATGTGTACAATATTGTCCATATGATTCCTACACAAAGATTTAAACCACTAGGGTTTCCATTCTTTGAAGAAACTCATTAAGATAAACCAAATATCTAAAGTTGATTATCTCTATGGACAGCATCTCTACATTCATAGTATGATTAATTTACCACAATTCAACATTTGGTAAATTCATCATTATGATTAACAGGCTTACCATGATCCTGTAACTCATATTCCTCAACATATTAAATATCTGAGATATCCTTGCGGATCTATGAATGACAATTCAATCATATTGAGGTCTATCATATACATGTTTAGCCTCATCATGATATTTGCTAGTGCATTTTAGAAGATTATGTATTTTGTAATTCAATCTTTCAAGATCTAAACAAAACTCCCACTTGCCTTTAACAATTTAAATATTACCTTTAAATAGATTAGCAAGTAGAGCAACAATACATTTTTCTCTTTTGGGATATTACAAAAAACATTGACAGTTCCTGACATTAGTTTGTTACAACCCACTTTACAAGTAGTTTAACAAATTCAGAACTTCATTATAAGACTTAATGTGATTCATCACATTCCATAAAAATGGTGTCTTATTAATCTTCTAGGTTGGAGTCTTATTGAGTATATTCAATCTATACTCAATCTACTAACCTTGATAACATGTGGAAGAAACTATAGTTATCTTGAATCAAACATGCCAACAGATTTTGATTCTTCTAACTGAACATACCATAAAACTATGGTATTTTCTTAGAATTAATATTGTAAGAAAATCTAACAATATTTTAAGATAACAATCTACTCTTTGGCTTACCTATTTACCAAAAAAGTAAAACTTAATGGTACAATAGAATTACCAAGTCAATTGCATGCATTATAACACAAGTATTTTTGACCAAGTCAAAAGACATATCAGTTATAATCCCACTATACGTTATAAGTCATTGATCAACTCATTGACTTCATGCAAATGTCTTAAAACATAGCAAGTTAACGTCTTACTTTATATTGTAAGACTTTGAAAGACTTCATGTTTGTGACTTTACAAAATCATAAACATTTATAATTAAAGTAATTATGAACACCACCTCAGGTTTCAATTAATATTTCAAGTTAATATTTACTACATATATTTAAGTCATTCAACGAATACTTAAATTCAAAGTAGTATTAGATTACTTCATTTAATTATGTCATTTCATGAAATGTTCAACGTAAGAAACTGCAAAATCATCCATGCTCGTTCTCACGACACATGGGTATTTTACCTTGGGCTACAATCTAGTTCACGTTCTCACGTAACATAAATTGTAACTACAAGTGTTTCTTAAATATTGAATGACATAAATATTTAAAATAAAGTAGTCTTTGTTATCATCTTGACACATGTTCTTAATAGGGCAATCATACATATTTAAATGTATACTTCCTATTAGAACGTTATTCTCTTACTTTATAGTCAAGAGAATCCATTTAAATCATATTTATATGTGTTGTACCTTGCACACAATAAAGATTTCTCCCACTTGTGCATGTAACAACATCATGTAGCAGATAAACAACACGACAAATGTTTGTTTATTTGATTAATATGATTTGTGTCATAGATATAACAAGTAGATGTAGGACTATATTGTTTAGTAAGGAAACGCACATGACTATCCTTAAAAACATAAGTGTCTACAATTGGAAAATAATTATCTTTGAAGATAATCTGGGTTACTACACAGGGAACAAAGCTTGTAGCTCCCACTGAATTAGAAATCATTATAATAACTTCTTATTCATTAATGCAACACAAATGCTCTCACTGAATTTGACAACATTATAAGTGTTTCATAACAAGTGAAAACAACTTGCTTGCTTTTTACTTTCCTACACCTTTAAAGAACCATACGTAATCAATACTAAGGTACTAAAAGGTGTATTCTACTCTATGAATGATGGGTTATCCATCAATGTTATTAACTCGAAAAAAATTGGGTATGCAATTTCTTCCTTAACAGGCCTACCATGCCCATACTGGTATGTAGCACCTTTAAAGGCTAAAGCAAAACAACTAGATAGAATATGCTAGTTTGCCTTTTACCAATTTTCGCGGTAATTAGTCTAGCTTCTAATGTAAGTCATATACATGTTTTCCAGTTAACGAACATTCATGTTGTTACAAAAGGATTTATTCACCAAATGAGGGTAATGAAATCTTTAAGGAAAATAAGATGTGCAATTCATTGCTATGAGTTACATTAGAATTTAGACAATTCAAATGTTCCTATTGTACCTTTCTCATTCATGAAAAGGAATAGGATTGAGTCTCATTCTTTTCCCATAGAAAAGAGACTTTGTTTGTCTTTTCGGTAAATTATTCTAGATCAAACATTTGTTTGAAAGCGGAATCGATCAATTTACTAATAAAAGACCAAACCACGTTTACGGTTAAATGTTGCATTAATACATTTAAAAGAATTACAAAATTCAATTTTAGTATTTTCGATAATTAACCTTTTCAAGAAAATTAAATACCCATGGTTCATAAACATATAACCATTTAATTTTCACTGAAAACTAGGATCCAAGTTGACATAGTTTCATCACATCAGTTGATCTGCTAGTAATGAAATTATTCAAAATGGTACGAGTCGAACCTCAAATGCCAATTTTCAAATTGCAACTCCTAGATTTATGGGATTTACATTTAGCCAATTTCAATTTCCATGTAAATATGTTTTATCCCCATCTTATGCCTTGAGTTGCCAGTTCTCACTACAAAACTCAATTAAGTTGTCCAACTTAAGAAACTGCAAAATTATCCATGCCCGTTCTCACGTCACGTGGATATTTTACCCTTTGATTACGATTTAAATCACGTTCTCACGCAAATAAAAGGTAATCTCAGGTGTTTCCGTTTCGTTGGATGGCATATAACTTAAATTAAAGGGTAATAATTTTGATGTCAAATCAAATATGTACAAAGATGTCATGCATTCATTTTCGTAACATAGGTTTTATTAAAACATTTATATCTTGTTTTAATGTATAAGCTTTTCATCATCAAACTTTAATTGAGGTATTGGCTTCACCAATCAAGGAATTTAGTGTTAATTATCATCCATTATACCGTACTTTTGCATAAGTGTAAACACTTAGTGTTTCGGGTAATTACCACCGAAGTGGCGCATGGAATTAAAACTAATTCGCCCTTAAGATGAGCTTGCACATTTTATGGCTTACTAAGTAGCTCCATTCGAACTTACAGGGGGCAGAGGACCAGGTAAGCGCTAAAGCATAACCTTAGACATCTTTTCAGTGTGACTGTGCGCACTTCTTTATTAACCTCTTTATAGTTCATTCTAATGGGTGAGCCGTTCAGACCATTTGTACCAAAGTCACCAATCAATTAAACGATTATGATTACTATGCTTAAAAATACATGTTTCACCATTGTTTAGGTCTGTTTATTTTTCTTGTAAAAATACCCTTGTTACACATATCAAACAAGCAAGTATTTAAAAATAAACATATAAACAATGAATGCATAACAAAAAAAATCATGCATATCAAATAGCCACATGCAAACCTTTTGATAAATCCTATTAATAACCAATTCTAGATCTGTCAATATGCATATATTTAATTAAGACTTTCACCCGTTTTCATCTATGTACAAGGTGAGCCACATGCATCGATTCATCGATTGCGTAAGTCAAAATTAAATACATACCACATAGCACATAATTGATTAAATTAATAATGATTGAGGTCTTCCCCAATTTTAGATCTATCATAATATTTAGTGTATATATCACTTAATCAAGTAAAACATACAATAAAAGCAGATCCATGATAAAACATGCATGTAATTATCATGGACATAAATTACACTTAACAATTAATGCAATTAAAACAGAGTTACGCAATACACATAAAGTTGCATGCATCCTAGGGTTTCTAATCCAATTAAAACTTTAGTTTACAAAACCCTAATTAGGGCACCAAAAAAACGCCCCCTAAAAAATTAGGGTTTAGGTTTTGCAAACCCTAGATCTACGCATACAAATAATAACACAACATGTTTATTTTATTTATGTGTTTCAGTAATTAATTACTTGTTATACGAGGCTCGTGATGCCACTGTTGAGTTTATAATACATGACATACAATAATAACATGTAGACATCAAGAGTACACAGTGGAAGACTATAGATCATAACAAATAAATAATTAACTGAAAGTATGCGTAACGTACCTCTTGCGAATGTCAGATCTCTTGAACAAAACAAAGAAGTGGTTTAAAGAGTTGTCCCTTACCGTTCTACAACTCAAACCAATTGTTGTAAGAATAGTGTCTTACTACCACGTTCTTGTACACACGAATTAACCAACGAATCAAGCGATTGCTAGATCTAACACAAGTCCTCGTTTTAAGAAAAAAACGAAACCAAACTCCCTAACAAGGGGGTGTTCGGCCGAGATTTGCAAGAGAGAGGAGAGGAGAGATCTAGGGTTAATACAGTGCACAAAGTTATGAAAAACCCTAGAACCTAGCCTTGTTTATATAGTGAATAGAAATCTTGAAAAACAAGTTAGGGATTAGGGCTTGGAGAAGCCCCCTTGGCCGGCCATGATGCAAGCCCAAGAGAAAACCCAAAACTTTTAATTTCAAGATTTTCCATTACTAGTCCTTCTCTTTTCATTTAACGGTCGTTAGTCATTTTTCCGTTAAATACTTAACGATCGTTAAACGGACTTAATGTGCAATAATTAATCGTAAACATTAACATTAATTATTTAACTTTAATTCTCATTCTCTAATGTGTGCAATCCCGTGGTCACGAGTTCGAATTCGGACATTTACGTATTTGTAAATATATACATTTCCAACATTAGAGTGGGTTAGATTTATAAATCTAAATTCAAAGAAGAGATTACCTCATATAGAAGAGTATTGCTTATAAGGCTGCATAAATCTTTGGTTCACACAATATGTTTGATGAAATGCCTTAGCTAAATTTTAACAACATTAAGTTCACAAGTTTTCCTTTTATAAAAAGCATGTGATTTCAGGAATAACCTACATAGGTAAGTTAATTTTTTTTTTAACAGAGATAGCATTTCACTCCTCACAAATGGAGGTTATTTGAACATAACAAGTTACATACAAGGGTGGGGGGAATCACCAATGTGAGCTTTTGGTAGACACAACCATATGAAGATGTAGCTTGACAAAAGTACATAATTTGAATCAATAGTAACTTGATTATTTTATGAATTTTTAGTTTTTTACATTTTTAGCGGGATTATTTTATTTTTAAATTCATTTTTTTTACAACTTTAAACTTAATTTGAATCAATAGTAACTTGATTAGTCAAATTTATATATTTTTGGAGGGAGTGTTTAACAGGTAAGAGAGTGTGAGGGTCTTTGTACATGCGGGAATGATGATATCAATATGGTGTTGTGGGAAATCTACGAGAAACCTAAACAAAGACATACAATGAACTCATATATATTTGGAGTGTTGTGAAACGAATTTACTAAGTAGGTAGGGAATTTGCTGGGAGAGTTTGGTTATCAATTCATTTACTATATTTATAATATAACTATATTTATCGTCGTCGCTATGCGCGGGTATCCAATTATTTTAGATAAGCGATAGAAACCGGTTGATGCAATATGTCTAGTCAATTTGAAGTAGATGGTCCCAAATTTGTGTTTTAATTTTTCGTTGATCAAAAATCCCAATTATAAATCTGATAGTTTTGTGGAAAATGATGAAGAAATAAAGTTGAAAATCCTAAATTATTAGACGTTAGAAGACTTAAAATTCTTTAAAAACTTGTAGTTATCAAACATCTTTTCTATCTTGTGATACTTTTTCCCCTAAATACATGTGATATAAATCAAAAGCAAGCTAATGGGCCCAAGTGCTAAACCAAAACCAAGACTAAAAAGATAAAGACTTTAAGTACTCTTGAAAAGTCAAAACAAAACATAATTAGTTCTTGAGCCAGTGCCCCAAAACTCTCACAGTAAGGAAAAAAAGTAAAACCCGAGTTAAATAATTCAATCATGATCAAACACTTGGGCTATGGTTGGCAACGGGCTTATCGGGGTATGTAGGGGCTTGAGCTTTTCAAATAAATTGGCTTATAAAATAATTCTTATTTGTCACACAAGCTTATGGCTTATAAAATATAAGTCATAAGCCTCCATAAGCCCAAGCCCATAAAAAGGGGCTTATAGCTAGTCAAATTACTTAAATATCTTTCAAAATATAATGGATTATCACGTAAAATCTAGAAATATATGTGACTGTAATTTTATGTATTTTTATGCAATTTTATAATAATAAGCTTTAGTTCTAACTAATTCAACAACCACCTTTATAAAAATTTAAGCTTTAGCTTTTGACTATAATATAAGCTCTAACCTCAGCCCATTGCACCAAACATACCCTTGGACAAATTTTTTGAAAAAAGCAACAACAATACACTCTTTTAAATTTTTTTACTAGAGTTTCAAGTTAAAAATTAGAATGTAAATATAGATTTCTAACCCAAATCACATAATATAACGAAGAATTCTTTAGAGAAAACTATGTGGTTTTCATTAATCCGTTTAGTATAAATCCATTTATTCATTAATTCAAACATTTCATCAATCGCCTGATGACTATAATTTTTTTTTTGTTAAACTAGAGGTCATTCCCACCATGAGTTGATGTCAATATGAATGTAGAAGAAATAACGAAATCCCGTGTTGAGTGCGTCTAGGTTCCTTCAGACATGCAAAGTGACATCCTTCGAGCACTTGACAAAAGTGAATGAAGCACATTAGCATCGCCTCGGTTTGACCCCTAGACCAAGCTCCAGCGTGAGAGTAAGTATAGGTTAAGACCGAATGACCAGATAATAAATGTCAGAGTATATGCGTAATAAATCAGTTAGTGAAAATTGAATGAGGATAGTGTATTTATACTACCTCATTTACTGTACCTGACAACATAGAGAAGTATTGAGGCGAGCTATGCCTAGCCTAAGTTCTAGGCTGCATGTCCATGTAGGGGACAACATCTTGCAATATCCGATGTGACGGCTCACACATGATCCTTTGCAAGAACTGCTGGATAAAAGAGGTTCCTTGAAAATAGAGTGTCTACCTTTCATACATGGCAATGGCCTCATCATTTTTGACCGTTGGAAACCATTCATCCTAGTTGTCTTTCGGTCACATGCCCTTCGAACACATGTGGCTCACGTGCCGTCCATACACGTGTCATCCATACACGTGTCGTCCAGACACGTACGTCATTATGTCCCCACAGTATTGCAATATCAGTAGAGGACTAATGATGTAATACTATAAAAATGTTTTCTCTACTTTTCTCTTTTTTTTACTCGAAATGTGTGGGCCGTAGGGCCTATATGTGCCGATTGATGTAAACAAACGGACAAACACCATTATCACTAATAGGTTAAAACGAACTAATTTACCTGGGGAATCGAGAGCGTGACACATGTCTCGAGGGCACTTATCGTGTGGTTGCCGTTGTGCCACGTTGTCGTCTAACACGCTATGATGTTTTGTCTTCCTCTATCTCCCCTATCAATAGTTCATTCCTCTCATTTTCACAGTTTTACTTGTTATTGTTAATCAAATGCACTATTTATAAATAGTCATTCCTTTCATTTTCACAGTTTTACTTTTAAATGTAGTAAGGTACATGTGTACCTCTTAGTTAGATTAGATGCTAGACACGTCGCTTTTAACCCACAGGGTATCCACCTCGAGTTTGGCTATATAAAGAACTGTTGTAAAGGAGTAAATTATTACCTCGTAGAATTAATGTGTTAGCATTTACAAGAGCATTTACACTTGATGAGGTGTAATTTTATACGCTTTTAAGGGGTCATTTAGCCTCTAAATTCGTATATATGTGATCATTTATTGCCCTAAATCGTTTCTATTTGAATTTTAGGTACTCGGGATGCAAATGCTGGAAAAGACATGTTTCGGGCTCGATTAGATGGAAAAACGAAGAAAACGAAAAAAATCACAATTCACTTCTATGAAAGACTTTCACAGGAATTGTCTCGAGAAAACCGTCACGAGAAGGCCTCATGACAGCCTCACAACCAAATCATGATGTCATCACCAAAGTGGTTTTGATGGCTCAGGCTCTGGAGACGGCCTCAAGCTGACGGTGTCAAGACCAAATTTCTGAAGGCTGGTGGCGTCACAACCCCAACATGACGCCATCACAACTAAGTCAGTGCAATATCGAAACCCTAAGAAATGGTGAGCTGACGGCGTCACAACTTTCAAGTGACGCCGTCAAGATTGTAAATATATATATATATATATATATATATATATATATATATATATATATATATATATATATATATATATACTCCCTTATAATAGAGGCATATCCAATGCCTAAAACCGAACCACCCTCCAACCCTAAATATTAAGATTCAGTCACCCGAGCCTAGATAATATAAAATCCGAACCACAAACACAAACACATAACACAAACACACACTTTGTCCTCTTTTTTACTCAGTACCAATTTCTCTCTCTCTAACACAAATATAGCTCTAACACAAATCTCTCACTCTAGCACAAACCATAAAATTGACAGAACCCCATCACCATCAAAAGCCCACCACAACTTAAAACCCATCACCACCGATGTACCGTCCTCCACCGTCGTACCCTCCACAGCCGCCATAACCCTCCACCGGACTACCGTTTTAAGGTACTTATTTTTAGATTTTTAATAGATATATAAACATTTATTAAGATTTTAAAGTTTTTTTTATAGAGCCATAACTTTCATTTATAGATCTATAAGTTTTTTATATAGATCTATATCTATTAACAATTTTGGTTTTTTCTTTTTGCTACAGGCATCTATTACGCCGGAAAAACCGGGCTCGCCGGAAGAAACTGAAGTCACTAGAAACACCGCCGCCGCTGCTTTTGCTGTCGTTGGAGTTATATAATATATGGTTTTGAATCTTTTTTCATATAAATATGAGTTTTATTTTTTTTTGTAACTTTCTATAAATTCGTTTTTTGAGATTTGTTTCTAATATTTCCGATTTTTTTATAAATCTGATTCTATTTTATAGTTTTTATATCTCTGATTTTTTATTTGTTTTTTTATATCTAATTTTTCGAGTCTTTCATAAATTTGAATTTTTAATGTTATATGATTATGATAAATATGTGTTTTTGCTTTTTAATGTTCTTGTATGTGTTGTTTAAAAGTTGTGTTAGTGATAAGTGATATATTGGTTGATTGAGTAAATCTGTTAATAAAAGTTTTGTTGGTAATTGTAATTTTGTTAGTGATACAAAGTATATTTAACCTGTTAAAATGTGAAAACTTATTTTTTATAAGTTGTATTACAAAATTTAAATTGGATGTGTAATTTTGAAGTTTTTTATGCACTTCGAAAGTGTTTTGAAATTTAAAATTTGAAACTCTTTCAAGATTTAAAGTTTTGCATGTTTAGAGTTATTACAACTTTTAAATTTATTTATGTTAAAGCTTTTAAATTTTAAATTTTCAAAAACTTTAACGTTTTGAAACATACAGTTTATCAAAATTTAAGTTTAATTAATAAGATTTTTGGATAAGAAATGCATGATTTTGAAAAATTGTATCGTTTTCCGTAATTTGGCATCTCAATGTTATAAGAGAAAGTGACCTCTCTTGATCTTTTTAAACAACTGGTTAGGAGGTGATCTTGAATCGAATAATGATGGCTTATGGTGTATGATTATGATATTTTAAGTTTGGTGTTGTTAGATCTAATCATCTAAAGTAATTTAAGATTTTCTTTTGTTTGTTCTAAAGGTTTTCTAATTTTTTGTTACACCTTTTGGTTTTGGCCAAACTTCTGTAAAAACCATTTTATTTATGGTTTCGATCAAATATGGTGGATTTGGTTTGGATTTTCTGTTTGAACCATTTTCTTAATAGTTTACTTAGCATGGTTTGATAAAAAATATTGGAAGTTATGATGGTTAGTTTTGTGGTGATGATGTAATGTTAGCCGGAATCTCATAATTTATTAAAAGTCGATTCTCCATACTGTAACTTTTCTCGACACAATTTAAAATTGAACCAGAGTCTACTTTAGTTTGAAATTTTTAATAATTACACTTTTTTGAAAATGTGAACATTTGGAGATTTTATATCTTCTCTATTGCCAGTTTTTTTTTTTTTTTTTTTTTTTTTTTTTTAGGTAAAAGGGTTAAGTCACCCCGGTAAAATTCATTACGCCAAAAAACATTGAGATACAATTGGCATGGGTGATTCCCATGCCCTCAGCCCATTACATGGGCGACAACAACTGCAAAAAAGCAGAAACAAACATAGCTAAACGCTGAACTAAACAATTACATTTAAAAACCAATCTAAATGTAACAAAACAAGGTTCTAAGAACCACATCCATAGTGAGCAACTCAATCTTCAATAAGCATCCATACATACCCCGCGAGCGCAACACCAACAACCACTTCCACACGTACCTTAGCACCACGAAAGATGCTAAAAATGGACAAGATACCAAAGAAAAGATAACCATAAGAGCACACGGTGTGGGCTTGTCGTCCGCCCTCGCCGTCCACCGTGGCAGCTCGCCGTCCGCCGCCGTGACACCGCCCCCCTTTGCCGTCGGCCGCCGTGGGTTGGTTTTTCGTGGGGACGACGAAGATAGCTTCTGACAAGCAATGGATATTTAATAACGTTACTGAGGTGTGTTTGTGTGTGTAGTGTGTGTTTGTGGTAGTGGTGGGCCCCAAATGAAGAGGTTGAGGTTTGTTATGAGTGAGGAGGGGGTTTGTTGTGGTTAGTTGTGGAGAAGTGGGATGCTGATGTGGCGCTGAGGTGGCACTGACGAAGAGGGGAGGCCTTGTCGTGACACCTAGTGCTCTAAGTCCATACACGAGCTGACGTTTTTGAGCAAGGATACCACGAAACTTGACATCCCTCTCTCTTAGCCAAATAGCAGCTCAGTAAACATAATAGGGTGAACAACCCTAACTTCCATAAAAAACGTACATAAGACCAAAAATAGACGAGTAGCACAAGTCCATGAGCACGCCGAAGGTTTTTGAACAAGTATACCCACAAACTTAACTTCCATATTAAGAAACAACATCACATAGGTACGATCGGAAGGCTCCATATGACCATAACTGCATAGATCAGTTGTAACAAACTGAAATAGGTTCCGATCCCATACCAAATAACGACACACACCACATGAAGCTCGGTCATGTACAACCCAACTCCAGCGCACACCAAGACCATTACCAACCCAAAACGAACACCCATATCCATCTCTCTCAGAAACCCACATGTACAACCCAAAACGAAAAACCCACTTAAAGGTTTAGCACGCCAAATCCCAAGTAGTAACAGCCCGTAAACCCGATTGCATATCATATTCATGATAGAGAGGCAGATTCAAAGGCTGTTATTTATCAGAAAATTGGGGGAATATGGTGGCCAGAATCGCTGGGAGCTTTTCCCTGTTAAAATGTGGAGAATCCATAAAGATTTAGCAAATCGCCACCCCTTATGTAGAATAAGACATACCTAATACTCGTATTGCATACTCAAGACACAAAAAAGATCAGATCTTGAGTAGAGAGGACGAATTAGGCAGATCTATGGCAAGAAATATGAAAAAGAGGTGGGGCTGGATTCTCCATTTGTTGCCAAAATTTTCACAAGTCTGAAATTTGAAATTTTCAAAAGTGGTGAAATTTTGAATTGTTCAAAATTTATACAGTACTTTATCGAGCAACACAATATCTCTTCAAGTTTTTGAGTTGTATACAAGAGCATATACAAACTAAAAAATGTAAAAGTGACGTCCTAAAAGGAAGACAAGCAAGAAAACACCTAGATGTTAGAAATTGATATTGATACAACTGTTTGAAGTTTTTTGTATTAGTCACAAAGAACCAAGAAAGCAACTACAAGTTTTGCTCTTTATAATTTTGACCAACCTCAAATTTTAATATACTAAACTTCTAACATGCTGAACTAAATGCAAAATATATTTCAAGCATGATAGTCATACCAATTTTGTATCTTTCATGTTTGTTTGAAAATATCAAATGTGACACTAAATTTTATCAAGCACATTTGATTGATCAGACTATCTCTGTTGAACGGTCGGTGAGCCGTCGCCAAATTAGCGAACCATCGATAATCCCGTTGCTTTTACCTACTCCGGCGGAGTTGGGTTTTGTTGCTATTGTTTTATCGATATCCCATTGCTATGATGCTATCCAAAAACCAAACACGAACACAAACAACTACTCCCTCCGTCCCAAAATTATTGTCCTTTATTGACTTTCTTAGTCTTTCTTCTTCAACTTTGACCATAATTATTTTTGGTTGTGTTATATAATACTTGATGAAAAATATATGAATGTATTGGGTTTTAAATGTTTTTTCATTTGGTATAATTTTCATTAAGTATTATATAACACAAATAAATATATTAATGGTCAAAGTTAAATAAGAAAGACTGGTCAAAGTCAAAGGGGACAATAAAAATGGGACGGATGGAGTATTACTTAAACGGAAACTAAGGAACCACTAAATAAAGGCACACAAAAATGATGACGCGGCCAGAATCTATTGAAAATTACATACCACTGCCGCTAGGTGTGGATACTCGGATTTTAAATTAATTTTGAACTAAATGAATGTGAATTTTTTGATGATTCGGATTCAAAATTTTGTATATTATATTTGTTTAGTTTCAAAGAAACTGTCATTCACTATCAGATTTTAAATTGATTTTGAACTAAATGAATGGGAATTTTTTGATGATTCGGATTCAAAATTTTGTTATAGCATTTTTTTTTGTGAAAAATACTGTACTACCCATTTTTATTATGGTGTGTCTGCACATGCCCACACTTTTACTTCATTTGCAAATCTACCCATCAATGTCGGGTATATCTTTACCCTACATTCACGACATTAACGTGTATGGTTCAGATTGCGTTTCAAAATTAATTCCAAACAATGTCGCGTACATAATTTAACTATATACACGAGATATTATTTTATTCCAATCCTTGTACTATGCTAGAACAATGTCGGGTAAATGCCTTAACTACATACACGACATCATGAGTTGGACGGTTTAATCTTTGACTTTAAATTAATTTTGAGTTGGACGGTTGTGATCAATGTTCCCTCTTCACAACTCAATTTAAATAAATTTTTTTGTTATCAAAATTTGTAAAATTTGTAATATTCGTTCTTTAAGAGGACAAGATCAATAAAGCAACAAATCTTCAACTTAAAAGTTATTTGGTTGACAAATATTTGATAAGTGTTAACAAAAGACCATTTGTTAAAATTATAATCTTCATGTCACTAAAATATTATGACATCTAGATTTACATGCAAGAAAACATATATAAGAGTTTATTGATGCCAAACAAGAAAGAAGGTAAAATTAGCTTTTATGGTGTCATTTGTGTTTTGGCCTTTTGTTTGGTAAAGTTGCTTTATTTTAGGGAACTTCAAAGGAGAACTCTGCATATCTTGTTGGAAGCTTGAGGAAAAATATAAGGTGGCACGGAGTGGGATGCGGGTACCCCATCGAGTAGTTGAGCTCGAGCGGGTACACCGCCCCGTGGAGCTCGGGTTCCCAAATCGAGTAGCAAATTCGAGCTCAGAGCCCGCGTGTGAAGCCGAGCGTTGTGTGCTTTGTGTTTGCGTTTTTTTCTTTTTTTTTTTTTTTTTGGCAGGTCTTGTAGGTAGCAGAAGATGAAATGTGATAAATATAGATAATGGTGGTTTGGTTTTATGCATCGGAGAAGAAGATGATTAATGTTTCAAATGGGCCATTGTTTTTAAATATCGACATTTTCAACCCAATTGTTAAAATGGGCCATTGTTTTTACAATTATTTTTGAAGGAAGTCCAATAATATTAATGTGATAAATATAGACATGTTTCAAATCTTTAAGTATTATGTAATTTTTTTATTTTTAATGAAATGGTATGTTTTTATTTTAAATATTGTATGTGATTTTTTGTATTTAAAAAAAAAAAATGAATTCGGGTACTAGGGTACCACTCCCACTAGTTAGGGTAGTGTTAGGGTAGTATTGGGGTAGTTTTGAGTTGTAAGGTTTTTATTGGATAGAGGTGAGGTGGCACCCTCAGGGTATTAGGGTATTAGGCTTCCACTCCTCCCTCCCTAAAAGACAGATTTGACCAGACATTTTTTGTAGCATATGATTTGTCTTTTTCACTAGGGTAGAATATGTTTTAATATTTTAATCATGTCGTGTATGTAGTTAAAACATTTACCCGACATTGTTCTAGCATAGTATAAGGATTGGAATAAAATAATATGTCGTGTATATAGTTAAACTATGTACGCGACATTGTTTGGAATTAATTTTGAAACGCAATCTGAACCATACACGTTAATGTCGTGAATGTAGGGTAAAGATATACCCGACATTGATGGGTAGATTTGCAAATGAAGTAAAAGTGTGGGCATGTGCGGACACACCGTAATAAAAATGGGTAGTACAGTTTTTGTTTTTTTTTTTTTTTTTTTTATGTTGAGATGGTATTTGTCTTTGGTGAGAAAAAAAGACTTTGGATGATAAGTCTCAATCACAAGAAAAGGTATGGCTAGGCTAGATAGTACGGCTTAGGCTAGGCTAGATAGTACGGCTTAGGCTAGAGAAAATACAAGAAATTATAAAAAGTTCTTATATAAAGTAGCTTGCAACCTCGAAAGAATAAATGAACAATTAAACGTAGGACTTAATATAACGTGTCATTTTTTTTTTTTTTTTGACAGTTGAACATCTTTCATTATGCTGAATCAACCAACCCCATGACATGGAGGGGGCCAACCCAGAGCGGTGGTCGGTTGTCTGAACCGGATCCCGCCACAATCACTCTGGCCAGCTGTCAGGAAGAAACCACGACTTAACGTCACCACAGGCACCCCATATCACCCCCTAAAGGATAAGATTTAATCCAGGTCGTTCCCCACTCATTGGTGGGTTTCGAACCTGGGCCTGTGGGGAAAACTCCCGGTTCACTTGAAATTACTTTGTTTGCATAGAATAATAAAGTATTTATGAACTTTGCGTCCATTATTTTTTTATCGCTTGAACCATGACATGAATGAATAATGTATTTTGGAAACAAAAGGCACAAACACGCAACCATGTTTTTTCAAAAACTATACATCATTGCATTTAGGCACGGACACTCGGCTATACATGTAAATATGTAATACAAGTAAAATCCATAAAAAATGATCCAAAAATCAATTTTTGTTATCCGCCGAGACCCACAAAACTTTTTGACGAGCGTACAAAAATTGATTTTATTTTATTAATTTTTTTTTTTTATTTTATCACCAAAAATATGTAATATAGCATCGCGGTTTCTACATTTTAACAAAAACCACATCTCACCGTATTACATGCCCCTCACCCAATTTGGACATGCTTTTGAGGCCAGACGGAGTGGACGTCGGGTTGCAAATCGAGCTCGTGAACCCGCTCGGCTACACCATTCCGTGTAGTGCGGGTTAGGGGGGCGGGTTTGAAATTCGAGTTGGGAAGCCGAAGGTTTACGTTGCAAAAGTTTACGTTGGAAAAGTTTTTTGCCGTTAATAAACGGCTATTTTCAGCCCAAAAAAAAAAAAAAAAAAAATCACTCCTATTAAACACCTAAACTTGCATCTCATTTTTCAAAATAAAAACACACAACACAAATTACAACACACACTAATCTTTCAAAAACACCAAACTATGGATCCAAGAAGAGGTAAAAAAACTTTCACCTCGCGTCAAGGTCGGTCTCAACCATCCCCGAATCAACCAAAACAAACTCCGTTAGGATTTAGTAAGTTTTTTTTTAATTTCAACTTATGTAATGTTTTTTTTTTTTTAAGTTGTAGTTTCAATTTTTAAGTTGTAGTTTTTTAAGTATTATGTAATGTTTTTATTTTTAATGAAATGGTATGTTTTTATTATAAATATTGTATGTGATTTTATGTATTTAAAAAAAAAAATGAATTCGAGTACTAGGGTACCACTCCCACTAGTTAGGGTAATGTTAGGGTAGTATTGGGGTAATTTTGAGTTGAAAGGTTTTTATTGAATAAAGGTGATGTGGCACTCTCAGGGTATTAGGGTATTAGGCTTCCACTCCTCCTTCCCTGTGTATTATATGGTCAACACCTATTTCATGTCCTTAATCTAATTTGGACATTAGACATATACTAGCACAAATCTAGGTGTTGACCATAAAATACACAAAAAGTAAAAATGACGGGGGCAGTTATTAAGACCCCCCCTATTTGGTTATTAAGACCCCCCCCCCCCTTTTTTTTTTTTTTTTTTTTATTATTATTTTTTTTTTATAATTTTGTTTATATCAAAAAGCTATAAATCTGAAAATGCGGAACTGTAAATATAAAGTTTAATAAGCCAAACGCTTAAAACTGTCAGAAATACGGAACAGAAACTGACAAAAAACTGTGTTGTACTGGAAAAAGCGGGGGGACAAAGGGGGGACAAGGTGGCAGGGCTAGGGGTAGGGAGGGTTGCAATAGTATGACCCAAAAATGACAGCTATTGTGGTTTTTAAAGTGGAAAATTCTTATTATATGCTCACTTGACAATATATACATTATGTCATCTTTAATAGAAATCGCAAACGAAAATTTTCTATTGAAAATAGTTATTCACTTATTCGCATAAAACATCCGTCTCTATGTTCACCCTACTATATTAGTATTGTTAAAAACTTTACACCGCCACTGCTATGCTCCCGATTGATGATTTCTCATAACTTTTGACACATGAATGTTTATTTTTGTATTTACTATTAACGGCTCAAATTTGAATCTTATTAGACACAATGCTTGCATATATTATTATCACAATAAACAATAAGAAAAGACATTGTTACACATGGATCGGCGCTACACAAAAACAATGCAACCATGCTATCAAAATATAGTTCTTCGAAAAGATTTCCCAACACTACAGATACAGTTGCGTAAAAAATTATTCGCCATCCAATTTTTTTCGAAACTAGACACCGCTGCCGCTAGGCGCGGGTACTCGGCTAGTATATATATATATATATATATATATATATATATATATATAGTGTAAGGTTATTTTCAGAACCAAATAAATTGCAAGAACTGCGAGAACCAATACTAACCGTTGATCAAACTAATCAATGGATGAAAATAAAATGGCATTATGTTAAATAAAAAAAGTTTCGTTTTATATTTTTAATTAAATTAAAGGGCAATTGTGGAATTACACCTCATATCAACTAGCACAAAAGTAGGAGAAGTTACAGATTTAATTTCACATTTCATCCTATCATTCTCTTTTAAGATGAACCCTAAAACAAAATGCGGCCGCCACTTAATTTCTCTATCAGATCTAAAAGATGAACCATAAACAACGGTCAAGAAGATTCTCGTGGTAAGCTATAAATTCTTTTCCATATGAAACTCCAATATAATATATATTCTAATAAGAGGCACAAAGTTGCACGTAAAACGAACTTACTTTCAGTCAACAATCATGATGTTGTATACTCTGAATAATTTTATAATCAAGTAAGGGTCCTGGTCTGGGTCCATTTTATAAACGTAAAATATATGTCCTTAGATGTTGATTATGAAATCATGTTCCTTTCTGTAGATCTGTTGTCCGAAAAACATAAAAAAAAAAGTCGTCAATTTTTTTCACCGCTATTTGTGAATCGAACGGTTTTTCTTTTTTTAGATCTGAAAGTATGGTTTTTCTTTTGTTTCGATCTGAAAGTAGGTGATGATGAAATGTTTTTTTGTTACTACTCATCTTGGGTTCTTCATCTTTATTTTACTTTTTCTTATTTGTTACTAATGGCTTTTGTAAACTAGCATTTCTTTTTTGTTTTATCACTAATTGCAACTGATGATGTTGGCTTTTATTTTACTTTTTCTTATTTGTTACAAATGCACTAAAAATGACACGCCAAAAAGTTTACATGCATGTGCATCTTTTATTTGGTATCATGAGTTTTTTTGGTTTGCGAACGGTGGAATAGGCACCGGTTCAAATCTTACTTTTTATTCCTCTTATATATATTCGCATTCTTTTCATTATAAAGTGTGCAACTTTTGGAGGATAAACCCTAGACGATTCTCTATAGTTTTGTAGGCCTTTTGGCCATTGATGTCTTCATGTTTGGTGAAAGATAAGTTATTTAATTAATCATTTAATCATGTCTATGTGTTATTGTTTGATTTTTTTTATTTGATTTTCTTTTCATTACCATGCTAGGTTAGATCACTTAGTATTTGCTTATGATTGCATGAAACCTAGTTACTGGTTGTTATGTTGAACATCTCTTGTTTAATGGTGTGTGCATTAGGAGTTGGAAAACTGGTTAGGGAAAACTATACTAGCTTGAACATCTACTAAAACGTGACTAGTTAATTATGTCTTTGGATTAATTCATATAGGCGTCGTACACCGAGAACAGTTCTATAGATGTGTGGCCTGACCATCCCACAACTGGTAATAAGGAATACTCCACATTGCATTAGACAAGGACGTGACAATTCGGCAACATAATAGGATTTAACTAGGTAGTAGTGAGATTCTAAGTAAATACATTTTTCCTCTTATAATAAGTTCACCAATTTACTCGTCTTTTCAATTACGTCGTTTAGTTTAATTGGTAGTAAATTAGTAGTTAAAACCAAACTCTTCAAAACCTGAGATTTTACTTGCTTTCAAATAATTTAAAAAAAAAAAACCGAAAAATAATCTTCCCTCAACCCTTAGGCTTATTTCATCATACATTTCGAACCTACCTCACTATTCTCCTAGATACCGATCAATCCCCATGTCTTGCCTATACTAGAACGATCAACGATTAGGTACACTACCTAGGAGGATTGTAAAAAAACTTATTCGGTTTTGCAAAATTCCATCATCAAGACCTCCTAGAACTAGTCTCTGAACTTCCTTAGTGGTTAGCATAGTTGTTACTTAATTATATAACTTTGGTTTGTGTTTAAGAAAGTGAAGAGATCACTTTACACTTTGTCATTCAACTTTGATTGTTATTCCGCAAACAATCATAGTAAATTCTTTGATTAATATCTAATAAGAATTTAAATGTTGAAAACTTTGTTGTTTATTAATTGCTTAAACTGTAAAGTGTTTTAGTGCTTTAAATCTTTTAAATCATCATCAGATTGACATGGAGAGCTATTTAAGTTAGTCTAATAAGTTATAATCACTTTATTAGGGAACAACAATATCAAACCACTAGAGTTATTATAGCAGGACCTTAACATCCCGATTTGATCTTACGAACTTGATCTTGATCATGCATAGACGAAAATGATATTTGGTAGGATTCAGGCCTTGAAGAACTTTATTGGAAGATATAACCTTGTGTGTTGTTTTCATGTTACCATGAAGTGGCAATGTGTTGAAGGTGACTTGTGCCGGCACTTGTGGTAGTGGATGCGGTGGTGAAGGCTAGTGGTCTTTACATACAAATTGAGCTAAAGTTTGAGTCTTACTAATAAAAATTAACCCGGTAGATGGTAGTTAGGCGAAATGGTTGTCATGTGACGTTTTAAGGAATGTATTTCTTCGGTTGACAACAAAGTTCCACATCTTGATGTCATAAAGAGAGTAACTCTGTTCCGAGCCCAATTTCATGCATTCGAGCATTGACTTGTTTATTTGATCTTGTAGGGGTGGTTGGAAGGTAAATCATATTTATATAAATGGATAAGAAGAAAAACAGTGCCAACATCCTAAGTCCTAACACCATCGAAGGACGACACACAAATCTTCACCCAATACTTAATTTGGTTTGAGTTACTTATAACTACAAGTGTTTAATCGAGCATTTGGTGCTCACGAAATGGTATAAAGTTGAAAATGTGGCATTTTTTTTCCCAAAGGCACATTGGCAGTTAAATCACTTTTTCAACTTATAATATGAAGTTTTATTTAATCGGTTTGGTATAAATACATTCATTGAATCATTCAAACATTTAATCAAACACATAGTGAGTATATAACAATCGTTCAAATCCAACCTGTGAACTTTAGTGGTTTATAAATAGTAATCTGTAATAGTTGATAGAAACGAGAGGACTTTATATTAGGTGGAGCATACACGACTTGATGTCCCAAATCATACTTCCAAAGACTTATTTGCCATTTTTCCTAAGTGGATGTTAATTTTTCTTCCACTATGTAATACTTTTTGGTCAAAAAGCAATGAATATGCTCATATAAAGCACCCATTTGTAACTCAAAATTAATGAAAATTAAAGTGCGGATTAAGTCACGTGGTTTCAGCTTTCAGCGCCGTTGATCACGATGCTGTTTTTGCTCGCGCGTGGTTCACGTATTGCCATTGTTCGGATCATATCATTTGCCGTTATCTTTTTAACTTATCTCCAGTAACGCCAAATTAGTTCTAATCGTTTGATTCTTACGCGTTAGTGCTTTTCATAACGTAGTTAATATTTCTATTTTTTAAAAAAATCTTTTCTGTGGTTTTTTCGTGGATTTCGCCCGTTTTCTTCAGTTTTATTCGTTTTGTTTGGATTTTATATGGATTTTAATTCTTTTCTGCGGATTTTTTAAAAAAACTTGTCAGTTTTAAATCGGATCGTTTTTTAGTTTTCGCTTTGTCAGTTTTTTTACGTTTTTTCAGTTTTTTTCGTTCAAATGCGTTTTTTTGGCTTTTTTCTCAGTATTTTTTTAACGTTTTTGTCCGTTTTTATCTGATTGTAATTTTTAAAAAAAATGGCCGTGTTTTAAAAAATGGCGTTTTTTATTTCCATTCCCCCATCTTTTTTTCTATTTCCTTCCCTTTTTGTCCATTCTTTAAAAAAAAATGGAACAGCGATAAAAATAAAAAAACGTATAAACGCCGGATGGCAATAAACGTGCAGAAAAGTGAGCGAAAATCAAATATAAAAACGGACAAAAGCGCGTATGAAAAGCGATAAACGGTAGCGAATCGCCGCGAAAGATTTTTTAATAAAGATTTTGTAGTTATTAACAATTTTTTGAAAAACTTAGGACTAACGGCTACAAGTGATAACGGTTAGGACTAACGGTGCCATTGAGATGCTGAAAAAGATAAGTTAACGATATGACTAACAGCGTGCAATATATACTCGAAGCAAAAAGCAAAAAGCGAGGATCCGGTGATTTCAAACCTGGTTGCACTGGTAATTTAATGAACGATGAAGCCTCCACGTCATTTCCTGCCATTAGTACAATCATTTGCTTGACTTTACTACAAGGTGGGCTTTGAATATCTCGCCGGTGGTGTTGTTGAAGGCGAGACTGGTGGCAACACTTGCGGAGGAGGTTGTGATGGTGAAAGCCAGGTGTTATTGTTCGATGTTACGGTAATTAAATAATACAAGTAACTACCACTTAGCAGACACTAGTTAGTGTAATGGTTTACTGGCAATTACATTTAAGCAATTACGATAATAAAACTCACATTTGTGTTATAACGGGGTAACTCTGTTGAAGCTCATAATGAAATTCATCAAATATTTATAAGTATATAATATTCAGTCGAATGGGTTTGAGTTGGTTTAAAGGTATCTTAAAGAATCTCATTTACTGTTAAGCAACAATTACTAACATACTTGTTTCCTATTTATTACCAATAAGGTGTAAAAAAAGTAAGAGAGAGTTTTCTACATATTAATCGCCGTTAAGACTTTTATTAGTATATTTATAGAGGCGATAACAACAAAAGTCAGATCAAAATTGCTACTATTGAGAACATAAAACTTGACGAAACAGGTATGTTTTGATGGAAACAACTTATGTGGATTGAATGTTAATAGTGGTGACAAACAAGAACCAAAGCCGATACTTATAAAGATGGATTGCATAAGAGCTGGAAATAAACCTGATGGTCATGTTTGTGGAGAATAGAGACCTGTACGAAATTATCAGCAACACAAGATGAACAATAGAACCTTTATAAACTAAGCGCCAATAGTGGGCTAGATTAATCAACAATAGTATCCAAAGTGTTACAAGATTAGATTAATGTCAATGAGACAATAATCATACAAATACAAAGAGAAGACAAGATCAATGTAATGATCAGAAAGAAGAGAATGTGAGACAATGATTGCACTCACAGTTGTATGTAACCCTAGATTAAGGAACTTATTAAATAGGAGATTAAGATACACAAAGCCCCCTCTAGCTTATAAATGACTCATCGTGAGAAATGAGATAGGCTTGAGAAATGAACTTCTTGGAACTTTAACCCATTTATGAATTGTCCATGATTAACCCACGTAATAAGCCTGCATAGACATAACTTGAAAGCCATTAGCAATTGATAGAATGACATGTTTGCCACAGATTAATACCTTAAAATTTAACATTCCCCACTTGTCGATTGGCAAACATATCAAACAATATCAATTTTTCACACAAAAATTTATCTTGATAAACTAGGAGGTTTTAGTAAGTATGTATGCAGTTTGGTTTGAAGAGCAAATTTTTTTGGCACTTATAACACCTCTTGCAATTTTTTCCCTGATGAAGTGAGCATCAATTTCAAAGTGTTTTGATCTTTCATGGAAGGCAGGATTGACGAAGTTGTAGGCGATTTGTTATCACAAAAAGATTAACAGGAAGATTGATATCAACTTTTAGATCTTTTAAGATTTTTGAATCCAAATAATTTCACAGGCAGCAGTAGACATAGATCTATACTCGCGCTACGTGGAAGATTTTGAGAGTGTTTTGTTTTTACTTTTCCATGAGATCAACAGTCATTAAAGAAAACACATAACACAGCCAATTTCTGGTTTTCTTGCATTTAGCCCGATCGACATCACTATATCCTTCAAGATGATTTTGAGTTGCTTGAAATTGTACCTTAGACCTTTTCACGGAGCTCCTTTTAGATATCTCAGAACATTGAGGGCACATTCTAGATGAGATTTCAAGGGAGGATGCATATATTGTGCCGACAATGGCGAGTATGAGATGTCGGTCTTGTATGGGTAAGATAGATAAGTTTCCCAAGAAGCTTTTGATAACCGATGATGTTGATAAGTAAGGGATCATCGGCGGTGGGAATGTATGGAAGGAGAGTTGGGTTCCATAGGGTGGACACGAGGTTTGCACCCAAGAAGACCAAATTCTTGAGGAGTTCGGGCAATATTTTCTTTGGGTGAGACATATGTCATTCCCAGTTTTTAGAACCTCAATGCCAAGAAAATATTTTAAGTTTCCTAAGTCTTTGATATGAAATTTTGATTTTAGAAACTCTTTGAATAGGTTTATCTCATCAATACGGTTTCCGATGGGGACAATATCATCCATAATAAAGCAGAGCAATAAACTTGTTATTCTCTGTTTTGGTGAACCAAGAATGATCATTGACAGATTGAACAAAGTTATTTTCCTTTAAAACACTAACAAGCTTTTCATTCCATTGGGAGCTTGTTTTAGGCCATATAGAGACTTGACAAGTTTACAAACTTTATTTTATTGTTCTCATTAGAACCCTTAGGGATGGTCATATAGATATCCTCATCAAGATCTCCATACAAGAAAGCATTGTTAACATCAAGTTGGAAAAAAGGCCATTTGTTTTTCTGACTAAGGCAATAAGACATCTAACAGGAGAAAAAGTTTCATCATAGTCTATTCCTTCCCTTTGGTTATAGCCTTTAACAACTAATCTAGCCTTGTATCTATCAACTTCACCATTGGATTTATATTTGATTTTCAAGATCCATTTGTAACCAATAGGAGTTCTATTAGGAGGAAGATCAGTTATATCCCAAGCATGGTTTTCATTTAAGGCCTCAATTTCAGAGTTCATAGCATCAACCCAATTACTATCAAGGATAGCTTCTTCATAACAGGTAGGTTCAATACTTTTGTTAAGACTAGAAGCAAAGCGTGTAATTTTCTTTGTTAAGATTAGAGTAGTTAATAACCTTTTCAACACCATATTTGACTTTTCCTTCTACAATAAAGTCATTAAGATTCTTGGGCAACTTTGAAACTCTGGTTGACCTCTAGCAATAGTGGGTGGCAAGCCTCTTTTTGTTATTGAATCGGTGATGTATCAGTGAATCGAGAAGATGCATCGGCGGATGTGATTCATGTGATATGGTGCCCTCGGGGTGTGTATTATCATCTATAGATGTTGCAACCGGTTCATCATTCCTAGTAGGATGATTTACCACTATGCCATCATCATAGGATGTCACTCTCCCTTCATCATTGGGACTTATTTGTGAGTCAAAGAAATTTTGTGATTTAAATCTTTAGGCACATAAGTTTCAACAAAAGGTTTTGACAAAGAATTTTTTATTTTGAAGGGAAAAAAGTTTCATAAAATTTGACATCTCTGGAATAAAAGATATTTTTTGTTTCTAAGCTCAAAAGTTTATAACCTTTTTTCTCATTTGAAGAGCCAACAAAGACACTTTTTCGGACACTACCAAATTTATCAGAGATGTTGAGAATGGTGGCATAGCATAAGCAACCAAAGACTCTAAGGAGAGAGAGTGAAGGGTCATGCCCATACACAAGGGAGAATGGAGACTTGCCGAACAACATTGAGAGGTAACCTTTGTTTATGACATAAGCGGCGGTTAGAACATTCAGGGCCAAAGATATAGAGGTAATTCTCCCTGAAACATAAGGGATCTAGCCACATTAAGGAGATGCCTATGTTTCCTTTCTGCAATACCATTTTGTTGAGGTGTGTAAACACAAGAGGTTTGATGTAAAATTCCCTTTCCATGAAAGAAGTGTTGAAGTTTGTTATTGACAAATTCTGTCCCATTATCACTTGAATATCTTAACATTGTGTTCAAATTGATTTGATAGCATATGAGTAAAGTTAACAATGGAAACATAAACATCATCCTTACCCTTAAGCATATAAACCCGATCGCCTAGAATAGTCATCAACAATGGTGAAAAAATATTTGTAACCATCTCTACTAGTGACTTTATATGGTCCCCATACATCTAGATGAACAAGTTGACCAATTTTAGTTGATTTATGTTCACTTAAAGGAAATGGTTCCCTGGTTTGTTTAGCTTTATTGAAAGTATCACAAAGATGGTCGATTCTGAGGTACCATCAAGATTAAGTGTGGTTTTAAGTATATGTAGAACTTGGTCAGAGGGATGACCAAGTCTTTGATGCCAGAGATTTCTAGAAACATGACAAAGAGAAATGCACGGTTATTAGAAGCAATCTACATGTGGAATCAATATCAAACATATATAACCCATTGCATTGTTTACCAATCCCCACAATCCTTTTTGATGTAAATCATGTATATAGCAATTAGATTCATTAAAGCCAACAAACATTTTATTGTCTTTAGCAATCTTATGAAGACAATTGAGACTAACATTGTACTTTCGGGAACAACGGAACATCAAAAGAGTTAGGTCATTATTGACCTTTAAATCACCAATTTTAGTAATTAAGGCCTGAATACCATTGGGATGACCAACGGTTAGACCAAGATTTGAAATGTCAACAACATTAATAAAAATTTTGCGAGAAGCAGTCATGTCGATTTGCACCGAGTCAACAATCCAACCAAGACTTATGTTTCCAGATAAGGTTTTGTGTTGTTGTTAAGAATTTGTCAAAGTTTATGTTAAACTTGACACTACCATTAAAGAAGGTTTCGAAAAAATTTTACACCCGCGTTGGCATTAGCATAAGACACATTGTTGTCATTAAGCAAACTCATAAGTGCTGGAGGCTCATTAGACAAAGAGGGAGAGTTGCTAGCTCTATTATCGATGGAAACATTGGTGTCAGAAACATTGTTACTTGCTTAAGGGTTTAGAATTAAAATTCCTTTTGACATATCCAGCAGGATAACCAACCAGATCATAACATCTATTAACAGTGTGACCGAGTTTTTGCTTGATTAGTACATTTGAGATTCATGTTTGGTCCTCTGTTGTTTGAGTCATTACAACCAGCATTAAAACCGAGAACTTTTAAAATTGTTGTTGTTAAATCCTTTTTGTTATCAAAAATTTTCCACCATCGAAGTTTTGCGAGAAAAGTCTGTAGCATTGGGTTTAGCGAGCTATTCCCGGATGAAACATTTCGTAAGATTCTTCTCCAGAGACAACAGAGAAAGCAGTTTTGACATTAGGCAAAGGATCTCTGGCTAAAATATTGCTTCTGATGGGAACATAGGAGTCAGCAAGACCCATAAGAAATTGCATTAACTTGATTAGCTGATTGTGTTTTTCAAAATGTTTTGCAGCCTCACAAGTGCAGGGAGGCAAGCTAATCTGTTGGAATCGCTCCTAACACGTAAATGGAACGACATTACGGGATTACATTATCTATCTTATTTAGCCAAACACAAGGACTAGTTATGTCATAGTTTAATAGTTATGTATGTGCTTGGCTATATATACCCCTCCATACTTCCATGGAGGGGTGTGGAGGGGTGAGTCTCATTAGTGTAATTTTCCCTTTCATTAATAAAACACACACTAGTTCTCTCCCTTCTCTCTAGTTTCTCTCTCTAACTTGAAGATGGGTTTCTTCCATCTTCCCCGACCTCCCGATTCACCATATCATCCACATATACGATCCTAACATTGGTATCAAGAGCAAGGTCCGTTTTTCATTTGTGGTTGAGTTGAGTGATGTTATCTTGTCAAAAATCTTGTCTTAAAATCTGTTTTTTCTCACAAAGTTGTAACCTTTTATAATTTTTTTGGGATTAATCAGATTGTTACATGTTTTGTATCCTTTTGGTCAAAATAATCAAACTTGTCATATAGTGATTGTCCTTTGTAACAGTTATATTGTGACTTGTTTTTGATTTTTTTCATCAATACTCATGACAAATTTTTGGTCATCAAATGGTGTCTTTGTGGTCAAATGGGTCTAAAGAAGTCTTTCTGCATTCTTTTTTTGGGTTATCTTTGAAGCTGGTCAGAAAACATGGTCGAAAAAAAGGACGCCGGAAAAGTCAACTAAGGGTCAAAACCCTAATATTACGCCTAAGACCTCATCTTCAGATAGGTTACGAGTAACTGTGAAGTTACTCATAAGAAAGTATGGTTACGGATAAGCCTACGCGTAAGCCTTAAGCTTACGAGTAAGCTTACTCGTAAAGACCCATTTTACGCTTAACCATACAGTAATACTCGGTACGCGTAGGACCATGGCTACGCTTAAGTTTTTTCGTCTCTGGCGTAAATCTTTGCCTTATTGTTTACGCGTTATGCCCTTTGTGCTTTGTTTACGCATAAGGTCTCATTACAGCATAAGATCCGAAATTAGATGAAGAAGACTTTTATGCTAAAGCGGAAAAGACTTCGACCACATATAACCAAAATTCCAAACAAATCTCAAGACCTCAGTTTACAACAACATCCTCGGTCCAAAATGTAAATCACAACAAATCACAATCTAATCCAAGTCTAACTATCCCTTCCTTCTCACACTTTCACAAGAATCAAAATGAAAAATAAACATATACATAATCTCAGTTCATTTTTTTTTCGTATGGTTCAAAAGAGCATAGATCTTGAAGATCTTATGACGAAAAAATTAAAACCATCATCGATTATCTCTTGTTGAAGCTTTACCTCAATTTATATTCGAACTTTAAGAGAAGGTGTATAACAATTATGTTATTCCCTTCGATCTTAGTTCGTTATGAAAACTCTAACGAAAAATAAAACAAACAATTTAAAACCTACCTTTGACCCTGCAATCGATTAGAAAGGATCTTTCACTGAATCGTTTGGAATGGTACAATATTCGAAGAGCATCAAGATAGGTGCGGTTTATGTTTGTTTTCGAATTAAATGATATGTGTAAGGTGAATGCTGAGATGAGATGTAGATGAGATGAGTTTTTGTGGTTAGTTTAGATCGACTAGGTGAAAGAGATGAGATGGAGGCGTCTGTTTAAGATCTTAAAATTTTTAAACATTATTAGGGTTGAGTTGTGTTTTACACATGTATTATATACGGATTATGCTATGGATAGGAGTTGGGATCAAGCCTCAAATCTACTAGTATGGGCGGATAATATAATGGGTGACAAACCGGTTGGTGTTGGCATTGGTAGGGGTGTGAACATTTAATGGGGCCTATGCACTAATATTTTCTCAATAAATTTGAAAAAGAGTGGTATTTTGGATTCATTAATTTTCACGAGGATGCAATTTTTGACAAGATCGGGAAAAACCATTATCAAAGTTTATCTTAACCGTTAATGAAGGCTAGTTTTGAGCATTAACCGCAAGATGTGATTACGGCGAGAATTCTTTATTATTTATTTGAGGTTGAAGTGGGATATCACGGGTGCGTGTACTTAGTATCTTGAAGTTATCGGGGTTGGTTGGATGCATGATTCTTCGAGATCCTTGTTCGAGTTTTTAATGAATGACCAAGACTTAAGTTATCTAGTTGAACCTGATGTAAGGAGTTACGTTGTTGTGCTCACAACTTATAACTATCACTTTTAAGGAGTTACGTTGTTGTGCTCAAGTGTCACACTAAGGTGTGGATAATTTGAGAAACTTTAAGTTTACCTTTTTTCGATGGAGTTAAGAAAAAGGGTTCTTCGTCTGACAATAGTGCAAGTTTAAGTCACAAGTTAGGGTTATACTACTTGAGTCTCAAGTTAGTCATATTGGGTTTTCTCCATCGTAGTCACTACAAAAAGCCGTCCGGAATGATAATGGGGTCGGTAAAGAGTTAGTGAGAAGAGTATACGAGTAGAGAAGTTTTATCAACAATTGATTCTCATGAGATATTTATGGTACTTCACACTTGTTCGATTAATTGAACATACATGGTTTCGATGTCTCCAATTTCATCATCAATATACGTGGTGTATGATTCTGATTCATTGAAAACATCGGGGAAGAGAGTATAGGTGGTGTCCGCTTCCTTTGTTGTTTTGTATTTTTTTGCGAAAACCCTCTCCTTTCTTGAATTTCTTCAATCAGGGGGAAGAAATGAGGCGATATGTGGTTCAAACGTCTCACTTTGGTGTTATCGTCTCATTTTCACAGAGTTATCGTGTGTGAAGTTACCTAAATATGATGTTGTGATGCCTCACACGCGGTCATTTTATCGGTAATTGCGATTCACGGTAACTATTATTCGATAGACCGCAACATTCGTGGGAAGTCGTTTCATTTCGTCTTTCGTGGTTTATTTGGTGTGAAGCATCTACATGCGTGAGAAGATCTTGTTGATTTCTTGCATGTTACCCCCGAACGGATTTTCATAACAAGTCGATTTACCTTGTGTGGTTTTTGCTCATATACAAATTCCTCATTCGCTGTCATGAAAATTTCCAAAGTTAGAGGAAATGTTCACTACATCAAAGTTTCGAATCTGCTGAAGATGGTTGTCGGTTTGGGGAAGCTGATTGAAACTTCGCCAAAAGGAGTGTACTGAGAAGCTGCTAAAGACATGCGGCATGAATTGGGGGGAAGTTAATCCAATTCTTGCATATTACATCATTTGCCTACAAGTAAAGAAGACAGTTCTCAAGTCGAGGTACAAGAAGAAGACAAAGAGCGTAAACTTTCATCATCCTCAGCATTTGAAGAGCTTATGAAGATCGTTCTTTATTTGTTCTTTATACTTGTAGGAAATGTTGTAAGTAATCCCTTATGTCGTCCCATTGGGGGAAGATTGTTGGAATCGCTCCTAACACGTAAATGGAACGACATTACGGGATTACATTATCTATCTTATTTAGCCAAACACAAGGACTAGTTATGTCATAGTTTAATAGTTATGTATGTGCTTGGCTATATATACCCCTACATACTTCCATGGAGGGGTGAGTCTCATTAGTGTAATTTTCCCTTTCATTAATAAAACACACACTAGTTCTCTCCCTTCTCTCTAGTTTCTCTCTCTAACTTGAAGATGGGTTTCTTCCATCTTCCCCGACCTCCCGATTCACCATATCATCCACATATACGATCCTAACATAATCATACAGTCAAATTGTTTCTATAAAGAGTTAAGGTTGTTATAATAATCATCAAGAGAGGACCCACTTTGACTAAGAGAGTTTATATTTTTATGAAAATTAAAGATAGCTGAACCATCAACCTTATCATAAGTATCTTTAAGATCATTCCACATTTAATAAGCAGTTTTAGCATAGATAGCACCAAAGAAATAGTTTAGGTCTGAGAGAGTTAAGAATCCAAGTAACCACAACAGAGTTACAAGTATCCCATTGATTAGCAAGACTAGGGTTCGAATCATCTCTTATGCAAGTACCATCAATAAACCCTAACTTATTATGGTTCCTTAAGGCAAAGGTCATGGCCATATTCCATATTTTATAATTTTCAGTTCGAGTGAGTTTGATAGTAATAATGGGAGTGCCATTGGTGTTATTAGGGTGTAAGTACAAAGCATCACCAAAGGATAAGCTTTTCTCAGTGGAAGAACCACCACCACCCCCACCAGCATTATCACCAATAGCCATAATATAAACAGTAAGACAGATAAATAATACAGACAGAGATAAAAATAAAGAAATAAATAAGACTTTGTAATTAAGAAACAACAAGCACCAAGCCTGTGGACTAGGGTAAACCAGAGCAGGTATTCATACCACTCCGAGGTGTGAGATCAAGATGTTAGTCTACCCGTTTGCACCCACAAAAACTTAAGCACCGTTTGTTTGAAGAGAAAAAGATAGACTTAGACTTAGAGTAATATGCGTAGCGGAAAGAACAAATCACAATTACCCTAGATTCACTTAGACTAGGGCTAATTGTGAATAGAAAAAGACCGTTGATTACGCCAAGAGTAATAACCCCAAACCAACAGTTTTGTTGCTGAAGAGATGTTCCCAAGTTTATACACAGAAACTCTTGGATGGTGAATCAACAATGATTATGAGCCTGAAGCTTTGATACCATGTACAAAATTATCAGCAACACAAGATGAACAATAGAACCTTTATTCAAACCTAAGCCTCAATAGTCGGCTTAGATTAATCAACAATAGTATCCAAAGTGTTACAAGATTAGATTAATGTCAATGAGACAATAATCATACAAATACAAAGAGAAGACAAGATCAATGTAATGATCAGAAAGAAGAGAATGTGAGACAATGACTGCACTCACAGTTGTATGTAACCCTAGATTAAGGAACTTATTAAATAGGAGATTAAGATACACAAAGCCCCCCTCTAACGGCTATAAATGACTCATCAGCAGAAATGAGATAGGCTTCAGCAGAAATGAACTTCTTGGAACTTTAAACCATTTATGAATTGTCCATGATTAACCCCTGTAATAAGCCTGCAATGAACATAACTTGAAAGCCATTAGCAATTGATAGAATGACATTTTTGCCACAGATTAATACCCCAAAATTTAACAAGACCACAATATGCTGACTTAAGAAAACTTCTAATGAAGTATTATATTAGTGATTGAGTAACAAAACTAATGTTTACTAACAACAAGACTAAAAGACGGCTACAGTAGCTAGCTTCACACTACACGTTGATTCCAAACGTAATAGCCTACATTGGCCTGTGTATTACACCCCCAGCAGTTGCTTTTGAAGCATGATATATTATCGTAAAGGATACTGTTTACTTGCAAATTGAGTCACAGTAGGGCCCCTTGTAGAACAGTGGTTGAATCTGTTTAGCAGTAATGGGATACCAGATTAGTCAAATTGAATTGATGGTTATATGGCCGGTCTGTTGCTTTGGGCTTGAGCTGTTACAACAAATGCGTCTGGGAAATGCTAAATAATTTTAGCTGTAGAATGACCAATATCAGTAACAAAAGGCCAAAACTAAGTATCCTTTTCTCTACTTGATCACTCTACTTTTTTACTAGTTGCCTGTTACAAAGTGTATGTCTTTGGTTATAGGGAAATGACAAGGACAACAACAACAAATCCAATGGCAACAGTTCAGCCAAGGCTATGTAAGGGGTACGCCAGTTTAAATATCTCCTTAGAAATCAAAGTAAGTTTATCTTTCCTTAATTTCCATTTTAGGGCCATCTTCAAGATTAAAATATTTTGTGTGCAAGTAGCATATCAGTTTTGGTCAGCATTGGCAAATTTTGGCCTTAAATAATTGTTTTTGTAATCTTGCCAATTAAAAAAAGGGGGGTGTATCAACCCAACCCATAGTAATCACAACACATTTGGACCCGTAACCTGGCCTGACCATTTTAATAGGTCCTATGTTTGATCACAGCTACTCCTGACGTTTCATATTTTTAGGATGAAATAACTCTAAAGAATGACCAATAGAGACCACAATTTGCTGACTTTTGAAAACTTCTAATGAAGTATTATATTAGTGATTGAGTAACAAATTTACTAACAAAAAGACTTATGAAATATAATTCATTGAAAGATAGGACAGTAAGTACATTTGGATATGACAGTAAGTACATTTGGACTTACAGTGGGTATAACAGTATTGCAACCAATTGACAGGGTCATTGTTTGATGAGAATTCTTAGTGATTGAGAATTCTTCCCGTTAGTGGGTATAGCAGTATTCCAAATGTATAATTCATTGACAGATATATGCAGTAAGTATTTGTGTTAATACTTACTGTAGTTGTGTTAATACTGTCAATTGTGTTAATACATTTGGACTTACAGTGGGTATAGCAGTATTTCCTGGAAGAATTCTCAGTCACTAATATATTTTCGGGAAGAATTCTCAATCACTAATATACTTGTTATATGACTGTAGCAGTTTTCATAAGTCTTGTTGTTAGTAAACATTATTTGGACTTACATTGAAAGATATGCCAGTAATTAAGTACCTTTTGATCTTACAGTGGGTATAGCAGTATTCCAAATGTATAATTCATTGAAAGATATGACAGTAAGTACATTTGGATCTCGTGCTTATACGTTACATAGATACAAGAATTCAACAAGATAAAAAGAAGAATGAAGTACAAACAACTATATTTGTGCAACCCGTTGCCATTATTCAACGAACATGACCCCTTTCACTGTTTTCATAAACAGCAAAAGCACCAGTATGGCAGTATAAAACCATCGACTTAAGATCATCATCTAAAAAGTAATATGCTTAGCATCCATACAAATTGTATATTTCTATCTGTACACGCTACTAGTTTTATGCAGAGGGTAAATTCATGTTTAACTCAGATATGATCGATTGATAACGCTACACGCGTCGTTCGGGGTCAAAGGAGCTTCCTTTTCGTCGAGAAAGTTTTTCAACACCCTAGGCAGTGAACCTAATCGTTGTAGTGTAGTATTAAGGTAAGCCACGGGTATTGATATCGTTCTCTAGGGGAATAGGAATGCTAGTGAGAAGTTACTACGCTAAGGTTGTGGTTGAGGAAGATTACTTTTTATCTTTTTTATATTTTTTAAGGAAAGGAAAGGTACGAATCTCGGGGTTTGAATTTGGGGGGTTGGTATTGCTACCGATTACTCTACTTATCTAATTATCTAATCTAAGGTGTATGTAGTCTATGTCTAATTAATGTGTGCTCGTATGATAGTTTAAAGATGTGTTTACTTAGGTTTTACTACTCCTTAATTATCTCCTATTGGTGGTTGAATTGTCACGTCCTTATTCCTAGTTGCGTTATGTGTCTAAGGTTGTAGGGTATGCGTATGTTCCATAACTCTTTGAACTTACCAAAGGGTCTCGTCTACAAAACCCACTAGGGATAATAAACTCCTACTCTAAGGCACTCTTTGGATGGTTTAGCTTACAACTACTCAAGGAGTCATATTCTAAGGTTCACAAAGATTTAATCAAGCATTAAGTACATAACAAATGACCTATCGCATTACTAGATCATTGATCAACTAAGATAAGAAACAACCAATCAATATTCAATAATTAAGTTTCATATTCCCTAAGCAAACACACAAGTAAATTAGCCAGACATGGAAAACATGCAAGCATACACACAAATAATCAAAGACATAATTGTATTAATGAAGTAAAACACTTATCTTGGTGTAAGATAGGGTTTGGAACCCTAAAATCCTGTACAAGACAGCCTTGGTTCGGTTTAGGTTTTTACTCCAAAAGACTACACACTATCTTGAAAAATTCGATTCTATATATAATATTACACATGCGCGGCGTCACTTTATGTTTTGTGGACGCGTCGTGTCGCCGTCATTAGGGTTTCGTCTTGGCCACGTTAGTCTTGCGACGACATCACCTTATGCTTGTGGACGCCGTTCTCTTCGATTCGACGCCGTCTGGATTAAATCTAGGCCGTCCGAGTTGCGACGGCCTACTCTTTTATAACTTGACGTCGTCACTTGAAAATGGGAGTTTTGGCTTCTGTCCCGTCACAAAATCCTCGGACGGCGTCGACTTAACACCTGGACGCCGTCACCTTATGTTTTCGGCAGCTTTGAGTGTCTCGATTCTGACTTTGGCCATTTTCTTCGTATAATCGCGACTTTTCGTCCAAATAAGTGCCATTCCAGCATTTTGCCTTCAAGAGACGTAAAAAGTGAAAAGGAACGATATTAAGCAATAACGGATACAAAAGTGATCAAATAAGGGCTTACACGACCCTCAAAAGGTACCTTTTAAAACCTTATCAAATATCCCTACACTTGGTATTTGCTTGTCCTCAAGCAAATGTGCTTTTAGCCAATTAATTTATAAGTTAGAGGTCATGAAGCATTGGTTTAAAACAGTCCACAACACATATAAGCCTCGCAAAAGTCATAACAAGAACGAAAATTACATACTAGCACCTCACATGGGGTGTTTGGATACTCACATCTCTCTCGGGTGTATATTAAATACAACAAATTGGAAATGGAAGATAAACACTCATTAACCGGTCCTAGTACATAGATTATCATAGGCTTGAGAATAGATCAAACCTCCATCGCTTTGGCGTAAGCACCTAGGAAAGACTATCAAAGAGGTCTTTAAAGGGTTGTAACGTTAGGCTTACGGTAGGGAAACAAAGGGTTTGGTGGGATAGGCTATATAGTGGTGGCAAGTAAAAAATCTCTATGTTGCAAGTATACGAAGAATGGCGTTGCTAAGCCAAGACTCGACACTCCAGACTCTAGCTAACTGAAATAAACAAAAATAAATTTAAAGGATAGATGTAGGATGGTAGCCCGTATTTTTTTTTTCTTTTCTCTTTTTTCTATTTTTTTTTCGATTTTTTTTTCACATACACTTTTACTCTACCATCCTCTACGGTAACATCAAAATGATAGGGATTTATAGGCACATCCCTACACTTGAGTTTTTATTACTCTAACACTAATTTGACCTGAATTGAAAAGATCAAAACACTTGGGGTACATTATTATGCAAACAAAGGGAAATTTGAATTTAACGTTCCCTTCCCGTCATTTCATAAACTTTAACTTTTCCCATGAATCCCAATCGTCCCAAAACTGTATACAAAGGATATGACTCGACTTAGCAACTCATGCAAGCAACCAGATAATTGAACTAAGGGTTTAAGGTGATAACAATAATGCACTAAAAGTGAGTGCATACAAGGTAGGCTAAGGCGATTTGGGTGTACATTTGGGGGTGGGGTGTAAACAATGCTCTTCATTGATATTCGGAAAAACCGAAACATCACGAGAACCGCGAAAAGGATAGGCTCTGAGGGGTTAACTAGGGGTATCGTGTACTAAAGATGAGTACAACGCAAAGGGTGTGGGGGAATTACTCAACCGATGTGGAAGAAGTAATTATATTACCGGTATCAAACAAGGGTTATCCTAATGCCTCTTATCATTTAGTTATTCTTAACTACACAAGTGTAGTCTTACTAGCGATCTCGGAATGCATCACAAAACAAGTTCTAGAATATAATATACTACCGGTTTACACTCTAAGCATTAAAGATGAATGCTTTTAATTCCTACTAATCTAAGGGCGATCCTCACATTTTGGGTGGAATTTAGGTGGTAAAGGGTTTTTTGTGCTAGTCATGCAACTTCCTATCCGTGAGACGCTTTTGTTAAGACTAATGGCCCACTCCTATATGTCATGAAAATTTTTAAATTTGGTGCCAAAATTACCCTAACCGACATTTTCTCATGGTTTATTACACAAATACACTTGGACAAAGCAAATAATCAAGGATAAGCATAGTTTCAAAGTTTCCGTTTTATTTTCCCTCCCTACACTTAAATTGAACATTGTCCCCAATGTTCCCCGAAAGTATCAAAGTTATGATAATGGAAGGTAATCAAAAACGAAAGAAACTAGTACTCCCCTGATTAGCTCGGTAGGATCCGTGTGTGAAGTAGTGGTTAAATCCTTTCCAAGAAAAATTTATGCGTGAAAAGCTCCTTCCCATCTTTTGTAACTTCTTCTTGATAAACTAAACATGCACACTTGAAGAAAACAAACGAAACCTTCGCGTAAAATCGGTGGTAATAATATATATAAGACTCGATTTAAACTAGGATATAATTCTTGTGGAATGGATGTTCTGAAATTTACGGAAAATTAAGACTGAAAATTCCAAATTTTTAAGTAGCTCGAAACGAGAAAAAAGTAATCTGTTGTTTTTACTACTTCCTGATGCCGTCAGGTTGCGATTTTCTGGAAAAAATTCTGGAAAACTTACATCTTTAGAATCTGGAAAAGATTTCTGCAAAACATCCATTATGACTTGATACAAGCATTTGACTCGAACAAACACACAAATATATCTTTTAATGAATTGTTATTCTCATGTTTACGTTTCCTTGAAAACGTGTGTAATCCTCCCTACACTTATCCTTTATGTAAAATACCTTTATATGTAATTAAGACGAGGTTAAAGACAAAATAAAGCATTTTTACAAATTTAAACATGAGAATAAACAATCACTAAAAGATATACGACACACAAATAAAAAAAAAATACACATGGGTTGCCTCCCAAGAAGCTTGTTTTGTTCGAGTTACTGAGCCCGACTCTACCCTTATTTAAGGATAAAGGGAGGTTTTCCCTACACTTAAGTTTAAGTGCGGGTGATAGTAGCGATACACACCCTTAGGGTGGAAGTTTGCTACGTGAGGAGAGGGTGATGGGTGATTTATATGCTCAAAGGAGTGTGATCCATTCATTATAACCTTACCTAAGTCTATTGGTGTAGCGGGTGAATCAAATCTCTCTCCTAAAAATGGATCATCTTCTATCAACTTCAAAAGATTCTTAGTTAAGGATCCATCTTGACCTAACAAACCCGGTTTAAACCCATAATGTTTCTTGTTATCAACCATGAATGGGTGATATAAGTGTGTAAGGTCATGGGTTACTCCTATATTAGCTTCCACTCTACATGGCCTAGAATCTACCACCTTTATCAAGCAACTACCCGGACTATCTATTTTGATGGGTGGATTGGGGCCTAATTCAATTCCAAGATTCACATCTAAAGATGGAAAATTGGGTAAGGTTTTTAGTTGAGGCTCCGGTTCATCAAAATTAGGAACTTCCCTAGGACTAAGAGAGAGGTCATGACAACAAGCATCTAAACCTAAATTCTCTAGTGGCGTTTGGTCCAAAGGTTCTATATCAATCGGGGTTCCTATAGTCTCTACTACTTCTTCCGGGTAAGTTATAGGCGATGTGTGTTCCTCAAGTGATGGTAGGGCTTGTGGGCTTGTAGTTTCCATCTTATTCTCTATTATATCTAGATCTCCTAAATGTTTATCATGTGTTTTAGTATGATCTGACCCAAATACACTCCTAAGCATCTCAAATCCTTCTTTGGCCATTTCAAATTCTTGGTCCGATTCATAAGAATTATTCTCAAAGATTTGATCACTATGTTCTATTTTCCTAAAGGATTCCTCACGCGTGTCATATGCTTTGAAATCTATCCCACGCATGCAACTAGGCAGTTCAACTATAACCATCTCACAATCTTGTTCGGGTTTAGGTTCCATGTTCTTAAAAACTAGGTCTTTTTGATCATGGTGCCTAAGATCATTCAATTGATGGTTTATGCATAGGAGGCTTTTCTTAAAAATTCTCCAAATGGTCTCGCTAAAAGGAGTTAATCCTGACAACGATTGTTGAATAGAAGCCACACAAACATAAAATATATTAAATCCATCCAACCTTACACCCGTCTCCTTTTGGATATCACTAAGTTCAATCACAAATTCATTAGAACAATGAAAACTAAACCAATCTGCGAAATTCAATTGTTCCTCATTTGTTAATGATTCAATTGCAACTTCACTATCCATAGCGACAAATGAAAAGGGTTTTACGAACACAAACACAAAGAAGGGGGATAGACTACAAGGAAGCTAATAAAAAGAAAAAAAATCTCACTTGATAGGAATCTTGTGAGTAGACCTAAACGAGGTGGACTACTAACTAGCTATTCTATTCCCAGCGCGTAAAAACTTGATAACGCTACACGCGTCGTTCGGGGTCAAAGGAACTTCCTTTTCGTCGAGCAAGTTTTTCAACACCCTAGGCAGTGAACCTAATCGTTGTAGTGTAGTATTAGGGTAAGCCACGGGTATTGATATCGTTCTCTAGGGGAATAGGAATGCTAGTGAGAAGTTACTACGCTAAGGTTGTGGTTGAGGAAGATTATTTTTATCTTTTTTATATTTTTAAGAAAAGGAAAGGTACGAATCTCGAGGTTTGAATTTGGGGGTTGGTATTGCTACCGATTACTCTACTTATCTAATTATCTAATCTAAGGTGTATGTAGTCTATGTCTAATTATTGTGTGCTCGTATGATAGTTTAAAGATGTGTTTACTTAGGTTTTACTACTCCTTAATTATCTCCTATTGGTGGTTGAATTGTCACGTCCTTATTCCTAGTTGCGTTGTGTGTCTAAGGTTGTAGGGTATGCGTATGTTCCCTAACTCTTTGAACTTACCAAAGGGTCTCGTCTACAAAACCTACTAGGGATAATAAACTCCTACTCTAAGGCACTCTTTGGATTGTTTAGCTTACAACTACTCAAGGAGTCATATTCTAAGGTTCACAAAGATTTAATCAAGCATTAAGTACACAACGAATGACCTATCGCATTACTAGATCATTGATCAACTAAGATAAGAAACAACCAATCAATATTCAATAATTAAGTTTCATATTCCCTAAGCAAACACACAAGTAAATTAGCCGGACATGGAAAACATGCAAGCATACACACAAATAATCAAAGACATAATTGTATTAATGAAGTAAAACACTTATCTTGGTGTAAGATAGGGTTTGGAACCCTAAAATCTGTACAAGACAACCTTGGTTCGGTTTAGGTTTTTACTCCAAAAGACTACACACTAATCTTGAAAAATTGGATTCTATATATATAATATTACACATGCGACGGCGTCACTTTATGTTTTGTGACGCCGTCGTGTCGCCGTCATTAGGGTTTGTCTTGGCCACGTTAGTCTTGCGACGGCGTCACCTTATGCTTGTGACGCCGTCCTCTTCGATTCTGACGGCCGTCTGGATTACATCTAGGCCGTCGAGTTGCGACGGCCTACTCTTTTATAACTTGACGTCGTCACTTGAAAATGGGAGTTTTGGCTTCTGTCCCTTCACAAAGATCCTCCCGGCGTCGACTTGCCAACACCTGACGCCGTCACCTTATGTTTTCGCAGCCTTTGAGTGTCTCGATTCTGACTTTGGCCATTTTCTTCGTATAATCGCGCCTTTTCATCTAAATAAGTGCCATTCCAACATTTTGCCTTCAAGAGACCTAAAAAGTGAAACAGAACGATATTAAGCAATAACGGATACAAAAGTGATCAAATAAGGGCTTAAACGACCCCTCAAAAAGGTACCTTTTAAAACCTTATCATCGATCAACAACGTCCTATTTTTAACTTCAACTTCAACGTGGCACATCGATACAAATTGTATCCTTCTATCTGTACATGCTACTAGTTTTATGCAGAGGGTAAATTCATGTTTAACTCAGAAATTATCGATTTGAATCCCAACTACAACATCCATTTTTTTACTATTTAATGATTGTTTGTGACAATTAATTACACTCAAGGTGGCTCATCAAGCATTGAAACTTTAATCAATACAACAATGGAGTTTTAGCCAAAAAGCTGTTTGCAGAATTCATTGCTTTAAGCCCTATTTTGTTAGTGTGTTTGAGATCATCAGCAACTCTTTTTTGCACACACGTAACATTCATCATGTACTAACTTTTGTTAACAGATTTAATACAACGCGGAGAAATGGTCACCCATGGTGTTAGTCGTACTTTTTGTTAACTGGTTCTTCAAGGGAGTTTCCAGGATCGATTGATCATAACAACAACATGCCAACATCATTCAAAGAATCAAAAAATAAAGAAACATAGAAGATAGGTGATGAACCCATAAAATCTTATATTATTATGAATGAATGGGTTACTACGAATTACGGAGTTTTGAACCTATATATAATGAATGAAACAGTATGTCGTTTCATATAAAAGTAAACGTCGCAAAACCTAAATAACCGTTTCTTCTGATAACTGCTTATGTAATGGGTTTGTTTGGCCTGTTGGCCCAAACCAGAAAAGTAGCAGGCTTGTTTGTTTGTTTTTGGCGCAGACATTAAAACAGGCTCCGACAAATTCCTCCCTAATGTCGAGATGCCAAAAACCCTCTTCTTTGTAAATCTTCTGTAAATCCTTGATGCCTTCTTGAATCCTTGATGTCTTCTAAGTCTTCTTAGGGTGCAGTCACATGATCGTCCTGATCAAAAATTGTGACTTTGGGCAGGTATCTTTTAGCCCTTTATCTACGAAATTTGTAGTCATCTCAAGAACATGATTTTTGTTCGAGGTTTGGCACCATGGTAGTGCTTGTAATAGCACTTGAAAAAGCATCTTCTTCTTGGTAATAAAACGAAAACTGTGTTTTTATTTCCAAAACGCAATTTATTCTGGTTTTGTTCCTCCATAATTGGCATCCATGGTTGCGTCCCTTTTAAGAAAACGCAGATGTTGATTCTTGATTGGTTTTTGATCATGACTTTGTTGCTTGATCTCCTTCGGCTCTGATTCCAATGTTAACTGGTTCTTTGTTAGTCTTGTTCCTGGATCCATAGGTATTAACGTTTCGTTGCAGTCTAGCATTCCAACTTCCTTTAGGATCTTGCTTGCGTAGGCGAATTGCTTTATTGATATGTCACCTCCAGTTTGTGTGACTTCAATTCCTAAGTAGTAGGATAGTAATCCTAGGTCACTCATCTCGAATTTCTCTTCCATTTGAGCTTTGAACTTGTCTATTTCTTTCTTTGGTGTGCCAGTGATGATTAAATCATCCACATAGACTCCTACTAGAAGTATTGAGTCTTTTGATTTCTTCATGTTGACAGCTTGTTCTAAAGCATACTTCTTGAAATCTAAGGATTTCAAGGTATTGTCTAACTTTATGTTCCATGCACGTGGTGCTTGTCTTATACCGTATAGAGCTTTTATCAATCTGTAGACTTTTCCATTATCTTCTATAAATTCTTCGGGTTGTGTAACATACACTTCTTCTTTTAAGTCTCCATGCAGAAATGCAGATTTGACGTCTAGGTGATGTACTTCCCATTTGTTATTAGAAACTATGACTAATAGTAATCGGACTGTTTCCATTCTTGCTACAGGTGCAAAAACTTCTTCAAAGTCTATGCCATGCTCTTGTATGTAGCCTTTTGCTACTAGTCTTGCTTTATGCTTGACTATATTTTCGTTAGCATCTTTCTTGATCTTGAATACGCACTTTAATCTAATGGCTTTATGTCCTTTTGGGAGAGTGGTTAGTTCCCATGTATTGTTTCTATTAATGGAATCTAATTCGACCTTCATTTCTTCGATCCATTTTTGATCGCTCGATGCTTCCTTGTAATTTTTAGGTTCATCTTCAGCTAGTAATAAATGCTCGGGTAAAACTTCCTCGGTGTTTTCATATAATTCATTCAACGTTCTAAAACCTTGTAGTGGTGTATGATCAAAGTCTGGGTGTAAATTCCGGGTTGTAGTTGAGTTACTTTGATTGGTTGAATGTCTTGAGGTAGTTGGTGTATATTGAGTATTTATTCTTGATGAAATTGTAGATGGTGTGCGAAGTGTTTGTGATTGTGAGGGTGAGTCAGTTGTTGATGTTTCATATTCATGATCATCATTCGTAGGGATATCATTGTCTTCTTCATCTGGTTGGTTTTTGTTTTCCAGATGTTCATTTGTGGCTTCAAGGTTTTCGACTTTGAAGTCAAACCATTTGGGTTCATCATTGGTGTGTTCATCCAGGTAATCCTTCCAGTCCCATGCTTCATCCTCCTTAAACTTCACATCTCTACTAACACATATTCTTTGTGTTGTTGGATCAAATAGTCTATAAGCTTTTGATCCTTGTTCGCTTCCTAAGTATACCATTTTGGTGCTTCTATCATCTAACTTTGTCAGATGTTGTAATGGTACCTTTGCATATGCTATGCAGCCAAAAACTCTTAAAGTTTCTAAGTTTGGCTTTCTTTTCTTGATAGCTTCATATGGAGTAATGTGTTCTAAGGCTCTTGTAGGAAGCATTTAGAATGTATATAGCGTGTCTAACAGTTTCAGCCCAAAAGTTTTGTGGCATGTTAGTTGCTTTCATCATGCATCTCGTTGTAGACATGATTGTCCTATTTCTTCGTTCAACTACTCCATTTTGTTGTGGTGAGTAAGGTGCGGTTAGTTGTCGTGTTATGCCGTTCTCTTTGCAGTATTGGGTGAATTCGTTAGATGTGAATTCTCCTCCACGATCAGTTCTTAACATTTTCAATGTTGTCCTTAGCTCCTTCTCTATTGTTTCTTTGTATTCCTTGAAAGTATCGAATGCTTGATATTTCGTGTTTAGGAAATACGCCCACATATATCTTGAGTAGTCATCTACTAACAAGAATATATATTTCTTTCCAGATGGTGTTGGTGGTGTTATTGGTCCACATAAATCTCCGTAAACTAAATCTAATGGTGATGTTGATCTAGTTTTTGCTTTCTTGGGAAATGGTGCTCTACTGTGTTTACCAACTAAACAAACATCACAAATTTGTGTTGTATGTTTAATGGCAGGTATTCCATGAACTAACTCTCTTTGAGTCATAGATTTTAATGATTCAAAGTTGAGGTGTCATAATCATGCGTGCCATAACCAAGTGTTGTCACTTAAGTTTGCTAATAAGCAAACGGGTGTGCCTATCTTCAAACTTGCTTTGTATAGACGGTTTCTTTGTCTTGTGAATTTCAAGAAGATTTTGTTGTCCATGTCATAAAGTCGTAATTCATCATCGTCCATTACAACTTTACAACCAATTTCGGTAAATTGTCCAAGGCTCAATAAGTTGCTTTTTAGGCTGGGAATGTAATAGACTTGAGATATGATTCTTTGTTTCTCGTCATCACATTCTAATAGGATTGAAACTTTTCCTTTAATCTCTATATGAGATCCATCTCTGAATCTTACATTTCCACTAACGTTCTCATCTAGCTCTTTAAAGTGTTCTCTTATCCCAGACATATGGTTACTAGCTCCGTTGTCTATAGATGCGACTATTTGCAGATACCTTTCGGGTACAGCATTTAGTAGTTTCCGTACTAAGGTTTCATCTTCTATTGTGTGTCCTAGACTAGCGGCTTTGTTTACGAGTGTTGTAAGTTTTGTGGTGAAGGTGTCGATTGTTTCATCTTCCTTCATATATAACATCTCAAATTCGGATTTGAGTGTTTGTATTCTTGCTTGTTTAACTCTGTCTTCGCCAACGTGTCTAGTTTTCAAAGCATTCAAAATGTCTTTTGCGGTTTTGTGCTTTGTTATTTGAAGTAACTGTTCTTCGGGTAAGGCTTGATAAAAGAAAGCAATAGCGGTTTATCCTTTTTCTTATCGGGTTGAGTCGTTTCAGTCGGCTCAATTGTTTCCCATAAACCATTCGCTTCGAGAATGATTTGCATTCGAATTGCCCATAGTGAATAATTCGCGGCCTTTAGGATTGGGCATTGAAATTAGGGTGTACTATTCGAAATGTTAGTACTAGGTTCCTTTCCTTTCGTCATATCTTAAATGATAATGACAATAAATCTCCAACAAGAATTTTAACACAAAGTGTTTTTTTTTCAAAAATTCTTATTTCTTAAAATGAGCTCTTAATGTTTTATCTTCCTCAAATGGGTGTAAAACTTTTCTAGGTATAGTTTTAAAAATTTTACACTATCCTCGGAGATTATAAAATTTAAAATGAATAACATAAGGTTAATTACTCCTTACAAATTATTCCTAATCAGTATTCTAAGCAGTGTAATCACTAGGTTAGATATACTATCCAAAAATATGATAAGATTCTAATAATTTTTTAAAATAACTTATCAAAACTAAAACAATATATATATAAAATAATATATAAAGTAAAAATGAAAGGTGGTATTTTTAATCTTTTGAAACCTGGAGGGGTTGATGGTTTAACCCGATGCCCTAATAATAAAAATATCCTTGTGTGGCCCCTTTTTTTTGTATACGTGCGCCTCTTTTGGCTCTTATCTCCTTTGGGTTGAGATAATATAAAACGTATCCTTTTCTGAGATACTATCTTTAGTTTCTCTCTCTCTCTAGGGAAGCTTTCTTTGTCTTCTCCTTTCTCCAATAATCGATAGTTGAGTGCCTGTTTTTAATGGCTATGTTTTTTACCGTCCCTCTTCTTTCTCTGGTATGGGTGTTCTTCGTGAGCACTAATATTCCTCCAATTGAAACTTAGGGTTTCGACTTATTTGGGGGTTTTCTAATCCGTGAGTAATTTTATGATTGGAGTATTTAAATGAATCAATTGGGGTTCAATTGATCCTTCTAGGCTTGATTCCGTTTATGAACAGGTGTGTTTGTTCTAATTCGAATCTTTGATTTGTGCCCTAATTGATGACGCTCGTTTAGTTTTTATTTGAATCAAATGTAAACGATTGAATTCGTTTTTCTGATCCTTTTGGATTGGGTAATTGAAACTGGTTTCGGTTAAAAAAATTTTGCGAATTTTTGTTGCCGGGTTGTGAGTAATCACTTTGTGATTATACCCCTGTTGCGACAGAAGTGTGAAACACAAAAAAATGACGTCTTGGATTTTTGTGTTCTTATCGATTTGCAGAATTTTTTTTTATATAGAAACTGGTTTTGATTTTGATTCTGGAACTTTTACGAGTAATGGTAAGTGATGATTGTTGGTTAGTAGACCAAACCACTCTGATACCAATTGTTAGCCTTTAAACGGGATATATGGTCTTAACGTTAAATCACAAGTATACCGAGTAAATATGCAGGGATTAATAAAACTGTAAATATGTTTTGTATTAATCAATAATATGTCATCATGTCTTTACATAAAATGTATCAAGTATATATACTGAATGAAAGGGTATGTTTGAACCATTGTGTCGGTTCAATGAATATGGCAGTTATTGTATAACTGCTACATAATCGTTTCTGTAACTGCTTCTTGTTGACTTTCATTGAGGTTGACTTTCGTTGACTTTTGTTGACCGGGTCATAATGGGTTTAAGTGGGTTAGAGTGGGTCGATGGTGATTAACCCAATACATGTTACCAATGCACTCGGGAATTGTACTAGTAAACTGATTTTCACTTAGGTCGAGAGAAGTTAACTGAGTCATGGAGCATATGAACTTGGGAATGGTGCCATGAAAATAATTGAAATGAAGGTCAAGATTATTCAAGTAGGTTAAGTTAAGCAATGAATGGCTAATCTCACCTTCAAGACCATATGCAAGCAATTTAAGCTCCGTGGCATGACCTGTTTGGGTGTCTCACGTGATTTCATACCATTGACAACAATCATCTTCTTCTTCATCACTCCATGTAGAGAGCATGTCATCTGGGTCATGAAGGTGAGCTTTGAAATCAAGAAGAGCTTTCCTTTCCTTATCGATGCACTTATGAACAGCTCCTCCAGCAGCAGCAACAAGTTGGTTGCCAGAGGATGTTGCAGTTGTGGTATTAAATGACAGAAAGACAAGTGAGAAAATAAACAAAACATGAGTATGCACAAAGTAAAAGTAAATATTTTCTTTCATAATGTATGATGTATAAAATTGTATTGATGTTTTTTGATCTGATAATGAACACATATACCTCTATGCAGCTTTATATAGACTTCAATAACAAAGAATTGAACTAGATGGATAGAAATTTGTGTGGAGCACATAACACTTGGAATAAAGATCATGGAATAAATTTGAAGTCCCACATTAGACGACCAAAGACCTTAAGTCTTTGCAATTTGCAGTTATTGCATGTTCATCAGTATAATTTTTGGTCCTGAAATTATTCTGTAATGGAAATGTGAATCCAAAGAAATGGACCCAAATAAATCACCTACTGGAAAATACAGTCAGTAGCTAATGTGAAAGTAGACTTACATATGCAAAAGAAAAAGTTGAATTGGGGTCGAGTGGGCCATTTAAAACATATTAGAAGAATGTTCCAGTGAGTAATTAAATTGGGTTGAATGGGTCAATTAAAATTCAGATTTATAAATCTAAATCCAAAGATGAGATTTATGTCATAGAGAGGATTTTGATAACTGAATGGTTTGTTGATACTTGAAACCACTTGACCCAATCATGAACTTACAGTAATGTCTTCATGGATAAATTTATTGGCTGCATAAATCTTCAGTTTCTGATCCGCTCCGAACGGTCTATCTTTTATTAGTTAACCACTTGTGAATGGTCAACCATAAAAGTCAAACAGCTCAGAACAAAATGCAATTAAGTCCAGAGGAGTTTAGTGTTTCCCCAGGTCGTTAAGTCCCAACGAGGTGTGTAAACTGTAATACAACAAATCTGTGATCGGGTGAATATTGAACAGGAAAACGTTATGATTGATTACACTAAGGAAATTAAATCTAATAAAGACTTTGAAGTCATTTTAATTCTATATTTAAAATCGATTAACGTTTAAAACCTAAAACGTACGTTTAAATAAAATTACGTGAACGTTCGAAATAAAACGTGAAAATAAAGAAGTAAAATACCTACGGATATGGAAAATACATTTTTACAATCCTAATGATGCAAGAAAATTATTGGAAAAATAAAATTATTTTTATGACTATTTATTTAATTATTATTAATTAAAAACTATTTTTAACTATTTAATAATACCCTAAAATATAAGAAAATATGAAATAAAGCTAGAAAAGTGAAATTATGACTTAGAAAAATCGAAAATATTATAAAACTTATTTTAAAACTGAAAATTATATTTATTACACTTTTTATCTATTTATTATTAATTAATTACTATTTAATGATTATTTAAACTATTTTAAATTATAATAAATACTAAATGAACTCTAATAAATATGAAACTTTTTCTATAAATACTATATGATAGCAGAATACTAGGAAAAATATAAAAAGTTAGATAAGCTCACTAATAAGCTGAATTGGGCAAATAAGCAGTTTAAATAAGCACTTGAAATAAGCAATAAGCTATCCAAAAGCTCCCATAAGCTACTACAGCCTAAATCTAACCTAAAATGAGCTAATGCAACTGATTGGGACCTAAAAAGCACAAGCTAAAGAAAAAAAGCTCGAGACCAGATTTCAACTCTCAACATGCCAAACGGCCCTTAATCACCTACTTTGAGCTTACATTAAGCCAGCTAGAAAAATTCCTAAAAATAAACTAAAATGGCCATGATGTCCACAACCAACCAAAGAGCTTAAGTCCTAAATTTCAGCAAGATTGACTCAGAATTGAGTGAATTAAAAATCCACAAAGTTTGGTTAAAAACTGACTTGACACTTTTTTTGAAATCACAATAGTCAACTAACCAAACACCCTTTTAGCAATCTGTTAAGCATAAGTAAGCAAGAAAATCAGTTGAAGAAAAGAACTAAGCTACCAAATTCAATGAACAACTAAATTAAGCTAGACCATAAGCAAATAACTAAACAAAGAGGGGGAAAAGCAGTTGGCATGTTGAACTAATCTAGGGGGATCCTTAACTAATACTACGGGAAAACAAGCAAGGCTACTTAACTCTAATAAGCACTAATTGGATAGTGTCCAGCTAATCTAACACGAAACACTAATAAATACTAAAATTCCTAAGATAAGCTATGAAAAGCAACTAAAAGAAACTCAAGTTGGTGACACATGTTGTGATGTCTGCTGCGTTGATTCTTACAGTTTCCAAACAGCTGCTGTAGTACTTTTTGGAGCTTATTTGTGAGCTGAAAAGTGGACTTTCAAAGCTAAGACAAGCTACAAAAGTAGAGTTAGAATAGCAGAGATTCAATATAAAACAATTGGAGGGTAAGATTTACCTTTGTAAAGCTTATAAATAAAAAGGCTGTACAAAGGTGCTTTTAGGCCTATTTCTAGCTGAGACGGAACCAAAAAGGCGAGAAAACCAAATTTTGGAAACTTTAAAGATTGTGAGGCTATGAAAACTAACTTGTGAGCTTAAACTGAATTCAAACAACTTATAACAAAACACTTTAATTATCAAAAGACACTATTTAAAAATAGATCAAGACTACATAAAACTCAAATGGAATTAAAAGTGAAAAGTAACTTGCATTAAACTGAATTTAGAGATTACATGAAAATTAAAATGACAATGAAAACAACTGAGCTAGAACTCTCATTCTAGACTAAAACTAGAAACTAAATTAAAACTTAAAAAAAAAAACTAACTTAGTGCCTGGTAATGGCTACAAGCTTATTTATACTAGGCTTCCAAAGTCTTCACATCTCTTGGTTGTGTTTCTTCAGTGAGTCTTCGTGTCAGTCCAATGGGGAGACAAGGGATTCCCAAGGTGTACTGGCTCCATGTGAGGGGATGGGCTGAGACAGCACGGAAAACAAAGGTTATGGGTTTTAGGATATAATTTTGAGTTATCAGGGAAAGGTGGGATGGTGGGTAGAAAAAAAATTGGAAAAGTTAATTGTGTTTATTTTATTTTATCTTTGTATTTTTGGGTTTAAGAAAAATGGTTTAAAAGGTTAAGATGGATTTTTGGATCTTTGGTTTTAAAATGCAATTTTGGTCATTATCGGTATCGGAAAAATGGTAAAATGGGATTTTTGGGTTCGGGTTAGGTTTTTAGTTGTTTTCCTTGATCACTCTCGAGCGTGCCTCGAGCTTGAAATGTAGGAAATCGCTTCCCGGCATCGTCTTGACTGCACTTTTCAGATTCATTTCGATTTTTGCTCGTTTAGCTCTGTTTTCAATCCTTTTGTACCTGAAAGACATAAAACACACTCCGAGGATATTTTTAACATTTATATAGTCATTTGTGTGTTTTTGGTCGTTTTGTGGGTTTAAATAATATAAAATATATGTGTATTTAGACACATATCAAATCCCCCACAGTAAACTATTGCTAGTCCCTAGCAATATTTTATGAAAACTTAATGGATTTTAATCTCTTTACCAAAAGCCATTACTTACGAGGTAGCCAATTGTTTTCAGATTCAAGTAAGAACCTTGGTACAATGATAACCAAATGATTTTGAGCAAATCACCAGCTTTCAACGGGTTTGATTTGTCTTTACCAGAAGCCCCGTTTGCTTCTGGACTAGCCAACTCTTAGATAAAATATCTTTGGTGAGTCGATTACCAATTATGGTTTTCCAACTGCCTTTACCACAAGCCATAAACTTGCGGGCTAGCCAACTCTTCACTAATTAAAGATATGGGGAGTTGATTACCATACAATTTTAGGCAAATTGTAAGCCATAAACGGATTTGATAAATCTTTACCAAGAGCCGTTTGCTCCTGGATTAGCCAATCCTTTTGTTTATTAGACATGGCGGACTGATAACCGTAAGCTGAGTAAGTGCAAAACACTTACTCCAAAAAAAAAAAAATTTTGGCCAAAAATGAGGGAATTGGGTGGTATAATTACATGATAAAATTCGTGAGAATTCCCCACCACACTAGAAATGAATATTGCCCTCAATATTCAAAGTACCGGCGGTTATGCCGAAACATAGAACGTAAAAGGGAAATACTACGGCCATTATTTTTGTGATGATCTTAAAAAAAACTTATATACAACGTGGGGGCAACTCCCCACACTAGGGTGGTACACACGGGTGAAAACCCATGTTTAACTACTTGTTTTTGATTACCGAGTCGCTAGCTTGACTCGACCCGTATTAATTGTTCTTGGGGAAGTAAGTGGAAGAGACAATCTCCATCGGACTTTCATTCAAGATGTTTGTATAAACATTGAAGTGCGTGAAAGTTCCACACCGATGAGGTATACATAAACTGACCCGGCTCACAACTGGTACATGGAAATGCCGGGGTCAAAGATGGTATCTTCACTCCCGAATGAGTGAAGAAGAGAAGAAGTCACGGGATAGGTGAAGAAAAGAAAGAAAGTCATGGTGAAAATCATGACTAACTCATCTTCATCCATAGGAGAATCCATAATTTCAGTATTATGAATCTCATCATTTAAGCTCACGTGATCAAGACAAATCCCGGGTGTGTCATGATCTAAGTGGAAGTTATCATACTCCGGCGGAGATATGATATGAGTGAGTTCACCGGAGAACTCCTCGTGAAGAGAATCAATCACAAGATGTAAATCTGTGAATTCTTGTTCTACTGTAGACTCATCACTATCCTCAATCTGAGTATCAAAGAGTGGATTCTCGAGAAATTAAAGTGAATTGAGTCGAATTCAAATAGAGGATTAGTGAGAGTTGTTTTGAACCGGAACAAAGTGATCAACATTCTCTATTGGATTGTTGGGATAAGAAGTGAGTGAACGATCATTATAAAGGAGACTTTCAATTTCTCCTAGGTCGGCTTCGAAATCAAAGAGATCATCATCACTTTACGATGAAAGTGGATTGATGTGAGTGAGTTCATCGGTGAACTCCTCAAGAAGAGGATCAGACTGTGGGAGTGATGCCTCAACATACTTGATGTTACAATAAGAAGCACAATCATTAAGCTAAAATCGGGAGAAAGTTTCAAAATGATCTAGAGAATACTCAAGAGGGGAAGAAGAATCACACATATGATCAGAAGTTCCCTGTGACTCTCTCCGGATTGGGACAAGGTTCTCAACACTAGACTTTATGAATTCGTCCGATTCCTTTTTAGGAACAGTGTCAAGATGCTCATCCCCCATGTTTAGAGAGTGAGTGGGAGTATCGGGTGTGATAGCAACAATGGTGAGGGAGTTGAGAAGGACTAGCATACATATGTTTTACACTTTCCATTTGTTCTTCCGCTAGTAATTCCATCATAGTCTTTTTCTCCACGATTTTCATGGAGGGATTTTCAACTGATGAACTTGATGAACCCGTACAAAATTGACGAATATCAAGGGTAACTTCATCATCATCTTCATCGAAAAGAGCAGCATTGCGAAATATAGCACGTGTTTTAGCTGCTTGTTCTTCGACAAGTAATTCTTCCATGCTCTTTTCGTTTCTAGCATCTCGTTCTTTTGCAAGTAATTTCGCCATAGATTCCTCACGAGAGTTTTGAAACGACATAGCCGATTCCTCCTTAAGTTCTTTTAATAACTCCGGACTCTTCATTAGAAGGTGCATGCGTAGTTTCATGAGGAGTTGCTTGAATCATTTGGTACTGTGGAGGTTGGTCTTGAAATGATGTGTCAAAATTGTCACAAGGAAATGTATTCCCCGTTTGACAATCCGAGCTGACGTGTGGACCTCCACAGTACTCACAACAAAATGATTGTTGTGGTTGGACATGTGAATAATATGGAATTTGGTAATTTCCAAAGTCCTGAGTGTTACCAGAAAACTGTTCATAGACAAACGCGTTTCCGGATTGACACTCAAATCCTTGGTGAGGACCTCCACAAAACTCACACAGATATGTCAATATCTCATGATGTGGTGGCTGGTAGAATGAATCAGATGTGTCATGGTAAGGATAGGGAGCTTGGTTATAGACAGACCCATCTCCTGATTCTACCATGCTATAGCCGGGACAATTCCCACCATTATGAGGACCACCACACCATTGGCAACCAAAATGGTGTGGATATGACATAGGAAAGAATCAAAGGTTTACAGAGGGGTTGTGTTAGGTCACTAGATTTACAACACAAGCATCAATAGAAGAACTAGATAAGAGAGGATCGGTGGAACCCTTAGCCAAACACACGAATATAATGAGAGAAAGGTTTAAGCATAGAGTGAATGAGAAAAGAGAACAACCAACCTTCAAATGAAGGTTTACATAAGGTATTTATAGGAGGGAAGCTAGGGCAACACTCCTAGTTCCCTTCCTTTCACCTATGGGCTTGGGCCTAAGCTCATGGGCCTTCTACATAAGCTTAAGGCTAATAACAAACATAAAGGCCATACTAAGCTAACTATTACATATGAGTAACTAACACTTGAATACGGTTTAGGAGTGATTCCAACAATCTCCCCCTCAAGTGTTATTACAAATGAGTAACAAACACTCAAGTGTTGGTGATGAAAACGGTGAAGGCGTTGATGTAATAGTAGCTTTGACGTCTTCCGACATTCTTCTTTCTTGTGAGAAGAATTGCCTTGATTTGAACAATCTCCCGGTGTAGAGATAGTTTACTTTGAGCGGTTATGCTTTGACGTCATCATTAACCTTGTTCTTTGATCATTGTTCTTTGTGGTGAACGTGATAGTATGTTGTTCAGACGGTGCGCATCAAGTTCGCCTCAGTGCGCTTGCTTCACAGTGTCTCCACGTCGTTCTTCAACATGCTCACACGCTCTTTGACGTTGGAATTGATCTTGATGGAGTTCTTTAAGTCTTTAACTTTGTAGATTCTCTGTATTGACGAAGAATCATTCCGACTGTTGTGTTGCTTTTGGATAGAACTTCCATTAGTGATGATGTTGGCGTGAGCATGAGAAGAATCTGCACGATCATTCCGCTCCAGAGCTTCCATAAGAAGAAAACATTTAAACGGTTAGTAATAAGCGGATTCCGGCACTTACAAGTTTGAACTTTGAGAGTGTCAACAGCATAGTGTGAAAACACAACTCTAATTCTTACAAAGGCCGGTTCTGAATCGGAGTCCCACAAGTGAGATAACACGATGTACCGAAGTACACCTACGATTCGGATGAGTCGCTGAGGTACACCGAAGCATCACCTCACGACTGTAGACCGTTTGAGACCACTAAGCGCAATCCACGGGGGGTTGCCGAAGCGACCTGCCGTGTCAGGGCGTTTAATGTTGACCCTGGCAGGAGTTTCCATTCATTCACCGAGGATCACAAATGTGAACCTCTCATAAATGTTCTCGACAGATTGCTAAGATCTGTGAAGGACTCGATATGAACCACTGATAACCTTATTTGTTGATCATCAAGTGATTAAATGTCAAGTGTACCTAAGAGATCTTTTGATGAATCTCGTGGCTCTAGACTCAATAGTGCGTTTTGGTTTTCCTGAGCGGAGACTAGGGAGAGGGTCTCCTTCTTCAATACCAGCAATCTCTAAGAGAAAGCCGATAGTTTACGTAGGGTTCCCTGTGAGAATGAAACAAGCTTCTGTTAAGAGAAACTTGAGTGGATAAGAAGGTTTAGTGCATGCGTCACTGGGTCCATGACGACTTTTAATCTTCAATACCGGCGTCACAAAGTGACAACCCGTAGCATATGAATTGAACCCGTTATGCGACCTAAGTTGAATCTGGAGGGCTATTTCTTTTCACCTTTTTCTTTGCATTTCTTTTTAATTCTTCAACTCCTTCTTTCTCCGATTCTCATTTTCTCCTTTTTACAATCATACCTAAGGACTTCTAAATACTAACTATTTGTGGTGTCCTGGGGTAGATCCCTCCGGCTCTGGCGGATCATAGGACGGTTATTCCTAACCTTAGTCACCTTATAACTCCATGACTAACCTATGTTGCCATAAAAACCATTGTTGTGAAAAATCTCTCAAAGTGTTTGTGAATGAAAAACATTTTAGTACCACTTGTTGAGATAAGATTTTGCATAAATACTCCCCCTCCACATGTGCTTAAGTGTTTTAACGGTTAAAAATGCACGATGAGGAAAGAGCGCGCACATTTTGAATTGATTCACTCAAGATAGACAATCCCGCGAGACGGTTATGTGGCATAGTTAAAGAGTTGCAATGTCAGCTTTTAGGTGACAACTAGCTCTAATAACTACCTTGAAGGTGTAGACAATCCTCGAAAGGTCGTCAAACCCGTCCGAGTTCATGTTTATCAAGAGTTTCTCGAATGGTACATTCTACTCAGACAAGTCCTTTTCGAGACACGTTTACATCACTAGCGAACTAGCTTGAAATTATTACCCGTCCAAGACAAGTCTTTTCGAGTTACTAACAGTTAAGCATCGTTAATTCGTTGGTTAAGTCCTGACACAGATTCATTTGCATTTTACACAACATATTTCTTATCACATATTTTCTCCCCCTCAAAAATGGCATATTTAAAGTGTTATTTTTGAAACGTTTGAGAATAAATATGACCATTTAGTGTTGGGAAGAATGACCCTGAGAACAATTTTTGAACAAAGTTTTAATTCAAGTACTCCCCTCAACGAGTGATATAAACGGTTGAGGTTTTGAAAATCATAAGGGAAAGTACTTGTTCTTTTGAGCAAAACCTTGAAAAGTGAAAGGTTTGATAGGTTTTACTCAAAAGTAAGAAGCTTTCGCTCCTTATAAAAGGATTGTGGCACTGGCGTACCACGGTCCTTTATTTACAAGTACGGGTTGTACACTGTAATGTGTGCACAAGCCATTGACATAATTAATCAAACATCCAAAATGATATGAAGAAAACAATTCAAGGGGTACCAGGAAGTGCGGTGATGTTCCCGGGAGTGTGCACGCGTTGAAATCATGTTATGTTTCTCCTGGGTCGACCACCGACATAACTCTCCAATCGTCTGAACTGATCCCTTTGAAACAACCGTTCATCAATCATTGTGATGATCCGTCTCACATCCCTCCTTTCACGAGAATTCCAGGCTTAGGAGACCCAATTTTCTGGCGTATATCCTTCAAACTGTATGCCAATCCATCCCTAACCAGCTTCAAGGTATGATCCCCGAACTTATGGAGTTCGCTACACGCCATTAAGCCGTTTCTTTGAAGTTCACTACGGTAAACAACGCCGAAAGGTTTGCTGATGAGTGTATATTGAGATAGCCGGTTGATATCGGGAAGATCAAGCTTTGGAGGAGTGAAGTTGACACGCGTCTGATAAGATTCAACGGCCAGTTGGAGATCTTCTACACGTTCCTTGATGACAATGCGTCTTATGAAGATGAGAAGCGACTTGATAAATTCACGTGTATGCTGCGGTTGAGAATTGTCTCATGCGACCACATACCTTGGCAAGGTACATGTCTTCGATGTCATTGAGAGACAAATTCTCAAAGTCAGCCTCCGAGAAAGCATAGTCCCGTTCATCTTGTCGTTTGACTACGATCTTCTTTAGGAATGTGTAGTCCCACTTAGACGAAAGGTCAACGTGTATGATGGCAACGATATCTTTAGAACTATGCACATCATGTTGAGACTTTTGAACTGGCGCTTCGTAGTAGATTCGTCGGCGTTACGGCGGTGATGAATCCCATACAATGCATCTCGCGTATGCCTCCACGTGTTGGAGAACAAGTGATTGGCACGTTCCTCAATGGCTATCTTGTTTGAGTAGACAGCTTGCCTGGGAATGGAAGTGTCAACGACGTAGCATATTTTCTTGAATCATCGTCACCGTGAAGAAAATCCGGTCTTTGTTGAAGAAGTATCCGAAAGGAATCCTTGGTTCACCGTTTGTCCAAGTGTTGGTAGAGGTTTGGTCCAATCGGTGTAGTATGGAGGGTTGTCCCTTTGTGTGAAGTCAATGTTTGCTTCCGGGTTGAGCCAATCCATGTTGTTAGACAAAGCTCGAGCAATGTTTTCAAGGTGATATTCGACCTCGAGGGCACTTTCAGAGTTGTCTTTTAGAAGTTGAAATGCTTCATTTTGATTAAACGCATTTCACCGATTTCGTCATTTTCTTCACATGGAACTTTTCTTGCAGAATTTTTGCATGCTCCAATGTAGAACCGTCAACCAAATTCGACCTTCTTCAGGTGGTAGGAGTGTTGTTAACAAGATTAGCAAACCATTCAAATTCCTCTGTTTTATCGTCATCTAGCCATGATACGACGTCGGTTTGAGGCGTCTTCTTCTTCTTCTTTTTCGAAGGCCTAGATGATGATTCCGGTTTCTGAACTTGTTTGGGAGAGGTGGGTTGTTGTAGGGGCTCAAGGACCTCTTTATCGTCACCACCCGTATACTCAAAGTGATCATCGGTTTTTGAGCCTGGGGGTGGTAACTTCGAATCCGAGGTTTTTCAGTAGAAGAACGAGGAGGAGATTTTTTTGAACAGGAGCCCGTTGTGGAGGAGGTTGCATCAAAGAAGATTCACCGGATGCTTCGGCGTTTAGGTGCGAGTCTTTATCCTTATCCTTGTCTTCATCGTCTCTAGGACGTTTAGACTTTTCAGCTTCAAATCTACAAGCTTCTTGAAGTTGGTAGTCCAGCAATGCTTGGAACAACTTTCCTTCATCGTAAGTAAATTTCCCAGATCGTGCGGACATTTGTGTGACAAGCTTGGCCACCAATTCATTATCCGAGAAAACTACCGGATCGGTTGGATTGATTGTGACGGTTAAGGGCGTTGATCGAATAATTTGCTTGGCGATCTGCATAAGATTTGGATAAAGTTGTTTGGTGAACAACTCCTTTGTGACTTTAGGAACGTACTCCCGAAGGTACTTTTTCGTGTAGCCTTCGATCATTTCGTTCAGTTCCTCTTGACGGTGATTTTTCATGAATTCCTGAACAAACTTCCTTTCTCCTTTTATCTTTTCATGCTCTTCATACACATGTTGTATGTGATCAGCAAAGAAATTTAGCTTTTTGTTGAGCACGCTTTTCTTTCTCGACTTGTTTGACGCTTTGGTAATCCGTTCATGAGCTTGAGAAATCCAAGATTTAGATGGTTTCTTCACGGATTTGGATGATGATTTGGTTGACTTCTTTGATGGTGGTGGCGAGGAGTGAGAAGACGAATCCGATGATGAAGAGATATGAGGAGACTCTGGATCCTTCGGAGGTTTAGAGGTTTCTTCCTTTGATCGCGCAGGACTATCTAGAAGAAACGTATCATAATCAACATCTTGATCTTTTTCGGACTTCTCAGTTTTCGGTTCCTCAAACTCATATTCGATAGTATCCTCCACAAGCTTTTGTTGTTGCATAAGAGTGGTGGCACCGGCTCCTTATCGGGTTGATTAACCGCATCAGGAGAAGGTTCAGAGTGGGCAGCACCACTTGATCCTCTAGGACCACCCATTTGGTCTTTAGCAAATTCTTGACAAATTTTTGAAGGTGTCTAACGATATGAAACTTCTTCCGTATGATATATCCGGTTGCTCTTCTTCTTCATCCGAGCTTTCATCATACGGTACAAGTACAGAGTCTTCCCTTTTCTTTGTCATTTGGCGGACTTGGAGGTTTAGCTACTGAAGGAGGTGTTACGGTTGCAGATTCAGAGGAGGTAATCTCTTCATCGTGTCATTACCTTGAGCTTTCGTCCACAAGCTTTCTTTGCGTTCAGGTGTGGGAATAGGTTCACTTCTTTTACGGAACAATCCTTTACGAGGAGGATTCCTTTGGGAAGCTTCCTATAAATATATGTACTTGTAACACTTCCAGATCTTTGCCTTTTACGGTCCTTCGAGTAGGTGTACCCGAAGATTTTTCATCCAGATGACCAACTTTGCCTTCTTTTACGGCTAACCCGATACCTTTTATCGTGTAAAACCGAACCTGTTTCTTTGTTGACGATTCTTCGATTCGGAGATAGTATGGGTTCAGTCAATATGTCGTGATTATCTGGGTCATTGAGCCTCATGGGGATGTCCGGATGAAGTCCAAGTGCTCTCTGGATCAACAGTTTGGTGTATCTGACATAGGGAATCTTGGAGCCAATCTTCTTGTGAAATACCATCATGTCTTCCCATATCAGTGCTTTGATTTCAATGTCCTTCTTGTTGATCAACGACCAGAAAATTTGTATTTCCATGAGCTTGGGATGCTCATAGCCACTGTCACGACCAGAGACCGATTTGGTGATGATCATGTAGAGTGTTCTCCATGGTTGAGGAATATTCTTCAGCTCTACGTGAGAGTGCTTAGTAATGATTCAGGACTGTCTCTTCAGTAGGGGTAGCAAAGAAGTCGGTTGGAGCGATGATAGGAATGATGAGAACGACCGTAAGTCGCAGGAGTGATAGTGACTTGTTTGTGATTAAGTGTCACATTCACTGCACTTTGACTAGTGATCCTCTGCATAGAATCCCAGAATTGTTGAATGTAGACCTCTGGAACTGTGGCATAGTGTGAGAGCATGTTACGGTAGGGATGATTCACGAGAATATCCACAAGAATCAAGTAGGAAGATTCGAGCAAGTGAGGGTATCAAAGTCAACCCTAAGGTTGTTCTTTCCAATCTTTCTCGGATAACCCTCAGGAAAGATATCAGCAATTGTAAGAACTTCTGATGCATCCACAATCATTTGTTCACCATGTGGTTATCTCGAAATAACATTAGCCAAAAGAACCAACATATCGAAAGACATAGTGTTAGTCAACCGAAGGTCTTATTGTCTAGCTATTGAATGTACAGTGTCAATGATTGTTACGAGTCCTAAGTCACTTGTTTGTTCAATAGTCCAAGGACGTCGTGAAATGTTTTCGTGAGTTAGTTAACTTTAAGTTTTAAAGTTTATGTTATCACTTATTGTTCACAACATATCAAACGATTAAGTTTATTAGTGACATTATTGGATTCGTGACGTTATGATTAGTTTATTTACAAGTTTGTACACGTAACAATTCATTATGAAGGTCAATCCGGGCTTAAGCGTAGTTTTGGCAAAGTTAAGCGTAGCGATGATGATATGCGTGTAGACGAAAGCTTACGCGTAGGATCCTAACTTACGCGTAAGAAATGTTACGCGTAAGAAAAGGGGACCTTATCGTGGGGCTTACAGGCGTAGGTATATATATACCTTACGTGTAAGGCTTACTCGTAAGAGTAGACCTTATGCGTAGAGGTCACTGTTTACGCATATCCTTCACAGGATATGCGTAGTCCCATTGTAGAACCTTACGCGTAATAGTTATGCTTAGGATTGTTACGCGATAACTTGACTACGCGTAGGGTAATCCTTATGCGTAGAGTTGCAAATGACCTTGATTCTGAATATTTAACCATAGCAAAGCCTGAAATAAATTCATCAAATCATCAAAATTAACACAAGCATTCATTATATCAACAAGTTATGGCATGAACATTCATAACACAGTTACGCGTAGAAAGTCATACGCGTAGGTCAAAACCCTAAGGGTTAAGATTTACGCGTATAATTTCTAGCCATGGGAATTGCACCAAATAAATTATGGTAGTTCTAAGATGTGTTGAGAGTCTATAAACCAAGTTATAACATCTAACTCGTTGTGAATCAAATTTACCCAAAGTTATGAACTTTAAACCCTAACTTCAAATTGACAAACAATTAGTGTTTCTGGGTGGTTAACAACCATGGAAATCATCAATTCAACCTTATATGACCATAACCCAACAATCTTTTAGACCAAAACACTTCACATTTGGAAAAACCCAATTCGACTCATAAACCCTAATTTTCAAAAATCATTAATAAGTGTTTCTGGGTGGTTTTTAATGGTTAAAATTGTGTACTTGATGTATAAGAAACGTTTTGACACTATCCATATAACCAAAAACACACACATAATGATTATGTGTTCATACGCTTATGCGTGGAACACCCAATCACGCGTAAAACAATTTTTAGCCGTTGGATTTGTATGAAATTAAAAACCTTAGCTTAAAAACATGTTAAGATCGTTAAACCACTTACAAAATGATGATCAAAACAACGGATTTCTTGGTTCAATCTTAGGCGTAGGATGAGTATGGTTGTGTGTATTAAATGTGAAGTAAAAAGTAGGTGGGAGGTGTTTTATTAAAATAACTTTAACATTTTGACAGTTTTGGTCCCTCCACCTTTTCCTTTTCATACAAAGCCTTTTAACTTCCATTTTGGTTACCAAACAAAGATTTTAAGAAAGAAACTTTGACGACACTCCCCTTCAACTTAATAAATGATGAAAGGTTATAAATTTTAGTCCGAGGAGTGTCATTTTAACCAGAAAAGTTTACCACCAATGATAAAAGAAACAACCGGGATAAGATAACATGCAAGTACACGGATGATTTGAAACGGTTAAGTATTAATTTTCTCCCCCTCAACACTAGATCGAAAAATATTGAATTTTGAAAGATTATAGTGTTGACGGAAGAAACGTACTTGCAATGTTGAAAGAAAATAGATAGAAGAATATTTTTGTTGTTTTATCAGATTTTATACTTTTGTATTTTGTTTTTGAAAAATTACTTACAAAAGAGATTTTGATGTTTGATGTGTTTTAAGACTGTTTTAGGAGGTCATCCAATTCCTCTTGAGTCAAACACCGCATACCAATCCGGTGGACCAACTCATTAAACCTAGCGGAGGCAAGGCTTTGGTGAGAAGATCTGCCAATTGGTATTCAGTACCCATAAAATATAATTCAACGACTGTTCCACGTGATCCTTGATGAAATGATATCGAAGATCGATGTGCTTTGATTTCAGTAACTGAAGTTGCACGAGATCGCAATGGCACTCCGATTGTCGCTAAAGACATCGGATTCTGTCAAATACGTAACCATAGTCTTTGAGTTGTGTTCTCATCCAGATGACTTGAGCACAACACGCTTACATGGCTACATATTCGCCGGTTGAGGACGGCGATGTACAATCCTGCTTCTTCGATTGCCATGACACCAGTTTATCACCAAGAAATTGTAAAGCTCTGAAGTACTTTTCCGTGAGTCTAAGCATCCTGCGTGGTCGGTCAAAAGCGATTAGTTCAAAACCAGAATCCTTCGGATACCGGATCCCCAAGTTAATGGTTCCCTTTATGTATCGGAGGATTCTTTTAGCCTCAGAGAGGTGAGTTTCAGTTGGTCGCGACTGATAACGAGAGCAAAGATATACGGCAAAGACAATATCAGTCCGCTAGTCTGTTAGATACATGAGAGACCCAATAATACTACGGTATTTTGTAGGGTCCACCAATTTCCCATGTAAATCAGCGTCTAGCTTCTTGGTATGAGCCATTGGTGTGGCATAGGTGTCACTGGTTTTCATTCCAAATTTGTTTAACAATTCAAGGGCATATTTGGACTGACTCAAGAAAATACCACGTGGTGATTGATGAACTTGCAGTCCAAGAAAGAACGTGAGTTCACCCATCATGGACATTTCAAAATTTTTCTTCATTAGTTTTGCAAAAGCGATTGAAAACTTTTTATGTGTAGACCCAAAAATGATGTCATCCACATAGATTTGAACAATTAAGATATGTTCTTCGTGATATTGTATAAAAAGAGTTGGGTCAACCGAACCTTTGGTGAAATTATTAGCAATGAGGAAGGATGATAGCTTATCGTACCATGCTCGAGGAGTTTGTTTGAGACCATACTGAGCTTTGTTCGTTTGTAGGACGTGATTGAGGAAACTTCGGGATCAACGAATCCATCGGTTGGTGACATAAACCGTTTCTTTAAGTTGTCCATTGAGAAACGCAGTTTTGACATCCATCTGATAGACCGATATATTCATATGAGCGCGCTTAACGCTAGAAATATCCGAACGACCTCAAGGCGAGCAACCGGAGCAAAAGATTCTTCAAAGTCAATACCCTCTTCCTGACTATAACCCTTAGCCACGGGCGTGACTTATTTCGATAACATTTCCTTCAGGATCCAATTTGTTTTTCCAAATCCATTTGAGACCAATGACGTAGACCCCTGTTGGTCTTTCAACCAGTTCCCATACTTCAGGACGTTTGAATTGGTTGAGTTCTTCTTGCATGGATTCAATCCAGTTGTCTTTTGTCATTGCGTCTTTGAAGTTTTTAGGTTCGATTGGCGAGGCGGTGAGTGCATAAATGCAATGTTCACCGTCGTGTGAAGACGCGTTGTCTTGTAACGAATGGTTGATTCGGGTTGCCAATAATGTTTTCCAGAGGATGGTCTTTCGTCCATCTATGTGTGGAGGGTTGATGTTGATATACATTGTGCAGATTCTGAGGATTCAAATTGTTTGTTGAAGATTCCGCGACATCTGGTGCAGCAGTCTCGTTAGCAAACGGGTTGAAGAACGTATTTGGATCAAAATCTGCGGGTGGGGTACTACATTGAGAATATCATCGGCAGCCTTCATCATTGTTGGAAGCGGTATGTTCAAATGTTGTGGTGGAGTCAACGGTGTAGGTGCATCTGCAGTGATAGTTGTTGTAGCAGGTGTATCGGTATAAGAGTATTATCAGGTTGAGCTTGGAAACAGCGGATACACACGAGCACGTTCATCAATATCGTCCGAACAGCCGGAGCAAATAACCTTTCCATTTGTTGACGAGTAAGTCGGGGGCTTTGTTCGGTGATGATGGGGTTTGGGGAAGTTTAAGCGGTTGTGACCGGGTTCTAAGTATTATACTCGAAGCCATTGTGAAGAAGTTTCGAATCGGCTTCCCCAAATGCGACAACTGCCTTTTAGCAGATTTAAAACTTTGATGAAGTCTACCTTTCCTCTAACTTTTGAAGGTTTCAGTATGCAGCGAAATTTGTAGATGAGCGATAAACCATACAAATAAAATCGACTAATTCGCGAAGATCCGTTCGAGGGTAACGTGCGAAATCAACAAGATCTTCTCCGCGTATTTGAGTAACTACACACAAGATCACTCGTGAAATTGAGACGATAACACCAAAGTGAGACGTTTGAGCCACATATCGTCTTATTTCTTCCCTCTAATTGAAGAAATTCAAGAAGGCATTGGGTTTTCGCAAAGAAGCATGTAGAAGAACAAGGAAGCGATGATCACCTACACACTCTCTCCCCCTCGATGTTTTCAATGATTGAGAATCATACACCAAGTATGTTGATGATGAATTGAAACAAACCATGTATAAGGAGACAAATAAACCATGTATGTCCAATTGATCGAACAAGTGTGAAGTACCAAAAATATTTCGAGAGAGTCAACTGCGATAAAACTTCTCTGTTGATATTGTTGATCATCAACTGTGACATTGTTGTAGGAAACACTTTGATCTTCTGTTATAGAAGATTCGGTTGTTTTTGTAGATTCATGTGTATGCAAATTAGAGTATTATCGGTTATGCCGTGAAACATTCGATACATATGAAGCACGACTTTTAGCGAATCTTTAACCGGAGGAGCAAGCAATGTTTCCAATTTATGACGATTAAGTACAATGGTGGAACAACTGATGAATCATTAAATTTTAGACGGTGAGAAACGGGTCCTACGCGTATTGCGGTAGAAGCCATTGTTGTTGTACTGCATGGAAAAATAGAAGGGGAAAGGAAGAAAAACATGGATCCCCAAGTGTAACTGGGTTCTAGATGTTAGAAGCATAAAGATGTAGTGTCAATTATCTTCTTGACACCTAACATGCTAATTTGATGATTTCCTTTCCGCCTCGAGGATGGATGTAGAGGGTTTTACACTTGTTATGGTGCAACTACTTAATATCTTGCCTGTAGGAATCCACCTAAGACCAACGAGGTGTTGAAAACTCTACTCGTTGGTATCCATCTAAGGTTAGATCTAAGGGATGTTGAAACTTCTTTTGGGAAGAATTTCGTGCCCTATATTGATCCACCTATTAGGTTTATGAAATTTTACGTTTAGATCAACGGGTTTATTTCTAACTGTTTGAGTTAACTTAGGTTTTGGTTTGCTACTACAAGCTGTTGATAATACACTCGAAGGTGATACACTAGGTTGTGAACCTAAGATTCCATCCTTTTGGAGTAGTGCCCTTTTCCTAGCCTTTTCTAGGTCATAGTTCTTGTAATCGTCATTTGAATCATATGAATTTTTACGTTTAATGCTCGGTTTAGACACGGTGTTCGAACAAATCCTAGATTGGCGAAGCGACACTGTATGCAATTATAAATGAACAGGTTTAATAGAAACGAAACATTATTGTTGGGCGGAATGTGGGGGTTTTGACAAATGATTATTCTCAACAACTTGGGAGGCAAACCGTTGTTTTGAAGATTTAGAACGTTGATTTAAAGCGGTTGGTTGTCTAACTCCTAATTGATTTGATTGGTTGAAGAGAAGATTTCCCCAAGATTGTTGGTTTTGTAAACTTAGTATCCACACTCTTGATTAATCTTCTCGGTTTGTTTTGTAAAGCAACATGTGCAAGCCCCTTTGCTTGAATTTGAGCCTTTAAATGCTCATTTTCTTTTACTAATAAATCCACACGATTACTTTGTTCATTTGAATGCTGACCATTGTGTTCGAGGAAAAGATTTGTTTTGTAATTTAAGTTCAATAGAGATGCAATGTGCCTCTAGTTTTGAAAAATCTTTATGAAACTTGGCAATGGTCTTTTGAGAAGAATGATTTCAGATTCAAGAGTTTGATTTGACGTTTCAGTTGAATTGTTAACAATTAAGGGCTCAGACATGAGATAGTTGTGCGGACATTGTGCAACACACCGTCAACCTCTCCCATTACTAAATTCAGGTTGCTGGTATGTTGTGTCGCATTTGCGGCAAATGAATATGATCAATGTAGATTGTACCTCGACCATCTACGTTACGTGTCGATGTCATTTAGGTGGGTAAGATATCTTCCTCAACCATTTGTTCTTCATCACGCTTAGGCTGGGTGTCGTAGTTAAGTATGATATCTTCTCGGATCTGCTGTCATCCTTCTTTTCCAATGCTACAACCTCATTGTCCGCATGCAAACCGATTGCGATAATCACAACATTCTCAACGTCCATTTGAGCATTCCTTTCATGTACATCAACTCTTATACCTTGCCGCATGCGGGATATCGGGAATTTGATGATGTCGCGCTTCAATGCGAGCGAGCCATGTATCCTTCTTTCAATGCCACAAATGGATCTTTATGTTCGAATCCATTTCATGCTCTGTGAGAGAAGAATCAAAGAGAAGAAAAGGTGCAAAGTCGATATAGCACCACGAGAAGGTCGATATAGTGAATCTCAATTTCCCTCCAAAATAATTATGAAAAATTTTGACTCTCAAAATTTGAAATTCACTATAAAATTCAATTCTAAGGTTGTAAGAAAAATTTGAGTTATGACAATTTGGGCCCAAAAAATTTAAATTTGGGCCCAAAAATTTGAATTTGGGCCCAAAAATTTCACGGTTAAACCAAAATTTGAATCTCGCGTAAAAATTGAACGCTTAGTCTCCTCGAAAAATTAATTTTTTTTTTTTTTGATAACTTGTGTTGGTGGATCTTTGTAGTGAATGAAGCGCTGTTGATGAAGTGTCATGTAGTAGAAATCACAATAACCAAGTAGCACTTAAGCGTAAAACCACCAAAGTTACGCGTAACAATGAGAGTTACGCGTAGTTTTAGCTTACGCGTAGCGAGGAAGAAAAGACTAAAGTTATGCGTAAACGGTAAGTTATGCGTAGAAAACTTAGGCGTAGGATTATCTTATCGCGTAAGAGGCTGGGCTTTAGGCGTAGGATGAATCTTATCGTGGGATTTTCTACGCGTAAGCTGCTCTTATCGTAAGTTTAGGGTTTTATCCCAAATGATCTTTTACACTATCACAGTGCAAAAGATATCCAAAGTCGACGTGTTTTCAGGCTTATCCAAGCAAGAGACCACGGAGTAAACCTGGCGTAAAGAAGATCAAACCACGGATAAAGTTAGCGTAGAATTAGGGTTTTGATGCAGCGTAGTTCTACTCGTAAAATGACTTTTGCCCAAAGATGTTTCTAAACCAGATTTTTGTGATGAAATAGCTTCAATATCACCAAAATAACACAAAAGTGTGAAACTTGATGATCCACAGCTTCTAAAACAGTTCGTAGGGAAAACACCCTCGTACAAAAACTAGCTTAAAAGCGATTCTACACACATAAAGTTTCAAACTTTTTGCCAAAAACTTAAACTTTAACACCCAATAACCTTTAAAGTACAAGAATCTTGGATTGAAAAGTGTAAAAAATGAGTTTTAAGCGTGAGAAAGGTTAAAAAACGTGAACCTTACGAGTAGACAAAAACAAACCGTTTCACCCAACTAGATGGCGATTGATACCACTGTTAGGTCACTAGATTTACAACACAAGCATCAATAGAAGAACTAGATAAGAGAGGATCGGTTGAACCCTTAGCCAAACATACGAATATAATGAGAGAAAGGTTTAAGCATAGAGTGAATGAGAAAAGAGAACAACCAACCTTCAAATGAAGGTTTACATAAGTATTTATAGAGATAGGAAGCTAGGGCAACACTCCTAGTTCCCTTCCTTTCACCTATGGGCTTGGGCCTAAGCTCATGGGCCTTCTACATAAGCTTTAGGCTAATAACAAACATAAAGGCCATACTAAGCTAACTATTACATATGAGTAACTAACACTTGAATAAGGTTTAGGAGTGATTCCAACAGGTTGGGATGAAGAATCAAAGATGTGAGAGGGTAAAGATGGATATTTTTGGATTTTTGGATAAACATTTTGTAAATATAAGAAAGAAAATCTTTTTGGGTTTTTTGTGTTCGTTGAACCCGATTTTAAAATGTTTGGGAACCGTTTTGTTTTTATATGATAATAAGAAAATATGAACAAGGATGGTAAATATACAATGGATGTATATTCAACAATTACTTGATGCTTCAAATTAGTGATGCAGAAAGCACACCTCGGCGCCAAATTTTGATCCATCCCGAGCGGTCTATCTTTTATTAGTCAACCACTTATGAATGGTCAACCATAAAAATCATTTCGAACAAAATGCAATTAAGTCAGGAGGAGTTTAGTGTTTCCCAGAGCCGTTAAGTTGAGTTATTATGAAGCGTAATACAACGAATGCATTCGGGTGAATATTGAGCAGGAAAGCGTTATGATTGATTACACTAAGGAAATTAAATCTAATAAAGACTTTGAAGTCATTTTAATTCTATATTAAAAATCGATTAACGTTTAAAACCTAAGCGTAATGAGGTGTAATTCTTTGTAATACAAGAATCTGTGATCGAATGTGTTAAGCAGAGGAAATGGGTTATGATTGATTTATACTAAGGAATTTAAATCTAATAAAGACTTTGAAGTCCTTCTAATTCTATATTTAAAAACGTTTAACGATTAAAACCTAAAAATGTAAAACTTAAACTAAAACAAAGCGTAAGTGTAAAATAAAAATGTGTCAGAAAACTAAAGACTCATGAAAATGAAAATTACTTTTAACAATTCTAATAATAAAAGAAAATTTTAAGAAAAAGAAAATTATTTTAAAACTATTTATCTAATTATTATTAATTAAAAACTATTTTTAACTATTTAAAAATACATTAGAATACAAGAAAATAGGAAATTACCCTAAAAAAATGAAATTATAAATTGGAAAATCTAAAATATTATAAAACTAATGTTAAAACTGAAAATATATTTTTAGACTTTTTATGTATTTATTATTAATTAAATGATTTAAAATACTTAAAACTAATATTAAATAAGAAAAGGACTAAATGAGCTAGGAAAAATCTGGAAATTTTATGGAAAATCTAAAATATTATACTTAGCCTGGGAAAAATATAAAAAGTTAGATAAGCCCACTAATAAGCTGAATTGGGCAAATAACGGTTGAATAAGCACTGAAATAAACAATAAGCTATCCAAAAGCTACCATAAGCTACTACAACCTAAATCTAACCTAAAATGAGCTAATGCAACTGATTGGGACCTAAAAAGCACAAGCTAAAAGAAAAAGCTGAGACCGATTCAACTCTCAACATGCCAACCTTAATCACCTACTTTGAGCTTACATTAAGCCATTAGAAAAATTCCTAAAAATAAACTAAAATGGCCATGATGTCCACAACCAACCAAAGAGCTTAAGTCTTAAATTTCATACAAGATTGACTCGAATTGAGTGATTAAAATCCACAAAGTTTGGTTAAAAGCCGACTTGACACTTTTTGAAATCACAATAGGCAACTAACCAAACACCCTTTTAGCAATCTGTTAAGCATAGGTAAGCAAGAAAATCAGTTGGAGAAAAGAACTAAGCTACCAAATTCAATGAACAACTAAATTAAGCTAGACCATAAGCAAATAACTAAACAAAGAGGAAAAGCGGTTGGCATGTTGAACTAATCTAGGGGGATCCTAACTAATACTACGGAAAACAAGCAAGGCTACTTAACTCTAATAAGCACTAATTGGCTAGTGTCCAGCTAATCTAACACGAAACACTAATAAATACTAAAATTCCTAAGATAAGCTATGAAAAGTAACTAAAAGAAACTCAAGTTGGTGACACATTGTGATGTCTGCTGCGATTCTTGTCGATGATTTCCAAGCAATTTCTTTGTAGTACTTTTGGAGCTTATTTGTGGACTGAAAAGTGGACTTTCAAAGCTAAGACAAGCTACAAAAGTAGAGTTAGAATAGCAGAGATTCAATATAAAACAATTGGAGGGTAAGATTTACACGGTAAAGCTTATAAATAAGCATACAAAGGTGCTTTTAGGCCTATTTCTATTTGAGAAAAGAGCAAAAGGGCGAGAAACCAAATTTTGGAAACTTTAAAGATTGTGAGGCTATGAAAACTAACTTGTGAGCTTAAACTGAATTCAAACAACTTATAACAAAACACTTTAATTATCAAAAGACATTATTTAAAAATAGATCAAGACTACATAAAACTCAAATGGAATTAAAAGTGAAAAGTAACTTGCATTAAACTGAATTTAGAGATTACATGAAAATTAAACTGACAATGAAAACAACTGAGCTAGAACTCTCATTCTAGACTAAAACTAAAACTAAATTAAAACTTAAAAAAACTAACTTAGTGCACAGTAATGGCTACAAGCTTATTTATACTAGGCTTCCAAAGTCTTCACATCTCTTGGTTGTGTTTCTTGATGAGTCTTGATGTGAGTCAATGGGGAGACAAGGGATTCCCAAGGTGTCATGGCTCCATGTGAGGGTGGTTGAGACAGCCACGAGAAAACAAGGTTATGGGTTTTAGGATATAATTTTGAGTTATCAGGGAAAGGTGGGATGGTGGGTAGAAAAAAATTGGAAAAGTTAATTGTGTTTATTTTATTTTATCTTTGTATTTTTGGGTTTAAGAAAAATGGTTTAAAAGGTTAAGATGGATTTTTGGATCTTTGGTTTTAAAATGCAATTTTGGTCATTACTCGGTGTCGGAAAAATGGTAAAATGGGATTTTTGGGTTGGGTTAGGTTTTTGGTTGCTTTCCTTGCTCACTCTCGAACGTGCCTCGAGCTTCGAGAAAATGTTGGAAATAAGCTTCCCGACATCGTCTTGAGCACTTTTCCGTTGACTCGATTTTTGCTCGTTTTAAGCTCTGTTTTCAATCCTTTTGTACCTGAAAGACATAAAACACACTCCGAGGATATTTTTAACATTTATATAGTCATTTGTGTGTTTTTGGTCGTTTTTGTGGGTTTAAATAATATAAAATATATGTGTATTTAGACACATATCAGTTTCCACAATATGTTTGATGAAATGCCTTAACCAAATTTTAGCAACAATAAGTTTACATGTTTTCCTTTTATATAAAGCATGTGATTTCAGGAATAATCTACATAGGTAAGTTAATTGGTCATTTGAATTTTCACTGCATTTGATTAACTATTTATGCCGATATAAGTTGTTTTGGTTCAAGATAAATGATTATGTTTTGGGTTTCTTTGTGAACATGGGTTAGTTCATTTGGGTTTCATATATTAGTGGCTTTGGTTTGTGTTTTTTCTTCTTACATTGTGGACATATGTTAGTATCTTCATTGTGTGTATTCAAACTGTATCTACATTATTGGGTTTTAGTTTATTGTGATTTAGGTTTTTTACTATTTTTTGTGGTAATATATAGTTACACTTTATATCGTAGAAATTTTAGGTTTCTAACAAAAGGAAGGCAACTCACCATAAAATCAACTGCAGTATTAAACTAAATTCCGCTCTCTCAAACAAAAACAAAAAGAACAAAAAATTGTTGGAGCAATTGAAATTGTACCAAGGAGAATGCTCAATTTTGCCACGTAAAATATATAGAGTCATCCTATTGCCCACTCAGAAAGTCAAAATTATAACAATTTGGTCAAACTCATCTAAATCATATCTAGCTAAAATAAACACTTAAAAAGGATGGGTAATGAATAAAAATTTTGTTGTTAATATGTTGTTATTTATAAATGGGAAAGGAAGTGATACTTACACTACATTTTTTTTATTCTTTCATCACAATATTATATCATTAATGCACAAGTTACAACATGATATATGCATTGGTGTGTGCATCAAAAGTGTAATGTAAGTATCACTTCCCTTTATAAATATTATTATCATTATATATATTAAGTTAATGTATATCAATGGAGTTACAAATATCAAAATGAAAGCACAAGTTAGTATGATAATATAAATGAATGCACATATTGTGCTTATACGAACAACTCATGTATTCATGTTAGCTATAGAAGTAATGATCATAATGTCATATGTTTAAAGGTCTACTTTATAATTAATAGACAATAGTTTATACACTTACACTTATAATTGTTGGACGTTGGGGTATAAATGCCTTTCTGTATACACATTGTGTCATTGTGTAGTGTGACACTTACATCCTTTGAAATAAAAGTTTATGTTTTTTCTCTCAAAGTTTGCACCATATGAACTCTCTTTAATCCCTATATAAGTCACGGCTAATCAAACTACACACATAGCTTATGAATCATGAGACCACAAGTGGTGCCAGAACTTGTGTGTGAATGATCATTGCTTATTCTTAGCTAACTACAAAATTCGAATAGCTTATTTTAGTCCTGAGATACAAACTTAAACTATACGGATACTTTTGAATAAGAAGCTTTTCTGGATTTCATCCGGATAAGATGATTTTTTTTTAATTTATTTATTTATTTTTATTTTTTTGATAAAAAGCTTCATATAACTTAGATTTAAGTTTCTCCTCAATTGGACTAGCTACTTGAATCATAGATTTGTGCTTTTGATCTTTGAAAGTTCAAAAAGTTATGATCAAGTGATGATCTCAGTATAAGCATCTCAGATAACTCACCTCGGTAGTGCATTGTTTCAATTAGGTGAGTACTATTTTAGGAAGATAAAGCTATTTACCTGGGTAGTGTTATCGGTAACGGATGATTGTTGATAACATCAAATAGTCCTGAATATTAAGTGTCAATTTCCCCCATTAATGCTCGTTATTTATATCATTTATATGGATTTACGCTTGTTTTCCATTGTTTTCCACTTTCAGGTAAATTACGAGCATTGGAGCTAAAGAGACACGAAACTGGAAACATATCTAAAGATTTATCACAGTATGCTATTTTGAAGAAGTTACGGCGTAACTCATCTCTTACATTACGCCGTAACTATTGCGTGACTCAGTATGCCAACTTATCAGAAGGTTACGGTGTAACTCCTCCCTAAGGTTACGACGTAACTACATTAGGTCAAAAGAGGTTCCACGCCGTTGATACTTACGCCGTAACTACTGCATCTCTTACGACGTAACCGAGGAGTTTATTGAAGACTGGCGTAACCACTAATTAGGTTACGCCGTAACCGGCAGATCTAGTGCATTTTACGAAGAAATAGAAGGTTACGGCGTAACTCCTATATTGGTTACGCCGTAACCCATATCTGGCCTATAAATACCCCACGAATTCCAGCATTTCAAATCATCCCATTCCACACAAAACACTATGAGAATGTGGGAAAAAGCTCAAGGCAGGTCTAGAGGAGCATATGGAGCTGTTTCCTAGGGAGAAGTCACTCCATTATGATAAGCATTAGGGTTTTATATTTCTTTTACTTTCAATTCATGTATTTCATACCTTTGAATATTGAATTGATTTGCATGATTAATATGAGCGGCTAAGCACCTTTTGGTGCTAGCCTAGTTATGATTCCTTAATTGTTTTGTTTGCGTTTACCTTTACTTTCGTACAATTATTTATAAGTGTATGCATGCATAGTTCATTGGTAGCCACCTTTGGTTCGGTAGTTTTGAATGGCGGTAGAGGCCAATTTCCTAGGAGATATGACCAACTGACCCTAAGTGAGCGGACTGAGACGGGAAGGGTAAGATATGACCAACTGACGACCCTTTCTACTATTGTCCCCCAAGTCCAGAATGCTTAACTGGGTTCAATTCTTCAAAGACACGGGCAATCCTCCATAGAAGTTGTTGTTGTATAAACTCAAAGTCTCGAGTTGACCCAAACATCCTACTGTGGAGGAATACTTCGATAGAGTATTCTGTCCTAGATTAAGAACTTTTAGATATGTCAAATTCTGAATACAATCCGGAAGTTGCCCGCTCATTGTGTTACGTGAGAGATCAAGAAATTCCAAATTTTGATACATTTGACACAAGAATGAAATTCCTCCATGGAATTTGTTTCTGGATAGATCTAAAAGACTTATACTTGCAGGAAAAGCAGGTATTGGACCATAAAAGCAGTTGAAACTCAAAATTATTATTTCAAAGTGGTGATTTGATAATGATTATGGTAATCTCTCACTTATGTTGTTGAAAGAGAGATCCAAATGGATCAACTAAGAAGACCACCACTGGTTCCAGTACTCTGTAGAAACTGTGTCTGAAATATTTTTTCAGTTTTTGTATCCATTTTGGGAAACGAGGCCCTAGCTTGTATTAATATATTGTATTAAATATGTTTTGTATTAATCAATAATATGTCATCATGTCTTTACATAAAATGTATCAAGTATATATACTGAATGAAAGGGTATGTTTGAACCATTGTGTCGGTTCAATGAATATGGCAGTTATTGTATAACTCCTACATAACCGTTTCTGTAACTGCTTCTTGTTGACTTTCGTTGAGGTTGACTTTTGTTGACCGGGTCATAATGGGTTTAAGTGGGTTAGAGTGGGTCGATGGTGATTAACCCAATATTCTCCCCCTTAATCACAATCGTCTTGTTTTAGATCTTTGACTCCAATTAGTTGTCTCATTGTGAGGAATCTGATCTTGGGTAATGCCTTTGTCGATGTCGCCATACGAAATTCTCCACTTATGAATTCGACTTGTAGGTCTTCTCTTTCGACGAATTCTCTTATAAAGTGGTATTTTATATCTATGTTCCTACTTCTTCCGTGGAATACGGGATTCTTCATTAGTTCGATGGCGGACTTGTTGTCGACCGATTGTAACCTTTTTCTTCTTCCATGTGTGTAAGCTTGCTAAGCGATCTCTTTAACCATAATGCTTGTGTTGTTGCTGCTGTTGCTACAATGAATTCGGACTCACATGATGATAAAGCTACCGTGGCTTGCTTTTGTGTACTCCAGCTGATTGGTGATTCATCGTAGCAGAAGATAATTCCAGTAGTGCCTTTGCCTTTTTGAGTATTAACTCCGTGGTAAAATTTGTTGTCACTATAGCCTTGTATCCATTTTCTTCCATTGTGTTTGTAGGTGATTCCATAGTCTTTTGTTCCTTTAACATAGTGTAGTACTTGCCTTATAGCTTTCATGTGTTGTTCCTTCGGTTCTTGCATAAAACGAATAAGTAATCCAACGGAATAACTTAAGTCGGGTCTTGTATGTAGCAAATATCGTAAGCATCCAATCAAGCTTCTATATTCAGTTGAGTTGACCGTTGTTTCTTCCGTGTTCTTTGTTAGTCTTGTTCCTGGATCCATAGGTATTAAAGTTTCGTTGCAGTCTAGCATTCCAACTTCCTTTAGGATCTTGCTTGTGTAGGCGGATTGTTTTATTGATATGTCACCTCTAGTTTGTGAGACTTCAATTCCTAAGTAGTAGGATAGTAATCCTAGGTCACCCATCTCGAATTTCTCTTCCATTTGAGCTTTGAACTTGTCTATTTCTTTTTTTGGTGTGCCAGTGATGATTAAATCATCCACATAGACTCCTACTAGAAGTATTGAGTCTTTTGATTTCTTCGTGTAGACAGCTTGTTTTAAAGCGCTGATGCAGGTTTTACTGACCAGGTCTTAATATTTATAGTGTCTCGCTATACCTATGGTCTACCCTAATGCACTAACGGGCAGTGTATCCGGTCGTGTGTAGTGTAGTAAATGGTAAAGCCGAGGTCGTCCCAAGAGCTATGTGTGTCGGATAATTACTAAGTCTAATTGTCACAGAATATAAATGGTTTGATAGAGTTTTAATTAATTAAACTACTAATGCAGAATATAAAAGCAATTAAATGGTAGAAAGGTGATCAATAAAGGAATAGTGGTGCTAACCTAGTCAATCCTCCTAACTAGTCATGTCTACGTCTACCTACTTCCAATTACTTCAGGTGGGGTCAAATTCGAGAGGAAGACATTTGGTCATATCGCCTAACCTATCGACAAAGATGCCACCACAAGAGAAAGCAAAGCACCGTCATAAGTCTGTTGTTCCTGGTCCCCTAAGCCGAGTCATTAAGTACCGCTACATGCTAGATTCTAAATAGTGAGTGCCCGGCCGTTAGGAACTTAGACACTACACCCCCCAATTCTTAAGTTCATCCAAACGATAGGTGATCAGTTGGTCAAATCGCACAAGTAGAAAGGGTCGTCAGTTGGTCATATCTTACCCTTCCCGTCTAAGTGCGCTCACCTAGGGTCAGTTGGTCATATCTCCTAGGCAATTGGCCTCTACCGCCATTCAAAACTACCGAACCAGGGGTGACTACCAAAGAACTATGCATGCATACACTTAGAAATAATAGTACATAAGTAAAGGTAAACGTAAACAAAACAATTAAGGAATCATAACTAGGCTAGCACCAAAGGGTGCTTAGCCTCTCATATTAATCATACGCATCAATTCAATATTCAAAGGTATGAAATACATGAATTGAAAGTAAAAGAAATAATAAACGCTAAAGCTTATCGTAATGGTGAGACTTCTCCCTTGGAAACAGCTCCGTATGCTTCCCTAGACCTCCCTAGAGCTTTTTCCCACGTTCACAGAGTATTGTGTATGGAATGGAATGAATAGAAATGCTGGAATTCGTGGGGTATTTATAGGCCAGGTCTGGGTTACGGCGTAACCAAAAGATGAGTTACGCCATAACCTCCGTAAATGCACTAGATCTGCTAGTTACGGCGTAACCTAATAAGTGGTTACGCCGTAGTCTTTAATAAACCAAGTTACATCATAAGTGATGTAGTAGTTACGGCGTAAGTATCAACGGCGTGGAACCTCTTTTGACATAATGGAGTTACGTCGTAATCTTAGGAAGGAGTTACGCCATAACCTCTTGATGAGTTGGACTTCAGGGTCACGTAATAGTTACTGGCGTAATGTGAGAGCAGTTAATACCGTAACCTCTTCAAAATAAGCATACCGTGATAAATCCTTAGTAACGTTTCCATTTCCGCGTCTCTTTAGCTCCAATGCTCGCAATTTACCTGAAAGTGTAAAACAATAGAAAACAAGCATAAATCCATATAAATGATATAAATAACGAGCATTAACGGAAATTGACACTTAATATTCAGGACTATTTGATGTTATCAAATATCCCCCACTTGAATTCTACTTGCCCTCAAGTAGACCTTATTAGATAGATTCCCAAAAAGATATCTTCCAAAACCTAGAAAATATGAGTTTACAAATCCCTTATGCTAGAATAAAACAAAGCCGACCACCTCGCGAAGGGGAACAAACACTCAAATCTCTCAACTATTCTAAGTGTCAATTTCGGGTTGATCACTCAATCACATCATAGCATATATTCTATCATAATCTTGGCGGTTACACAAATCTCCACCACTGGAGTTAAGGGCTAAACAATTCTCGAAGGCAATATGGGTAGACACGACAAAGGTTAAGGGGTAACTCGTCATTACTAACATGTCACGGCGAAGTGGACAAAATCAATGATACATGACCAAATCCATGGCCAAGCTACCAAAGATTGCTCACGATCACCTAGACATGCTTCATGACTAAAGGGTAGGATAAGACATGGGATGTATAAATGGTGTAAAATGAAAAAAACAAGCAGGTAGTCTATATCTATAACTAAGTCATCACCACTTACCGTCCGCCCAAAGTTCAAGTTTAGAAGTCTAGAGACCGGATCATGAAATGCAAGGTAGATGTGTCATTAGAGGACGTTGTGATGGGCACACTACCTTTTCTTCTTCAGTTGGTATTACTCCAACTCCAATCTTCAAATGTAACCGAGGTGGCCTCCTCGATACTAAACAATAAAGCTTATACTATAGTGCTTATAACATTGCACTTTACAAAATCATAACTAAATCAACTATTTTTTTTAATCATAACTGATAACATAACATCCCCCCACTTGAGATGAACAAAGGGAATTCGGGGGGTCTTCAATGATCTTCATAATTGTTGTCGATGAAAGCGTGATTTCCAAACATTTCCACTCGAACCTTGAACTTAGGCAAATGATGACTTCCCAATTACAAATAAAGACTACAGGGTAGGCTAAGGTGTAAGGGTGTAACGAAACAATATATTGGGGTGACAAAATGAAAGGAATGGCTCAGAAGGGTGTATCTAGGGTATCTTGCACTAAAGGGAGTGCAACAAAAGGGTTTCACATGGGGGTCGAAAAGTCGAGGTGACTAATCGATAGACTCACAATGGTAGGCTGTTTGGGTGATAATCCTATAATACTGCCTTCTAAAACTGAAAAGTCCAAATACATCGAGCTAACTCAACATACCTCGTCTATGGTCTCGAAATGATGCAAAGGCCAAGTTCTAAAGTTTACAAGCTACCGGCACACTCATAATTTGGTGGATTTGGGTAAAATATAGGAAACGGATAAGGCTAATCTCACCATGTAATATCAAGGGTTGTATGTTCTCGGCTAAGGTCTAATCTAGTTAGGTTTGGAAAAACATGTCAAAATATAAAAATGGCATAATTTTTCAAAATAAACTAGAAAAATGAGGGCAAAATAAAGTTCAAGAGATAATTCTACTCCCGTCCCCCCACTTGAATTGTACAAAGTCCCTTTTGTACTAGGCATTAAAATAAAGGTGAAGAGAAAGGTAGAATTAGAGCGAGAACTTCCTGAAATTTGCTCCAAAAAAGAAGAAGGCCCACGAGAAAGGATCGTGCCTTCGTTAAAGCGTCATGAGCAAACTTCAATCCCTGAAATCACAATACCGACAAGCATAATTCTAAAAAGAAAAAATAAAATGAAAAACAAACCTAACTCACTTTCGTAGGAATCACGGTTGCATTTAGCGAATGCAACAAGCCTTTTAAACCACTTGGTGTCCCAAGTGGACGAGTGAAGTCTCGTGAGGGTTTACAAGGAACACACCCACAAAGTTCATTTAAAAACTAATACAAGGTTACTGTGTTTTAAAATGAAAGAATTAAAGCAGAGGAGAGTTACGTCGTAACTCCAATAAGAGAGTTACGCCGTAACTTGCAAAACCTGGTATGAGCTGAGAAGCGAATAGTTACGGCATAACCACTGAGATGGTATTACGCCGTAGTTGGTAATGCGTCAAGAATTCTGCTGCTAAAATGTTGGTTACGACGTAATCACCAAGATGAGTTACGCCGTAACTCTGTTCAGATCAGCAACTGCAGCAGTAATTACTTCATTGTTTCCTGCAAAATGGTTAGAAAACACAAAACCCAACAAAAAGGAAATAAAAACAAAAGAAAGGGATAATTTGGGTTGTCTCCCGAAAGAGCACTTTTCTTTATTTACGAGTCTTTAAGTTAGACTTAGAGCCGTGGGCTCCTATGGGGGTCTTTAAGCTTGCCCCATTTCTTGAATATCCTTCATCAAATTGTGCCTCATCCATGCAACATTAGAGGCAGTTCGGAGGTACTCAATGGTTTCGATCTTTCGGACTTTACAGAATTTCTCCTCCGGACCTAGGTGGTAGCGAGTGAATTCGTATTTTTCTACTATAATAGGGGGTGGTCTTTTGTAGGGTATCCCCAGGAGCTTGCACCTTCTTTGCTCGTAAGCTTTGTCATTGGGATCAGTGAACTCTTTATTTCCTTGCAACTCAAGGTAATCTAGCATCCCTTCGATATCATCGTCATCAAAATCAGTACCCTTGAACCATTCTTCATCGAGCAAATTCTCCACTAGAACGCGCTTGCATTCTTCTTTATCATTACTCACCCGCTCTATGTCCACGTCAATTGTTGTTTTACTCGTATTTTCGCTACTTTTGTCATTAGAATTTTCTTGATCCATGTATTCCTTCCAAATCTTATCTTTTGTTAATGCATCCACATGCCCATACTTAATTTTTACCCAACTATCAAACCCCGGGTTGTCTATCCAAGGTAAACTCGTTCTCTCCTTGTCATTGGTTGAGGACCAAAAAAATTCATCTTTTCCTAATCTTTCAGAGTTGCTTCCACCATCACACATATCGTCATACGGGTTGCATGATGCCCAGAAAATTTCCCGAGGGGATTTTACTTTTTCGCACCGGTATCGCGTAGTTCTATGTTGTCAGTTTCATTTAAATGCTCTTCCGTGCAGAGTATATCTTTATTAGTCTCGTCCTTTCGAATGTGCTTCGCGTAATCAACTTTTATCTTCATAAGAAGATTTGGATTGATCTCGGCATTCCCAAATTGAATAGCGTACCAATATTTAAAGGCCAAATTACCGAACTTTATCTCGTGTCTTTCACGCTCATGAGGGCACGTCCATTCCTCCATTCTTTCGTTGTCTCATCCATTGCAATACTCGTGGAAAGGGCTGCATGTAGGCCATGCCCTTGTGGTTTCTTCATCAGTAATGGCGACAGGAGTACACCAGTGAGTGATAAGTGGCTCTTCTTCATCATCAAGGGAGAGTTCCTCGAGTTTTTCTGATCCATCCAAGTCGAGGAATTTTTCTGCCCATGTATCCCGTTACGCCGTAATCGAGATTCTTGGTTATGGCGTAATTCATTAGAGTCGTATTCCTCAATATTCATCACAACTCCGTTGTCGCTGTCAAACACGAGGTTATGCCGTAACTCATTAGGTATGTTACGGCGTAACTCAGATCTGTTGACGAAATCGTCCTCTAAACTCGTATCACCGAACCTTCGAGTTATCATCCGAAAAAATTACCTTACATTCCATAGCTGGTTTAGATCCCTCAGGTTTATCGTTATTCCTTCTTACTTTTTGCTGAGCTTTATCACCATGGATTCAAGGTTTTTAAGAGTTGAGTCGTGTTTGAAAATGTTTCTATCAGTTGTTTTCCGGAATTCCTTCAACCATTCATCTTGCTCCTTTTGTTTTTGGGCTGAATTTTCCAGAAATTTATTAATTGTTTCTTCAAGACTAGGCTTTCTTTCTCCATAAGGCCCACGGTTGTAATTACTGCGATACCCATTTCCATTGTCACCGTAAAATGGTCGATTTTCTCCATACTTAACTTCTTCGATATCCTCTTCGTCCATATGAGGACAATTTTTTGTAAGGTGTCCTCCTTCACAGCTTTCACACCCCACTTGAATGGCATGAACGGTTTCCCTGACTTTCAGCATATCTCGACTGAGGCTTTCAATTTTACTAGCGATTGCTGCAATTCCGTCGAAACTTCCACCTTGGTTTCTTTTACTTCCACTGTCGTGCCATTTTTGAGAATGGTTCGCCATTTTTTGAATGGCTTCAATTGCCGCAATAGGAGTCATATTCGGGATAGGTCCTTGATAACCCAACATCTGTCTCGTAGTTACATTTATTCCTTTATATAAAATATTGACCTTCTGCTGGTTATTAAGATCATTGGTAGGACACTTATAAAGAAGATCGTTGTATCTGTCCCAAGCTTGATACAGAGTTTCGTCGTCTTCTTGTTTGAAATTGTGGATCTCCAAGAGTTGATTAGAAATCTTTGATGGTGGGCAATATCTTTGGATAAATTGTTTCTTAAGTAGCGCAAGTATTAACGCCCGGCGGGCAATCTTTCGATCCATCTTCTGGCTGCTCCAGTTAGAGTCATAGGGAAGAATCTGAGCATAACAGCATCATGAGACACGTCCGGAATGTTGAAAAGGCTAGCGATGTATAGGACATTTTCAACGTGCTCATATGCGTCTTCGTCCCTGTTTCCTGAAGAAGGGTTAGCGCGAAGCTCCCTCATAAATTGGTCTTTAATCTCGAAATGAACATCTGCTCCGATTGCCGGTCTTACGTGACCCGGCCCTTGATCAGCTCTAGTCAACGCCAAGTATTCCTCAAGAGTAAGGTCATCGATGTTAACCACTTCCATGGTACCTGAAAACTTGAAATATGATCGTGAGAAAAGTTTAAATATGAAATAAAAGACTTAATATTAATCCTAATATAGCTCCCCGGCGGCCAAAAACATGATGCAGGTTTTCTTGACCAGTCTTAATATTTATAGTGTCTCGCTATACCTATGGTCTACCCTAATGCACTAACGGGCAGTGTACCCGGTCGTGTGTAGTGTAGTAAATGGTAAAGCCGAGGTCGTCCCAAGAGCTATGTGTGTCGGATAATTACTAAGTCTGATTGTCACAGAATATAAATGGTTTGATAGGGTTTTAATTAATTAAACTACTAATGCAGAATATAAAAGCAATTAAATGGTAGAAAGGTGATCAATAAAGGAATAGTGGTGCTAACGTAGTCAATCCTCCTAACTAGTCATGTCTACGTCTACCTACTTCCAATTACTTCAGGTGGGGTCAAATTCGAGAGGACATCATTTGGTCAATTCTCCCTAACCTATCAGCAAAGATGCCACCACAAGAGAAATCAGGCGCACCGTCATAAGTCTGTTGTTCCGGTCCCCTAAGCCGAGTCATTAAGTACCGCTACATGCTAGATTCTAAATAGTGAGTATCCGGCCGTTAGGAACTTAGACACTACACCCCCTAATTCTTAAGTTCATCCAAACGATAGGTGATCAGTTGGTCAAATCGCACAAGTAGAAAGGGTCGTCAGTTGGTCATATCTTACCCTTCCCGTCTCAATCCGCTCACCTAGGGTTAGTTGGTCATATCTCCTAGGCAATTGGCCTCTACCGCCATTCAAAACTACCGAACCCGGGGTGACTACCAAAGAACTATGCATGCATACACTTAGAAATAATTGTACGGAAGTAAAGGTAAACGTACACAAAACAATTAAGGAATCATAACTAGGCTAGCACCAAAGGGTGCTTAGCAGCTCATATTAATCATGCACATCAATTCAATATTCAAAGGTATGAAATACATGAATTGAAAGTAAAAGAAATAATAAACGCTAAAGCTTATCATAATGGTGTGACTTCTCCCTTGGAAACAGCTTCGTATGCTTCCCTAGACCTCCCTAGAGCTTTTTCCCACGTTCTCAGAGTATTGTATGTGGAATGGAATGAATAGAAATGCTAGAATTCATGGGGTATTTATAGGCCAGGTCTAGGTTACAGCGTAACCAAAAGATGAGTTACGCCGTAACCTCCGTAAATGCACTAGATCTGCTAGTTACGGCGTAACCTAATAAGTGGTTATGCCTTAGTCTTCAATAAACCAAGTTACGTCGTAAGTGATGCAGTAGTTACGGCGTAAGTATCAGCGGCGTGGAACCTCTTTTGACCTAATGGAGTAACGTCGTAATCTTAGGAAGGAGTTACGCCGTAACCTCTTGATGAGTTGGACTTCAGGGTCACGCAATAGTTACAGCTTAATGTAAGAGACGAGTTACGCCGTAACCTCTTCAAAATAAGCATACTGTGATAAATCCTTAGTAACGTTTCCATTTCCGCGTCTCTTTAGCTCCAATGCTCGCAATTTACCTGAAAGTGTAAAACAATGGAAAACAAGCGTAAATCCATATAAATGATATAAATAACGAGCATTAACGGGGGAAATTGGCACTTAATATTCAGGACTATTTGATGTTATCAAGCGCACTTCTTGAAATCTAAGGATTTCAAGGTATTGTCTAACTTTATGTTCCATGCACGTGGTGCTTGTCTTAAACCGTATAGATCTTTTATCAATCTGTAGACTTTTCCATTATCTTTTATAAATCCTTCGGGTTGTGTAACATACACTTCTTCTTTTAAGTCTCCATGCAGAAATGCAGATTTGACATCTAGGTGATGTACTTCCCATTTGTTATTAGCAGCTATGGCTAATAGTAGTCGGATTGTTTCCATTCTTGCTACAGGTGCAAAAAGTTCTTCAAAGTCTATGCCATGCCCTTGTATGTAGCCTTTTGCTACTAGTCTTGCTTTATGCTTGACTATATTTTCATTAGCATCTTTCTTGGTCTTGAATACCCACTTTAATCCAATGGCTTTATGTCCTTTTGGTAGAGTGGTTAGTTCCCATGTATTGTTTCTATTAATGGAATCTAATTTGACCTTCATTGCTTCGATCCATTTTTGATCGCTCGATGCTTCCTTGTAATTTTTAGGTTCATCTTCAGCTAGTAATAAATGCTCGGGTAAAACTTCCTCGGTGTTTTCATATAAATCATTCAACGTTCTAAAACCTTGTAGTGGTGTATGATCAAAGTCTGCGTGTAAATTCCGGGTTGTAGTTGAGTTACTTTGATTGGTTGAATGTCTTGAGGTAGTTGGTGTAAATTGAGTATTTATTCTTGATAAAATTGTAGATGGTGTGTGAAGTGTTTGTGATTGTGAGGGTGAGTCAGTTGTTGATGTTTCATATTCATGATCATCATTCGCAGGGATATCATTGTCTTCTTCATCTGGTTGGTTTTTGTTTTCCAGATGTTCATTTGTGGGTTCAAGGTTTTTGACTTTGAAGTCAAACCATTTGGGTTCATCATTGGTGTGTTCATCCAGGTAATCCTTCCAGTCCCATGCTTCATCCTCCTTAAACTTCACATCTCTACTAACACACATTCTTTGTGTTGTTGGATCAAATAGTCTATAAGCTTTTGATCCTTGTTCGCTTCCTAAGTATACCATTTTGGTGCTTCTATCATCTAACTTTGTCAGATGTTGTAATGGTACCTTTTCATATGCTATGCAGCCAAAAACTCTTAAAGTTTCTAAGTTTGGCTTTCTTTTCTTGATAGCTTCATATGGAGTAATGTGTTCTAAGGCTCTTATAGGAACGCTGTTTAGAATGTATATAGCGTGTCTAACAGCTTCAGCCCAAAAGTTTTGTGGCATGTTAGTTGCTTTCATCAAGCATCTCGTTGTAGACATGATTGTCCTATTTTTTGGGTAAAAGGGATTTTTCACCCTGGCAAAATACATTACACCAAAACGTTGAAGTACAAAGGATGGAAGTGAGTCCCCCATCTCAGCCCAAAAGGGCAATAGACATGCATATACACATGTGCAACTTACAAATAAAATAAGCTAACCAAAGCTACTGAACACCAAGAAAAACAAAAGAAAACATAAATCTAATTCTTCTTGCATCCTTGCACCTTGAAGTCTCTAGCAGAGCCACTATAATTCTTGGATTTAGAAGCATACATCTCGATATCATCATAGTTCTCAAAGACATGATTGTCCTATTTCTTCGTTCAACTACTCCATTTTGTTGTGGTGAGTAAGGTGCGGTTAGTTGTCGTGCTATGCCGTTCTCTTTGCAGTATTGGGTGAATTCGTTAGATGTGAATTCTCCTCCACGATCAGTTCTTGACATTTTCAATGTTGTCCTTAGCTCCTTCTCTATTGTTTCTTTGTATTCCTTGAAAGTATCGAATGCTTGATCTTTCGTGTTTAGGAAATACGCCCACATATATCTTGAGTAGTCATCTACTAACAAGAATATATATTTCTTTCCAGATGGTGTTGGTGGTGTTATTGGTCCACATAAATCTCCATAAACTAAATCTAATGGTGATGTTGATCTAGTTTTTGCTTTCTTGGGAAATGGTGCTCTGTTGTGTTTACCAACTAAACAAACATCACAAATTTGTGTTGTATGTTTAATGGCAGGTATTCCATGAACTAACTCTCTTTGAGTCATAGATTTTAATGATTCAAAGTTGAGGTGTCATAATCGTGCGTGCCATAACCAAGTGTTGTCACTTAAGTTTGCTAATAAGCAAACGGGTGTGCCTATCTTCAAACTTGCTTTGTATAGACAGTTTCTTTGTCTTGTGAATTTCAAGAAGATTTTGTTGTCCATGTCATAAAGTCGTAATTCATCATCGTCCATTACAACTTTACAACCAATTTCAGTAAATTGTCCAAGGCTCAATAAGTTGCTTTTTAGGCTGGGAATGTAATAGACTTGAGATATGATTCTTTGTTTCTCGTCATCACATTCTAATAGGATTGAACCTTTTCCTTTAATCTCTATATGAGATCCATCTCTAAATCTTACTTTTCCACTAACGTTCTCATCTTGCTCTTTAAAGTGTTCTCTTATCCCAGTCATATGGTTACTAGCTCCGTTGTCTAAGTACCATTGACTATCGACACTTGTCTCTTTATATCCTACATCTTCTTCGTGTAGCGAGACCTTTTGATCTTCAAGCTTTGTTACATGTGGGTCTTCTAATATTGCCATTAATAAGGTAGGTTCTAAGTCCTCCTCGACAAGATTAGATTGCATACTAGTGTTTGGTTTTGCATAACACTTAGATGCATAATGACCAGTTTTATTGCACTTGTAACATTTAACTTTGCTAAAATCAATATTCTGTTTGTTGAAGTGATTGTGAGTGTTTTCTCCATCCTTCTTCTCGTGGTTATTTTTACCGTGGTTTCTCCATCCTTTATATCTTCTACGTCCACGTCCTCTGAAAATTTTCCCTCTATTGTCATGTCGTGTGAACATCAGTTTTTCTTGATTGTCCACTTGTTTTCCTTTCTTGAAATTAATCCTTTCTTCGTAGGTCTTAAGTCTTCCTATTGCCTCTTCTAATGTCATTTCACTTAGATCGGAGTATTGTTCTATAGATGCGACTATTTGCAGATACCTTTCGGGTACAGCATTTAGTAGTTTCCGTACTAAGGTTTCATCTTCTATTGTGTGTCCTAGACTAGCGGCTTTGTTTACGAGTGTTTTAAGTTTTGTGGTGAAGGTGTCGATTGTTTCATCTTCCTTCATATATAACATCTCAAATTCGGATTTGAGTGTTTGTATTCTTGCTTGTTTAACTCTGTCTTCGCCAACGTGTCTAGTTTTCAAAGCATTCAAAATGTCTTTTGCGGTTTTGTGCTTTGTTATTTGAAGTAATTGTTCTTCGGGTAAGGCTTGATAAAGGAAAGCAATAGCAGTTTTATCCTTTTTCTTATCGGGTTGAGTCATTTCAGTCGGCTCAATTGTTTCCCATAAACCATTCGCTTCGAGAATGATTTGCATTCGAATTGCCCATAGTGAGTAATTCGCGGCCTTTAGGATTGGGCATTGAAATTGGGGTGTACTATTTGAAATGTTAGTACTAGGTTCCTTTCCTTTCGTCATATCTTAAATGATAACGACAATAAATCTCCAACAAGAATTTTAACACAAAGTGTTTTTTTTTTCCAAAAATTCTTATTTCTTAAAATGAGCTCTTAATGTTTTATCTTCCTCAAATGGGTGTAAAACTTTTCTAGGTATTGTTTTAAAAATTTTAAACTATCCTCGGAGATTATAAAATTTAAAATGAATAACCTAAGGTTAGTTACTCCTTACAAATTATTCCTAATCAGTATTCTAAGCAGTGTAATCACTAGGTTAGATATACTATCCAAAAATATGATAAGATTCTAATAATTTTTTAAAATAACTTATCAAAACTAAAACAATATATATCAAAAATAGTATATAAAGTAAAAATGATAGGTGGTATTTTTAATCTTTTGAAACCTGGAGGGGTTGATGGTTTAACTCGATGCCCTAATAATAAAAATATCCTTGTGTGGCCCCTTTTTTTTATATACGTGCGCCTCTTTTGGCTCTTATCTCCTTTAGGTTGAGATAATATAAAACGTATCCTTTTCTGAGATACTATCTTCAGTTTCTCTCTCTCTCTAGGGAAGCTTTCTTTGTCTTCTCCTTTCTCCAATAATCGACGGTTGAGTGCCTGTTTTTAATGGCTATGTTTTTTGTGGAAAACTAGAAGGGGGGGTTGAATAGTTTTACCAATTAAAAACTTCCTTTTAATTATTTAGATCGACTTATGTCAATCTATTTGGTTGTTTTATGTTGGACGTTGATAGATAGATATATAAACGTGTAATGAAAGATAAAGAGTAAGAAGCACATCACCACGACACAAGTTATTTATAGTGGTTCGGCTACAAGGACACCTTCCTTGCCCTACTCCACTCCCCGAGTCTCCTACTCGAGAGTCCGTAAGCACTACACCATCTCCTTATGGCGGAGAAGCCTTCACAACGTCGCTTAACCTTTTTCCGGTACAAAGCTAAATACCGAGTTCCTTCACACCAAGGCGAACCACACCTAACACAACGTCGTCTACCCTTTATACGGTGCTAGGCTAACCACCGAGTTCTTTCACACCAAGGAGAACTAATCCTATCACAACGTCGCCTACCCTTTATTAGGTACTAGGCTAAGCACCTAGTTCCATTACTATGGAGGAACTACTACCCTTCACAACACAACACCTAATATCAAGGAGATCAACTCCTTGTTACACCATCATCAAGGATATCACCATCCTTGGAAATAAATAAATACTTATATGTATAATGATGTACCTCATCGATTATACGACCTAGACATTCTTTCTAAATGTGACTTGATTTGATTCTTAGGCATCCTTCATTAATGCCTTTGACACAACGCTTGGCACCCTTCACTAATGCCTTCGTCTTGACACCTTTAACATTCTTCACTAATGCTTTGACACGAATGATGAGCACCTTTCACTAATGCTTTCATCTTGACAATTTCGGCATTCTTCACTAATACCTTCAACCCAACATCTATGGAGAAAGGAAGAACTATCAACAAGAGAACCTTAGTTGTCTTGATGATGACGAAGCATGACAACTCATGGACTTGAGCTTGCACGTCCTCAAGAAGTGGTGATCTCACCTTTAAGAGGAACCTAGAAGATCACACAAAAACAAAAGACAAACTACATAGATCACTTGGATCTGAGGTTAGAGGGTTATAATACTTGGGGGAAGTATGTGTGTGAAGTCATCAATAGAAAGGAAGAAATGGCTCTCTATTTATAGAGAAAATTCTCTACTGTTCCCCGGATCCCACGGATCCCTTCCACTTGGGATCCAACTAGCACAAAGCTAGGGATCCGTGGAACGCTCCTCTTTGCCCATGGGTATTTTTGGTTATGGGTCATGGGTCATGGGTTATGGGTTGATCCATGGTTTTCTTTCTAGATACAATGAACTTGGTTAAGTGGTATATATAAAACCATGGGTTATGGGTCAATACCATTTGCTAGTTTTTACCCATTTAGTATATACTTGTTTTTACCCATTTTAGTATACTTAGTTTAAGTATATGCTAACCCAATATGTAAATACTAGTTGTTGTACATATGTATCTAAATCATAAAATCACTTATACTTGTTTTAGTGTTTTATGTGAAAACGTAAATGTGTTAGGAAACTATTAACTCAAACTATTTACGTATTCTATTTGTTTCGTTAAAATGATTTTACGTTTGTTATCGAGAAAACACTAGAAGATCGTAAAATATAAATAAACGTTTTTACGGCTTATTTGTATTAACAATCTCCCCCTTTTTGTTGATGACAAAACATAAAATTATTTTAAGAAAAACTAAAATTCATAGTGGGTTTGAATTAGTAGTTTTTACTTTCTTCTCCCCCTTTTTGTCGAAACAAAAAGTGTTAAAAGAAACTAACACAATTTTTATAAGAAAAGATATGTAAAAATGTAAAGAGAGCAAGTGACAGGAATGGTACTCGTCTTAACTCTCCCTTGACGAGTCCATCCCTTTAAAAAGGGCGTCAAGGACATGACATAAAATAAACTAATTGTGTTTGCAATTATGTTTGCAAATGGTTCGTCTACGTGACGAAAACGTGCTCCCCCTTGAAGATTGCAAAGTTGCAATGGGGTGTCATGAAGTATAGTTCAAAAATCGGATTAAGTTGCAAATGTTTTTGCAATTGCGTTTGACACAAAGCTCCCCCTAGCTTTATGGTGTCAAAGTCTTCATGTGTTATTTTGAAAATCTACAAAGTAAAGGTTAGAAAACAAGAGTATAGTGCAAAATTTCCTGCAAATAAAACTCAAGTTAGTAGAAATTTGTGTTTCTGTACCACGGATCCCACGGTTCCATTCATGGAGGGATCCGTCTAGGCGTTTTGGAGGGATCTGGCTATCTGGTGACAGTTTCTTCAGCAGTGAAGAAATGTCAAGCAATGCTAATGAGGAAATGAGATATATGTACAATGTAACAAGCACAACACACAAAATAATCATAGCATATAAGTATTCATTCAATAAAACAAGAGATAAACAACCAAATCTCTAAAACTAAGAGAATGAACTTAGCCATACAAATACTACTAATGCTAACTAATTACTAGACTTAAAACGCGACAATGTGCTTGAGTCTAGGGATGAGTGGACTTGTTGAATTGATCCAACTTTGCAAGAAGATGATTAAACATGAAATGTATCTCATTTCGTACTTCTTGAACAAGTCCTTGAGTGTTTAGACAATTTGGGCAATTATTGTCTTGGTTTGGACCCGGAGGGAAATGGATATTTTGAGGAGGTTCTATGTGTGATTGTGGGTCTTCATTTTTAGAGGTAGGATGAGGTTCTAAAAATGAGGGTGGTAATGGAACTTCTTCCATATGATCAAGATTATTCCTTGTCTCCCATGATGGGCTAGTTAGTGTTGTTGGTGGTTCCCTATTCAATGAAAAGGTTGGTGAATGGGAGTTTCTTGGTGGTAAATGGAACAATGAATAGATGTTTGGATGAGGAAGAGGCTCATTCAAGGAGTGTAGTCCATGCTCAATGAATGATGGTTTTGATGGCTTGCTAGAACTAGCCATGTTTGGTTTAGAACTAGATGATCCTTTTTCTAGTTGGAAAGGTTTGATGCTAATCATTGCGGTTCTCTTAGCTTTTGTTGGATGGGTTTGATGAGATGGGATTCTAGTGTCAATATCTCTAATGGGAGATGTTTCGGTGGATGAAATTTCATGGATCATTTGACCCTTTCTTTTGGATGATCCTATGTTTGAAGAGTTGTTGCTAAGAGCTTTAGTCATGGTGATGAAGGTGCTAATGTGAGCTTATAATTGCTGATTTTTGAAAGGAAATTGAGGATGGTGCCTTAAACCTAAGGTTGTTTGGTTTATAAAGAATAATTTGAATTAAGAAATTAAATTCTTGGCCACTTAGAAGACTAAGCATGCTCTTGAGGTTTTGATCAGCTCTAGGAGGAAAATTAATGTATGCTAAAAGTGGTTAGAGAACCAAAAGGTGACTTGAATTTGAATATAGAAGCTGATTTATGCTTTCTGCATCTACGGATCCCGCGGATCCCTCTCAGCAGGGATCCGCCTGGTTAAAGACCAGGGATCCGGCCATCAGACAGGGTTTAGGTGAAATCATTATGCTTTGGTAAGGTTTATTATTAATGGATTTCAAGGTTTTGACTTAATTTTGAAGTCTTTAGCTGTTCGATATCTTAAATCCTCAACCATAACAAGTAATGGTGCTTAATGATGGTTTTTGCCAAGAAAATTGACCTTGGGTAGTCTAACTATATGTTTGACAAGGATTCCATTTAATTTGATGTAGAGAAATGGTGATAACAAGTCCTAGAAGTCAAATGATGTCCTAAGAGGAATTTACTAAAATCCTTAAAAATAAAAAGAAATGAAAAACTAATTTTTGACCCTAATTTTGATTAAAAGATGATTGAGATCAATTTTCTAAAATTGAAAGATAGACCTAACTAAGTGCTATCAAACGTGATAGATAATGTGTGAGTGTTGGAGCGGAATTATGGTGAGTTTTGACTAGTTGATAAATCAAAAATATTTCGAAAATATATCCTAGATAAGCCATGGATGAGAGTGAGATTTTCAACTATTTGAGAAAGACTTAGTTGGCTCTAGTATCTTATGTTTGACTTGTTTGAGGTGATCTAATAGACTATTTTGATGTAGCCAAATCTGTATTTCATATCAGATGCCACAGATCCCGCGGTTCCCTTATGGGAGGGATCCGACTAGTTCAAAAGCTGGGATCCGCCCACTGCAGATCAGAGAGCTTTCAGGAAATGTGCATCTTTGCACTTTATAGTAAATGCTTTTCCTAGTTGTTTCTATGGGGACTAAATGCAATAACACAACTAATATAATGTATATCAAGGTAGGAAGAGCTAAAATTCCTAGAATGAGTGACGGAGACCACTCAAGGGGTCGTAAAATCTCATTTTCCAAATACCTAAGTTAGGATTGTTTAGTGCCAAGATATGGCAATACCTACAAACTACGAGCATAGTTTAAAGTGTTTACAAACCATTGTTTGAAATTGTTCATCATACGTTTGAGTCCTAAGACCTTACCTTTCTCCTCCTTCTTCACTTCTTCACCCGTCCTCCACTCTTTGTCAAACTATCTTCACTTCTTCTTCCTCAAGAAATTGGCGAAGCATTTGAAAATTCCCTTGGTTTGTTGCCATTCGGGTGATTCATTAGGGATGTTTGGCAATTGGTTAATGTATTCCAAGGGGTCAAGATCGATATTTTCGAGTGGGTTGCTACTACTCCCTTCACCTTCTCCTTGCCTCTCTCTTTCGTCCGAGGAATCCGTGGGTGGGTGTGGCCTCTTGCCTTCCACCATAAACCTTGTTGTTCTACCCTCGGTTAATGGTACCATAACCTTATTGCAAATGCTATGATCAAAGGATTGTGGAGAAGGGTCTAATGCAAAGATGAATTTGGCAAGACGGGTTAAAAGCATTGCATACGGAAGCACCATCTTGTCCATGCTTCTTACACTTGCCATTCTCTTGACCATGTAGTAGGCAAGGTTAAACCGAGTATTGGTCACTAGGCAATAGATCATGAAGCTTAGACATGCGTTGGGGCGGTCTTTGTTTCCTACTAGGCACACCACATTTTCTCTTATCACATCTTCCCATTTCCTATACAATCCATACATTTCCGAAAGCTCCATTTGAAAAGGATCCCTATAGATCACTTTTGACTTCCTTGTGACTCTTGACGGTGATGCTCTTGGCATGAACACGGTGTCCCTCTCCGTGGTTGCTTCCGGGATCAAAGTGATGTAAATGTCATGATGATCAACCATTGTGTGTAGTTGTTCCAAAGACCATTCATTTGAGTACATACAAACGCCTTGATATGGAAGCCCTATAATTCTTCCAAACTCTATGAGCGAAAGATTGAACTCTTGCTCATTGATGGTGAATTCAATTGAGATGGACCCGTCATCATTTCTAATTATACCCATTGTCTTGTAAAACTCAAGCACAAAGACCGGGCAAATTTGCTCATTTATATCCAATAAACAATCAAACCCAATAGTTGCAAAAACTTCCCTTATGTCGTTATTTGCAAGAAATGATGGATCAACAACTCTACCTTTATGAAAGAGTCTCCTTTCAAGCAACTTAAAAGCTTTTCTATCGTCCGGACTTAAACCATCTTTTCTATGGTACATGGGTATGTAGTGAGCGGTGTCTTGGTAATCTTGTTGCTTGTTGCTTGGCATGATTGTTCCTAAACAATACAACCACAATGTGGTGTTAATTGTGAATAGTAACCTAGAGGGTTTGATCACAATTTTGCTCTCATCATCTTTGTTGAATTCAAGAAATGTGTTTAATTTGTATTAACATTTTTTACCGCCCCTTCTACTTTCTACGGTATGGGTGTTCTTCATGAGCACTAATATTCCTCCAATTGAAACTTAGGGTTTCGACTTATTTGGGGGTTTTCTAATCCATGAGTAATTTGATGATTGGAGTATTTAAATGAATCAATTGGGGTTCAATTGATCCTTCTGGGCTTGATTCCGTTTATGAACAGGTGTGTTTGTTCTAATTCGAATCTTTGATTTGTGCCTTAATTGATGACGCTCGTTTAGTTTTTATTTGAATCAAATGTAAATGATTTAATTCGTTTTTCTGATCCTTTTGGATTGGGTAATTGAAACTGGTTTCGGTTAAAAAAATTTTGCGATTTTTTTTGCCGGGTTGTGAGTAATCACTTTGTGATTATACCCCTGTTGCGACAGAAGTGTGAAACACAAAAAAATGACGTCTTGGATTTTTGTGTTCTTATCGATTTGCAGATTTTTTTTTATATCGAAACTGGTTTTGATTTTGATTCTGGAACTTTTATGAGTAATGGTAAGTGATGATTGTTGGTTAGTGGACCAAACCATTCTGATACCAATTGTTGGCCTTTAAACGGGATCTATGGTCTTAACGTTAAATCACAAGTATACCGAGTAAATATAAAGGGATTAATAAAAGGGCAAATGATACAAAAAGGCATTAAAGTTAGAGTCCATTTTCAATTAAGGTATTTTACTTTTTTTCTTGCATAAAAAGGTACTCAACAAAAAATTTTGGCTGATTTGGGTTTTTTACTAACGTTCGTTAACTCACTTCGTTAGTATATTACATGGTTAGTCCTCGAATTTGCATAAATCGTCCTTGGGGTTAGGATGGTTAACGCTCGTCAACGCCACGTGTCACCACCTGAGTGGTGTCACATGGCATAGGGTCGGGTCGGATCGGATTAGTAAGCGGGTCGGGTCGGGTTGCCACGTGGACCAATGAGGTGGTGCCACGTGGCATTGGTATAATATAACAATTTTTTGGTTGGCCTAAGATTCGAACTCGGGACATTTGTGTGGGAAGCCAAGCTTTGCCCAACTGGGCTAAGCATAGCTTCAATAATGTTTCCCTAAATCATATACATAACCCTTCCTAAAAGTTAAGGCCCAATTCTTAAATAATAAAATGTTCAATTTAATTTTTGGCCTATCAATTTAAGGGGTTATATGGACTGTAAAAAAATAAATAAATATACCGTCGGACTCGTTTTTTCGTGCTCTTTCCAATGGTATGCTCGGGGAATTTTTTCGACTTTGTTTGAACCTCGAAAAATGCAAAAATCACCGTTTTTCCTTTGTTTTTGCACTTTTCGAGGTCCAGACCAAGTCGAAAAAATTCCTCGAGCATACCATTGGAAAGAGCACGAAAAAACGAGTCCGATGGTATATTTATTTATTTTTTGACAGCCCATATAACCCCTTAAATTGATAGGCCAAAAACTAAATTGAACCTCTTATTATTTTAGAATTGGGCCAAATTGAGGAAGAGTTATGTATTTGATTTTGGGTTATATTACTGAAACTATGCTTAGCACAGCTGGGCTTAGTTTCGCTTGTTACTTAAACATCCCGGGTTCGAATCCCAGGCGAGCCAAGCAAAGTATTAATACTCAGCGCCACGTGGCACCACCTCATTGGTCCACGTGGCAACCCGACCCGATCTAATTCCACGTGGCACCACTTAGGTGGTGACACATGGCGACCCGAACCGTTGACCACATGTTGTGTTAGGATTTAGAAAATCCTGGTATTAAAGTGTCGGTCACCTCAAGTATATGTAATCGATAGAAAGCTCGTAATCGTAGTTATTTTATGTTAAGTAGTAGTTAGTTTTGTAACATCATGGAGGACGGACGGGTCTTTACCCACTGTATGCCTGATCCACAGCCCGTCAGGTGGCGTTTTATGTAAGTACTATAAATACTCTCTACCTCCCAAGGTAGAGAGTTGGAGCTCATAATAAGATTTTTCTTTCTCTCACTAAAGTTCCCAAACCTCTAACTTTCTCTCTCTAAAACTCTTGTGTACGCCTACTTTGTTTGTGGTTTGATGTGTATGCGAAATCCAATATGTTACAAATGGTATCAAGAGCCATGGTTAGATCATCTCTTAAATATCTGTGGATTTCTAGTGGTTTTTAGGTGGTTTTTGAGTTTAAGTTTAGTAGTTTTTGCTTCATTTGGTTGATTTTGAGTGTTAAAGTTTGGATTTTGATTGTACTTTTGTGTTTAGGATCTCAAGAGTTACTAGAATGTGTAATTGCAACATGTCCTAAATCCTTAGGTGCAAAAGGCAAAGTTGTAATGCCTTGTTCTATGCCTAGTGCCAAGCATTCTAGGCCCAGTTTTAAGAAAGTGAACTTTAATGTGCCTTCTAGTAATCAGACCCTTGCACGTCTAGTTCAGGAATGCAAAAAGTAGATCAACCAACTAATGTTCCCATAATTCCCTCTACAGGAGTATATTTCATTTGTTACAACTCCGCTTGACAAATGGTTTGACATTTTGGAAAATATGCTTGGCGAACTAACTTTTACTAGAAGACATTACTTTATAAAAAGTTCCACATCAATGTTTAAAACAACCTTCAACTTGTTGCCGTAATACTTGCCTATTAGAAATTTAATAGTTTTTCTTATATATTAAAGTTACGACAACTTTTTGTAAACATGTATAATTCAATCGTTACAAATCCGTTTTCTACGTTTTAAAGGTCCTTAGCTTTGTATCAAAGTATACTAATATATTTTTGATAAGTCGACATAATTTATAATGCCTAAGTTTCATTTTTGACTCGTACAAATTTGACGTAACATGCTGAAATTTCCAGAAAATTATAGTTTTCGTCGCCAACTTGAAAAATTCATAACTTCTTCGTTATAGCTCTGTTTTAATCCGTTCAAGCGGCCACGTTTTCGTTTTAAAGTGTATTTTCTAAATATCTAGGCCAAAATTTTTTACTTACTGTCTAATTTTCCAGATTTTAAAAATATGGACAGAACCTTTTTAAAACTTGTCGAAATGAGTTTTTCTCGCGCAAAACCTATTCTAACCCATTCAAAACAACTCCGAAGCTATTCTAATCCTACCATACACCTTCTTAGGGTGTCATGGGTTCCTAGACATCACCAAGAGTGATATATTACAAGGAATATTTATAGGATGACAATATATATATAACTCTTAAAAATCAAAGAAAAAGTGGGATAAACCTCATGAGACTTGCATGTTTTCTCAAATAAAATGAAATGACCATAACAATGAATATGAAATAAACACATGAATATGAATACTTACAAGTAATATGATGAGGTTTAAGGACAAAGGGTTTTTCCTAATCACCTTAAGTTTTTATTGCAAAACCTTTACAATAAGTGATACTAGAGTGTAATAAAACCAGTGTTGCAAAAATCGGTCAACTCGGCCGATTAATCACCGATTAATCGGTAATCGGCCGAGTACCTTGGCGATTTTTGAAAATCGGTCGAAAAATCGGCCTAGGATAAAAATCGACCCTAAGCAGTCAAAAAATCGGCCGAATCGGCCGATTAATCGGCCGATTCGGTCAAAATCGGCCAATTCGGTAAAAAATCGGCGAATAAATCGGCCATTTTAAAAAAATAATAATTTTGGGATTCTACTTAATTCAGTGATCATTTATTTCACCTATAACGCACAATGGGCCTCATAATCAGAATTTGAGCCTTTTATTGAGGTTTGGAAACATAGCAGGCTTGGAATCGGTTAAGATATTTAGTTTGGTCTCCGAAATACCAAAAACTGCAGGAAATGTCAATCCGATTAATCACCGATTAATCCCCGACTTGACCGATTACTCGCTGCAGGGTGGTCGACCGCCCGGCTACCGATTCACGATTTTTGCAACATTGAATAAAACTTTGTCTTGAAAATTTGGATGAAAACCTCTTGGTCCTTGGTGGTTGCCGGTTTTGGAAGAGGAAGAGAAGAGAGCAAATTGCTTTTCACCTTAGATATTAAAGTGTATGTGTATGTTGTAATATAAATAATGCAAGTATCATGTATAGGTAGATATTTGATATAAAAGGTGGGGTGAGTCATACCATTTGGTCGACACACATGAGAGAAAAAATGAAACATTTACTTTGTATATTTATAATGTATAAGTATACTAGTAATGCGTAGTCATTTAAAGATAGTTTGTAACTTGTATGCATATTTAAGCATTTAGGGTAGCGTTAGCTAAAAATAAATTTTAACGGGTCAAGATAAAATATATTAAGGTCATAAAAATTATAAAAATATATTTCTTGCAAAATTTGAGTGAAATAATAATTATCGTGTAGTTGTTACGAAAACCGTCGTAATTATATAAACATAACAATTTATATACGAAATAAATTGAAAACATCGGGTAAACTCATAATATAATTTTTATAGTCTTAAAAGGAGTATAAAAATATGTTAGGAATATTTTTGGAAGTGTCGGATCAATGTTTCAAAATAATGTTTACGCGATAGCGTTTATTTAATAGGAAAAATAAACGTTTAATGAATAAATGCAAAACCATGCATGAACCGATATGAAATGATGTTATTGATGTTATGTAGACTAAATCTAGTCTATATGAAATGTCCTTGATGTTATGTTCATGAATTCGCAGCTAAACCATTAAGGTTACGCGAATTTGATACTCGTAAACGTAGTTTACGATAAATGATGAAATAGTGAAACTTTTAAAGTTTATAAAATGACCTGAAATTACGAGTTGTCACACAAAACGATCTCAAGGAGTCCTAACAAACTCCACAAGTGGTATAAGAGCTTGTGATCTAGAAACTGTAATCAAGAAGAGGTCAAGTTAAGTTTTGCTAAAGTAAGATAAGATGTCTGACGAAACACACATGGTTACTGCTTCAAAGGTGCCCATGCTTAAGCATGGTGAGTACCAAATTTGGAGGATGTGAATAAGGCAATACATTCGCGTGATTGATTATGCTCTCTGGGATGTTGTGGAAAAAGGTGATACTCTTCCTAAGAAGGGTGATGATGGCAAAGAAATAACCATTGTTAGTGAGATCGATAAGGCTAAGAGAAATATGGAGATAAAAGCTCATAGTATTCTCTCTATGGGAATACCTAATGAATATGCTTTGGATGTTGAACAATATGAGTCTCTAAAGAGTTCTGGATGCTCTTGAGACAAGGTTTCTGGTAATGAAGCTACAAAGAAATCAAGGAAGAATATGCTCAAGCATCAACTTGAAAACTTCACTGCTCTTAGTGGAGAAAAACTTGATGGCACTTACAACAGGCTTCAAAAACTGATCAACCAATTGAAGTCAGTGGACTATAATGTTATTCAAGAAGATATAAATTTGAAGTTCATTAGAAGTTTATCTCCAGAATGGGCTGTTCATACGATTGTGTGGAGAAATAAGGTGGACTTTGATAAGATGACTCTGGACAATCTCTATAACAACTTGAAAGTCTATGAGTCTAAGAATAACATTGATGGTGCATCTTCTGCTAATCAGAACATTGCCTTTGTTTCAACTAATCAAAAAAGTTCACATGATGTATCCACTGCTGCCTATGGAATAACCACAGCTATTGCAAACAATACCATGGTTAGTGATACTGTCAGTGATGGTGCAATTTGTGCTTTTCTATCTGATTTAACCACCAGTGTTGATGTATTAAATCAAGATCTAGATCAAATTGATCCTGATGATCTTGAGGAGATTAATCTTCAATGGCAAATGACAATGTTGACTCTCCAAGCAAGGAAATTTCGAAGAAGACGGTAGATATGTCAAGTATGATGCTAAAAGAAGAGCTGGGTTCGACAAAAGCAAGATGGAGTGCTTTAACTGCAAGAAGAAGGGTCACTTTGCAAGGGAATGTCGAGCTCCTAAGAAGATTGAAGGTGTCAAGAAGACCACTAAAGAGTCTGCTCCTTCTTCAGCATTGGTGGCTCAAGATGGTCTTGGTGAGTATGACTGGAGTGATGAAATTGAAGAAGGACCCAATGCAGCTTTTCTTACTAGTGAAGCTTCAAAAGAGCATAACTTTGCTCTTATGGCTTATGCTTCATCTTTTGGTTCAGATTCTGAGGTATCTAATGAATCTACTTGTTCTTTTAAATAATGTCAAGATAACTTAGAATCTCAAAAAGCTATCACTAAGAGTTTAAGAAAAGAAGTAGAAAGACTGTCTATGGACAACCTAGGTTATAGAGTTGGTCTAGAAAGTGTGGAAGAGAGGCTTAATTACTGTATCAAATGTGAGTTTGAGTATGTTGATAAAATTAATATACTAGGTGGAGAAATTGATCTTAAGAATAGGGAGATTAAGATGCTTAAAGAGAAACTAGAACAAGCTGAGAGTGTAAAAGTAGAAGCCCTAAAAGAAAAAGTAAAACATGTTGTTAGGGTTGCTAAAACACAATATGCTTCCGATCTAGTAAATAAACCAATAGGTCAAAAATTGTTCAAGGATGGAACTGGCCTAGGTTACAATGATATGCCACCACCTACCCTTATGCAACATGCACCACCTCCAAAAGAGCTCTCATTTAGCAGTGAATTTAGTTTCAACAAACCTGTAGGTGAGACTAAGAAGAATGAATCACCTAAGATAGGTTCTGATAAGTCATCTGATGCTCCCATAATTGAAGATTGGGAATCAGATTCTGAAGAAGATAGTAAAGTATCAACACAGCCTAAAAAGTTAGAACCTCTTAAGAAAGTTGATACTAAGCAAGCCCACCTTGTGCCTAGATTTGGAGCTCAAATTACTAAGAAAGTGGTAGAGTACAAGGAAGTACCTAGGGAACATATGAAAAGATATATACCTAGGGGTAATCAGAGAAACTTTAATGGCCTAATATCTAACAGGTTAGGTAATGAGTTTCAATGTGTCAAGAAAGCTTGTTATAACTGTGGTAGTTTTGATCACTTACAGAGAAATTGTTATAAAAACAGATCACAAGTTTGGAATCATTGGAGGAGGGTAAATCACCAAAACTTTTCAAAGAAAACAAACCCTCATCCTAACCAAAACATGATTCCTAGAGCAGTGTTAATGAGGAATGGGAATACAAAATCAATTGTCACCGCTTCTCCAAAATGGGTTCCAACCACTGCTAAGCAAAGTGTAAGCACGGCTAAGCAAAATCAAACCACTGATAAGCCAAAAATCACCAAAGATAACAAAGAAGTTTTAAAAATTCCAAAGGTGATAACTGACACAGTGGTTGGAAATCATTTTTATGCTGTAAAGGCCTCAGCTAGTTGGCAATGGAAACCTAAGACCAAGGTTTTACATCATGTCAACTGTGCATCAATGGACCTAAACAAATTTGATTATATTGTTGCACAGGGCAGACCCAAGTCAGTATTGGCTTGGGTCCACAAAAGGAACTAACTTGTTTAATTTCATGTGCAGGGCAATCTACAAGATGAGCTAAAAGACAAAGGAGTTTTTGATAGTGGTTGCTCTGGGCACATGACTTGGGATGGGAGCAACCTGGAAGATTTTGAATCTTTTGATGGAGGATATGTGGCATTTGGCAATGATCCAAAGGGAGGAAAGATACTTGGAAGAGGCACAATCAGAACAGGGAATTTAGACTTTGAAAAAGTCTATTTGGTACAGGGACTTAAGTATAATCTCTTCAGTGTTTCTCAAATGTGTGATAAGAAAAACTGGGTACTTTTTGGTGAAACTGAGTGTGTGGTGTTGTCTCCTGAGTTTCAGATGCCTGATGAGAATTTTATACAACTTAGGGTACCTACGAAGGAAAATATATATTATTTTGATCTTAAAGATGTAATTCCTAATAGGTCCTTAAACTGTTTGTTTGCTAAAGCATCTGTGGATGAGTCTAAGTTATGGCATAGAAGATTAGGTCACCTCAATTACAAAACAATCAATAAACTGGTAAAAGGCAACTTAGTGAGAGGGTTACCTTCTAAGGTTTTTGAGTGTAAGGAACTGTGTGTGGCTTGTCAAAAAGAAAACAACATAGAGCTTCTTGTAAGTCCAAAACTGTCAACACCATTACACAACCACTGTTTATGCTTCATATGGACTTATTTGGACCTACTTTTGTTAAGATTTTGAACCATAAGCAGTATTGCCTAGTTATCACTGATGATTATAGTAGATTTTCTTGGGTTTACTTTTTGGCTGCTAAGAGTGAAACTAGTGAAATTCTCAAGAGTTTCATTACTAAGATAAAAAATCTAGTAAATCATAAAGTAAAGATAATCAGATGTGATAATGGAACTGAGTTTAAGAATGCTGTGACGAATCAGTTTTGTGTAGATAAAGGTATAGAAAGACAGTTTAGTGTTGCTAGAACACCACAACAAAATGGTGTAGCTGAGAGGAAAAACAGAACACTAATTGAGGCTGCTAGGACTATGCTGTCAGAGTCTAAGTTACCAACTACCTTTTGGGCTAAAGCTGTAGGCACTGCATGTTATGTGCAGAATAGAAGTAAGGTAGTGAAGCCTCATAACAAGACCCCCTATGAGCTGTTACATGATAGGAAGCCAATGATTGAATTCCTAAAACCTTTTGGGTGTCCTGTTACTATCTTGAATACCATAGACTACCTAGGCAAGTTTCAAGAAAAAGCTGATGATGGATACATTTTAGGCTATTCTTCTAATAGTAAAGCCTTTAGAGTATACAATAGAAGGACTAAAATTGTTGAAGAGAACTTACATGTTCAATTTAGTGAAAAGACTCCTTGTGTTGAGACCAAAGGACCCGACTGGCTGTTTAACATTGATATGCTAACCAAATCTATGAATTATGAGCCTATCATTGTAGGAACTTCCACTAATGTTGATGCAGGTACTCAAAAGGATTCTAATGCAGAAGTAAATTCTAAGGAAGCTGATTCTCCTCAAGAGTTCTATTTGTTTGAAAAGTGGAAAGCTAGTTCAGTCTCACCCATCATTGATAAGCAAGGTCCCACTGATGATGATGTCTTGAATACTGGAGGCAATGTTGATCATCATCAAGATAAGGATGAGTTGTTGAAAGATAATTCAGTGTTGGTAGAAGAAATTGAAAAGAAGAAAAAGCATTCTGAAAGCACTACTAAGCCTTCTGAAAGCACTGATAAGCCAAATGTAAGCACGGATAGAGATAATGCAAGCACGGCTAAGTCAACAACTTCTACCACATTCATCACAAGTGAAATCCCTGCTGTAAGTACTGATAGTAGTATTTCTTTGGGCCAACTGCAAAGCCATTATATGGTGAAAAGGAGTATCCACATGATCCTGATATGCCTGCTTTGATTGAAATTAATACTCCTACTGATGATGAAGACATGGATGATTTCTTCAATGCTGATTTAACAAATTTGGAACATGTCATTCATGAAAGTCCTGTTACCTCAACAAGGATTCACAAGATTCATCCCAAGGAACAAATACTTGGAAACTTGAATACTCCAGTTCAAATAAGAAGCAAGGTTAAGAACACTGAACCCTTTCCTGAACATGGGTTCTTTGCAACATCACTTCACAAAATAAACAGTCATAAAGATCTGCAAAATTGCCTGTTTGCTTGTTTTCTGTCTCAAAAGGAGCCCAAGAGAGTTGAAGAAGCATTATCTGAAGAAGGATGGGTAGAATCAATGCAAGAGGAGCTTCTTCAGTTCAAACTTCAAGAGGTTTGGACATTGGTTGATCTTCCAAATGGTAAGAGGGCCATTGGGACAAAATGGGTGTTCAGAAACAAAAGGGATGAAAGAGGTATTGTTGTGAGGAACAAGTCAAGGTTGGTTGCTCAAGGATACACACAAACTGAAGGCTTGGATTATGATGAAGTGTTTGCTCCAGTTGCAAGAATTGAGGCTATTAGATTGTTTTTAGCTTATGCTTCATTCAAAAACTTTGTTGTGTATCAGATGGATGTTAAAAGTGCATTTTTGTATGGCACAATTGATGAGGAGGTTTATGTTTGTCAACCTCCTGGTTTTGAAGATCTTGATCATCCTGACAAGGTCTACAGGGTGAGGAAGGCTATGTATGGTTTGCATCAAGCTCCTAGGGCATGGTATGAGTGCATGTCCACTTACTTGATGGACAATGGGTTTAAAAGAGGGCTGATTGATAAAACTTTGTTCATTAGGAAGCACAAAGATGATATTTTATTGGTTCAGGTTTATGTAGATGACATCATCTTTGGCTCAACCAATAAGGAGCTATGCAAAGATTTTGAGAAGCTTATGCATGATAAGTTTCAGATGAGTTCTATGGGAGAACTCACTTTCTTTTTGGGGCTACAGGTTCAACAAAGGACTGATGGTATCTTCATTAGTCAAGACAAGTATGTAGCAGATGTTTTGAAGAAGTTTGGGTTTCAGGATGTGAAGAGTGCTAGTACACCAATGGAGACTCAGAAACCACTGCTACCTGATGATGGAAGTTCCAAAGTTGATCAAAAGTTGTACAGGTCCATGATTGGATCTTTGATGTATCTTACTGCATCTAGGCCAGATATTATGTTCTCGGTATGTGTGTGTGCAAGATTTCAAGTCACACCTAATACCTCACACATGAATGTTGTTAAGAGGATCTTTAGGTATCTTAAAGGTCATCCTAAATTGGGCCTTTGGTACTCCAAGGATTCTCCTTTTGATTTGGTGGCCTACACATAGTGACTATCTTTGGTGCTAGTTTGGATATGAAGTCTACTACTGGAGGATGTCAGTTTTTGGGAAGCAGACTTATTTCATGGCAGTGTAAAAGCAAACTATTGTGGCAAATTCTACAACTGAATATGTGGCTGCTGCTAGTTGTTGTGGTTAAGTTCTTTGGATTGAGAATCAATTGCTTTGGATTTTGGGTACAATTTTATGCATACTAAGATTTACATTGATAATAACAGTACAATATGCATCATTAAAAATACTGTTTTACATTCTAGAACTAAACATATTGAGATAAGACATCACTTTATTAGAGATTGTAATGAGAAACGGTTGATTCAAATGGTAAAAATCCATACTGATTTCAATGTTGCCGATCTTCTCACCAAAGCTTTTGATGTAGGGAGGTTTCAGTACCTTTTTGTTAGCATTGGAATGATTAATCTCTAAACTCTCAACTTGTTTTGTACCGGTTTGTATAAGTATTGGACTGTTATTATGTAATCTTAGTTTTGCTATTCTTGTTTCTAACCATTGATAGTTTGTTTCTAACCACTGATAGTTTGGTTCAAACCACTGCTAGTTGTTCTGTGTTTCCACTAACCATTTTGCAGATACAAGAAAGATCATTATAGAAGCTAAAGAAGTACTGAAGTTAATTGTTCATTCATCAAAACAGTTTACAGCTTACAGCTTACAATTCAACTTCAAGTGCAAATTAAAAGACTACTTCTATACATGATTTCCTACTACTATCCTTGCTCACATCGTTCATTCCAGTTGCTGGATATGCATTTGTGATATGCATGACCGGTACGACGAAGATGCTAAGGATCAAAATGGGAAGGATGGATTGATGAAAACGAAGATGATGAAGATGACCACAGTAGATGAAGCACAAAGGACATAGTCATATCATACTTGCATCTACTGGTTTCACCAAAAATCATCATTCCATTTTCCTTTTTCCCTTCCCCCTTACAATATGTGAAGAAGCACCACAACCTGGTGCTGGAAGACCAAGAACCACCTCTCTGTTGTTTGGGAGTGGTGGGTTTCTTGCTCGTGGTCTTGGTTGGGGTTGGGATGATGAAGGTTGGGGGTTTGAAGTTCTCTTCTTTGAGGAATCTTCAGAGTCCTCAGATGCCTCACTTGGATCCACCACACTATCATCTTCTGATGATGGAAGAAATGGGGATTTTCTTGGTCTTGGTTCTTGTGGAGGGAGGTATAACTGCCATGGGTGAGTATCTTCACTTGATGATGAGGATGAGGACGATGTTAGATCAACAACCTATGGTTTACTCCAACTGGGGTTCCACATGGTGATAGAAGTTGATTGGTGATTTTGGAGTAATTAGGGTTTTGATTTTAATTGGTGTGTGCGTTATATGAGATTTGGGTTTCTTTATATAAGCAAAGTTATGGGTTATGGAAGTAAATAAGGGGCAGGTTAAATGTGGTTGAGGAGTTAATGAGATTCTTGGGCGTTGGACTAATATTAATCCAAATAGTTGACCATATTGACTTACCTGTTCTAATCACGGATAGGTCGTTTGGTTCCACTTATGGCTCTTTCTAACCACTGACAGTAATAACCTTCTTCTATGTGTTTTTTTTGTGTTTTTGTCTTGCAGGTATGAAGGATTTGTGTACATAGGAGCTGGTGTGTTAGCTGCTTATGTTTGTTTTTTATAAAAATAAAATTAGAAGTTTGGTAAAAGATTGTGTAATCCTTCATATTTTTGTGAGATCTCTCTTATAATGACTCAGATTTGCTTGCTATAATTCTTGGATGTTTGGTTGAAGTGCTACTCTGTATCCACGGATAGTGTATGACTAAACGCGGATACCTGTTCTGAAATCGCGGATAGCATTTTGTTAGTGGTGGATACTACAGGGGCTGATTGGTAACTTTTGCATAAGTATATTATTTCCCCCAAATCACGGATGGATCATTTATTTGGTCTTCAAAACACTTCAATTGGCGCTAAACATTAACCCTAATCACTGATCTTTGCATAATTCACAAATCCCACATCATAACCATCATTAATCCCAATGGCTGATAAGTACTCCACTACACATAACCTTGTTGCTATTCTGACAAAGAATGATCGATCTGAAGGGTTTCATCAAATGATTGATTTCCTTGTTCACAGTTCTATTCACTATGCCTTAACTGTCACACCAACCATTTTTAAAGCCTACATACATCTGTTCTAGAGAAATGCTAAGCTTGAGAAGGTTGATGGAATTGAAGTGTTTAGCACTGTTGTGGATGAGCATGCTATTTCTGTTAATGAGGAGCTCATTAGGGATGTTTTAAAGTTTGATGATGCTGATGGTGTTGATAATCTTTCAGATGTTGAGATTGTTGCTAGTTTGGAAAGGTTAGGTTATCCACACAGAGGTGATAAGGTACAATTTTTTAAGAGTTTGTTTTCAAAACAATGGAAGTTTCTTATTCATACCTTATTGATGTGTATGAGTAATAAGACCACAGGATTTAATGACTTTCCTTCCAAAATTGCTACTGCTATTATTTGTTTGTCTGATGGAAGAAAGTTCAATTGGTCTAAGATGATATATGAGGGGCTAGTACAAAACATTAGGAAGAAGGGTAAATACTATTTATATCCTAGGTTTGTTCAACTGCTTGTGGAAAGTCAAATAGAGGATCCTGTTGAGCATACTCAGGAGTATGAAGTACATCATATGCTTCCTAAGGTTTTTGCACATATGAGGAATCAGCCACAAAATGTACAAATTATAGATGTTCCTTTATTTCCTCATATGCTTACTTTGCCTACTGATCCTGAGTTTGATGAGGATTCTGAATCTCAACCTATTGTCACTACACCAACTGAAACCACTGCTGATGCACCTCGAAACCCTGATAGTACATTTGTAAACACTGATAGTGTATCTCAACCCACTTCTAGTCAAACTCAAACCATTGATACACCTATTGTATGGACTAGGAGACAGAAGGGCACTAAGCTACCTCAGGCTAGTGCTAGTGGTGTTGCTAATGAGGCTGTCACAGGTGGTGGAGGTGACATGATTGGAAGGGCTTCTACTACTGATTCATGCTTTGATGCTGATCAGGATAGTGGAAACATCAATAAGACCCAACCATTGGCAACTCCTAATGTGGAGAGTTCCTTGGAACTTAACACAGGTGGAGGAATCCCTAGCCAATTGGCTACTACAGGGTGCATAGCTGTTCAGGCTAGGTCTGATGCTATGTTTACTATATCCAAGGATTCACCTCTCGGAGCAGTTAACACAGCTCGAAGTGATGAGGATCGTTTGGAAACTGAACATGAATTGACGGATTCTGAGTTTGTACATGATGACTTTTCCAATGAACCACCTCTCGGACCAGTTCACACAGGTCGAAGTGGGGAGGATATTCTTGAACGATTAAATGAATTGACGGCTAAATGTACCAAGATGGAGGAAACAATCTTGAATCTACAGGAGTTGGTTGTGTTTCATGGAAAGGATATTAGGAGATTGAAACACAGAGTGTTGGTTTTGGAAAAAGTAAGGCATACGGGTTCTTGTTTTAAAAGCTATGAGAAGAAAGAAAAAGAAGGTGGACTCCTCTTCAGCTCTGAATATGGAGGATGTATCCAAACAGGGGAGGAGTGAAGGCATGAATTCAGGGGAGGCTGTTGATGTAGTTGTTAATGTATCTATGGAAGAAGATGTTGATAGTGGAGATCAAACATTTTTGGTATCTGATAAAGATGGGAATGAGGTAGTTCTTGAAAATGTGAAGAATGTTGTAGAAGATGTAGTGCAGGACACAAAAACTGATGGTATGTCTGAAACCACGGTTAGTACTCTTGTAACCACTGCTGCAGTTTCAGATATGGCAATTATACCCACTACTATCATACCCACTGCTATCATAACCACTTCCACTGTTGTCACAACTCTCTGTATCACCACCTAAGTCTAAAGAAGTTGAGAAAGAAGCTGCAAGTACATTGATAAATCTAAGCAAAACTTCATCTATTTCTACACCTATCATTGCACCTGTTTTATCTGTTCAATCTACTGCAACTAAACCCAAACCCAAAGGAAAAAGTTTAGTTATTGGTGAATCTGTGAAGAAGAAAGTGGTTCAATCTGATATAGGAAAAGGTAAAGGGGTTGCAGTACCAGAGCTGAAGTTTAAATCTAAAGCAGAACAAGAAGCTTATGATGCAGAGTATGTAAAGAACATGGTAGCTGATGAACAAGACTTTAGAGAAAAGAAATCAGAAAGAAGAGGAAGCTAGTCAGAGAATGTTAGCTACATGGTATGAATCACAAAACTTTCTTGAAGCTTCTCACCAAATACATGATGAATATACTGCACAAGAATGGAATTTGTTGGATGATGAGGAAAAAGCTAGGCTTTTGGGTGAATGGGCAAGGAAGGTCAGTAAAGGAAGAAAACAAGTTATAAGAAAGAAACCTCCTTCACTTGCACAGATGAGGAATGTACTAATGAAAATTATTAAGAATTCAGGCATTCACATTTCTGAAAATCTTAATAAATGTTCATTTGAAAGAGTTTTTGAGATTTATTGAATAGGTGATTACGAAGACGATTGATCATAACCTATTTGATATTGTAGTTGAGTTACCTAGATTCGTGATCTTATCATATCTCAAAGTGGGTGTTACACTTTGGAGATAACTTGTTCGTGCTTCAATGATTATGACAATGAATTGATGAATAGTAGATGAAGGTTTTCGTCAAGGGATTGCGGTCTCCCTATACACCAAGAATGGGTATACGTTCAATGTCATCTTTAGTACAAGACATAAGACACAAGTTTGGGTTATTCTACTTCTTTATCAAGTTTGTTATATTTGGTTTTCTTCACAAGTGATCATTACAAGGAGCGTACAGATTTGAAGAATCATTAAATGTTCATGCACCACTCAAGGGGAAGTTTCTATTATTTATATTTCCTATTTGTTGATAACAAAAAGGGGGAGAGATGTTGGAGTGGCATAGCATGGATTAAGGGGAAGACAAGATTGTTTCATACATGGTGAGATTTAATTATCTCAACTTCTGCTACTTCGTCTAGAGAAGTTCATACAAGAACCGTGTTTGTTTTGTCATCATCAAATAGGGGAAGATTGTTGGGTTTCTTGATTTGATGATACAAAACAATAAAGAATGAAACATCAAGGGCTTAAAGTGACAAAGAAGAAATCTACAAAAAGATGGAAGGACTTGCTTGCTAAAGAAGATTTATTGGTTAGTCCTTTGTAGAGATTTGTAAACCCTAATCCTCTAGTATATAAAGAGGACATGGGGTGTAGGTTTTAATAATTAAGTCTTTCATAATGTAGTCGACTAAAGGTGTGTGTGTGTGTCCTAGGCGTGTAGTTCATGGTAAATGCCTAGGTTAGTGTTAGTTAACCCCCAAGATCAAGTCTTTGATCCTTGTAATAGTTTAGATAACACATTATTAATATAATTGGAGGTGATAGTGAATGAAACCTTGTGTCAATAGCATAGTTGTTTGTTTAATTCCGCTGTGTATGTTATTTATCTATGTTATTGTTTAACCCTAAGGCTCAAAACGATCTCAAGGAGTCCTAACAAACTCCACAATAGGCGTACTGTAATTAATTGGAATTCTGATACTATTTGCAAACCATGTAATGATGTCTGTATGAATTCTGTTGCTAATCATGATTATGGTGTGAATGCTTTGTCTAATGCTATCAAATGCCCAGTTAAAATTGTTAATGCTAATAATCGTGCAAAGAAGCCTAAAAGGCAAAGACAAAAGATTGTTAGAAAACAGTGGACACCCACAAGAAGAACATTTATAAAGATAGGTTATTATCGGATACCTTTTGGCCATAAGAATAATCAGTTTGCCCTCAAACTGCTAAGACTATGCCCACTAGAAAATGGATGCCTCTTGGTAGAACTATTCCCTTAAGAAGTGAACATACTTTGAATAGGTCAAATACGAGACACCAGCTGCATCTATTCCTAATGATTCCATTGCTTCTACTTCGATATGGATGTTTCTATTTCGATGTGGGTGTTCCAATTCATGTTACTAACCAAGTGGAACCCATTCTTGAATGGGGATCCCAATTATCCTGTTATCCATTCTTGTCTGTGTTCAACTGCAGATCGTTCAAATTCGTTACGTGGTACTTGGACTCAGGCCGTTCCAAGCATATGACTGGAGACCGGTCGCGGCTCATGAACTTCGTGAGCAAATTCATCGGGACTGTTAGATTCGAGAACGACCATTTTGGAGCAATTATGGGTTATGGTGATTATGTAGTTGGCAAAAGTGTAGTCTCCAGGGTATATTATATGGAAGGTCTTGGTCATAATTTGTTCTTTGTTGGTCAATTCTGTGATTCCGATCTAGAGGTGGCCTTTAGAAAACATACTTGCTTCGTTAGACAACTTGATGGTGTGGAATTATTAAGAGGTACTCGAGGTTCTAACCTATACACCATTTCTATGGAAGACATGATGAAGTCTTCTCCAATCTGCTTGCTGTCAAAGGCTTCTAAAACAAAGTCATGGTTATGGCATCGTCGTCTCAATCACTTGAACTTCGGCACCATTAATAACCTTTACAGAAAGGATCTTGTCGAGGCTTGCCCGATTAAAATATGAAAAAGATCATCTTTGTTCAGCTTGCCAATTGGGTAAAAGCACGAAATATGCCCACAAACCAAAACCCACAAATTCAGTAATGGAAGTTCTTCATACCCTTCATAAGGATCATGCGGACCAATGAGAGTGCAAACGATAAATGGGAAGAAATACATTCTAGTAGTTGTTGATGACTACTCTCGCTTTACTTGGGTAAAGTTTTTGAGGACAAAGGATGAAACTCCGGATGTCATCATCAAACTAATCAAACAACTTCAGGTTCGACTCAACAATACTGTCAGAATTGTTCGAACAGACAATGGCACAGAGTTTGTCAACAAAGACTTAATTCAGTTTTATGAAAGTATTGGAATCAGTCATCAAAGAAGTGTTCCACGAACTCCTCAATAGAACGGTGTAGTTGAAAGACAAAATCGAACTCTTGTGGAAGCCGCAAGAACAATGCTTATTTATTCAAAGGTTCCAATGTTTCTATGGGCTGAAGCCATTGCCACTGCTTGCTACACCCAAAATCGTTCCCTTATACACACCTCTCATGGAAAAACTCCATATGAACTTGTTCATAAACGTAAACCTGATCTTTCCTACCTTCGTGTGTTTGGTGCTTTGTGCTATCCAACTAATGATGGTCTAGACTTAGGTAAACTAAGATCAAAGGCAGATATTGGAGTTTTAGTTGGTTATGCACAAAACAAGAAGGGTTACCGAATCTACAATAAGAGAACCCGAAACATTATGGAAACAATTCATGTTACGTTCGATGAGCTGACCGGTCAAATGGCTCCTGGACAATCCAGTTTTGGACCCGCACTTCAAAACAGTCCCATTGGTTCATCTCTTGTACCAAACTCATCTCCAGCAACTCCATATGTACCTCCATTCGAAGATGATTTAAAGAAATTGTTTGATCCAATGTTTGATGAACACTATGAACCGAATACTGATGAAATGTCAGTCCCATCAACAAAGGCTGCTCCTATCCCTGTGAATGAAGTGAACCCTTCAGTCTCAATTTCATTAAGTCAAGAAGCGCCTTCTGCTGATCACTCTGTCTCATCAACAAATCATCAATCATCAAATGTACATCATGGAAGTGTTTCTGGCATCAATGATGAAGTAAATCCCTTTGCTACTCCTGAAGATGCTCCATTTGAAAATATCTTTGCTCTTGAATCATCATCAGAACCATCTTCATCGGAGACATCGACTCGCTACTTCAGTTCCACAACAACAACCACATGAACACCTTAGAAAATGGACACATGATCACCCATTGGACAACATCATTGGAAACCCCTCTCGCCCAGTATCCACACGGAAACAACTTGCAACCGATGCGTTATGGTGCTTCTTCAACTCCGTACTCTCTAAGGTCGAACCAAAAGACATTAAAACCGCCATGAATGAAGACTGCTGGTTCAATGCCATGCAAGAATAAATTCATGAGTTTGATCGATTAGATGTATGGGAGTTAGTACACTCAGTTGTGCTATGATCATTGCTCTGAAATGGATTTTCAAAGTGAAACTTGATGAGCATGGTGATGTCCTAAAGAACAAGGCTCGATTGGTTTCCAAAGGATACCGTCAAGAAGAGGGTATTGACTTTGAAGAATCTTTTGCTCATGTTGCTCGTATCGAAGCTATCAGAATCTTCTTGGCTAATGCGGCTAGTAAGAACATGGTCGTATATCAGATGGATGTGAAAACAGCCTTTCTTAATGGTGATTTGAAAGAGGTGGTTTACGTCAGCCAGCCAGAGGTTTTGTGAATCAGAGCATCCTACTCATGTCTATCGCTTGAAAAAGGCTCTTTACGGTTTAAAGCAAGCTCTTAGAGCATGGTATGATACGCTGTTAAAGTTTCTTCTATCCACGGATTCAAAGGAGCATTGATCCTACATTGTTCACCGAAAGTCGAGGCAAACATTTAATTCACGTTTAAATTTATGTAGATGATATTATCTTTACCTCGACTGACCCCAATGAATGTGATCATTTTTCTAATGAAATGGGTTCCAAATTTCAAATGTCTATGATGGGACAAATGTCATTTTTCTTGGGATTACAAATTTCACAAAGTCCCGGAGGCATTTTCATAAATCAATCTAAATATGCAAATGAGATTTTAAAGAAATTTGGATTTGTATCATGTGACACCGTTGACACTCCCATGATTGAACGAACCAAGCTGGATGAGGACCACTCCGGGATCATGGTAGATCAAACGAAATATCGTAGTATGATTGGATCCCTGATACCTCACAGCTAGCGACAGACATCTTGTTATTCGCTGTGTGCATGTGTGCTAGATATCAAGCTAAGCCTACTAAAAATCACCTTGAAGCGGTTAAACGGGTCTTTCGGTATCTCCAAGGAACCATCAATATGGGACAATGGTACCCGAAGGACACCGGTATGTCACTAACGACCTATGCGGATGTTGATCATGCGGGATGTCAAGATACACGTCGAAGTACATCGGGGAGGTGCTTTCAGTTTTGGGTGATAAGCTTGTAAGTTGGTCATCAAAGAAGCAAATGAGTACTTCTATTTCCTCTACAGAGGTGAATACATAGCCATGTCATCTTGTTGTGCTCAAATCCTTTGGATGAGATCCCAATTATCTATGGCTTTGAATTCAACAAAATCCCTCATCTTTGTGATAATAAAAGTGTTATTGCTCTCTCATGCAACAACGTTCAACACTCAAGAGCAAAACACATCGACATCCGACATTATTTCATCAGGGAGAAAGTGGAAAACGGTGTAGTGGAACTCTATTTTGTAAAGTCAGAATACCAGTTACCAGACATCTTCACCAAAGCTCTTCCAAGAGAACGTTTTGAGTTTATTCTTCCACGACTTGGATTGAAAAGCCTTCAACCAGAAACACTCAAACGTCTTCAGGAGGAAGACGAGGAGTAAAGGTCTTTCCTTCATCTATACCTTGTATATATTTTTCCAAAAAGCAAAATACAAAATTACAAAACCTTCAAAAATCAAATAGAAAAATATAAAACTTTCAAAATCCATAAAAATGTGAAAAATTCGAAAAATCCTCAAAAATATTGTCATTTTGTCATGCTTTTCTCGATTCGATAATATCTACGGTCTTAATGCTGTCATTCAAAGAATGATACGGGACTTTAGATGTTGTTCGAATGTTCTTAAAAAAAAAAAAAAAAAAAAATCAAAAAATCAAAAATTATTTTTGGGAGAAATTAAAACAGTGGTTTATTGTCATTTCAGGCAGTAACCCGCTTTTCAAAGAAAGAACAGAGCCATGCATTATCTCATGTTTCAAACCTAATGCTCTGGTTCTAAAAACAAACGTTTGTCATCATCAAGACAAATGTTTAACTTCAAATATTTTTCCTTCTAAAGATTCCTCTGAAAAATATTTGCAATCTTATGAAAACTCAATTGTTTTGAAAACACTTCGGACTCTATTTTTGAAAATCAAAAGAACTTATCAAGTGTCAAAATCTCAATTCATCAATCAACGACTTTCGTCATTGATTGAGGGGGAGAATGATTTTTCAACTAAAATCAAAAAGTGTATTTTTCAAACAATGGTACCAGACCTTGGTTATTATTATGTTTTCAAAAGATACTCAAGCATGTTTAATCTTTGGAGTCTAAAGTCTCAAAATCCGATCCTTATCAGTTAAAACGTTTTCATAGCATGTCACAATTCTCCTTAAATGCTTTCAAAATCAATTTAAATCTACAGAGATCACAAATCTCAAATGATTTGATAATTGTGATCGGGGGAGAATTTGTGATTTAAATTGGATTTAAGCTGATAATTCGATAAATGGTTTCATAAATGTTTAGCATGTTTGCCTCCCCGCAAGTGACAAACGATTTCAAATTTTCCATGCACATGTTGAGGGGGAGCAACTATTTTAAACCTCAAATTATTGAAACGTGACTGAATTGTCTCTAAGTGCTGGTTCCCTCTAATATGTGCAAAATTCTTTCTAAATGTTCTATCTACTCAAATTGATTAGGAAGTGATGATGATCATTTTAGAAAATGTTAATCAAAAGATTGGACCTTTCACTCTTAATCCAACGATTTCAAAGATCTCTTGCCTCCATGTGCTAAACAATTTCTAAATTTTTATGCATATGTTGAGGGGGAGCATTTCTAAAATATCAAAACAATTAAGATACAAAATGCTTTGATTCTATATCACAAGTATCTTGATTGATTTTTCAAATGGTTTTCAATTTGTTCCAATGGCAGATGAACAATACCAAAAAGACCGACCAACTTTACTTTATGTATGGTGATATAAGGATGATAAGGTTAGGTTGAGGTCCCATGATCCCCCAGAACAGGAGGGATCTACCCAGGGACAATCCACTAGATAGTGTAGAAGTCCTTAGGTATGATGAAAAAAGGAGCAAAAGTGAGATATGGGGAAGAGTGCGGTGAGAGCTGAAGTCTGGAATAAACCCAACAAGGCTCTAGTAATGAAGTCTCGGTAAGCACTGAAGGGGTTGAAGAATGAAAAAGAATTGAATGTGAAAAAGGGTGAAAAGAAATAGCCCTCCATTTATTCAACCTTAGGGCAGAAACCGGGTTCAATTCATATACTACTGGTGGTTACCAAGGTAACATCGGTATTGAAGACAAGTCGTCATGGACCCAGTGACGCACTACACTTCAACTTTCCAAACCACTCAAGTTCCTCTTAGAGATTGTTGATATTGAAGAAGGAGACCCTCTCCCTAGTCTCCGGCATAGGAACCAAATATGCACAATTGAGTCTAGAGCCACGAGATCATCAATAAATCTCCTTAGAACACTTTCAATGAAGACTCTCTGTTTTACACAATGTGGAAAGAGAGATTATATCTTGAATCCTACGCATTATCCTTGTGGTATTGCCAGAAAATCTGAGTGATATGCAAACATATTGATAACGCTACACGCGTCGTTCGGGGTCAAAGGAACTTCCTTTTCTTCGAGCAAGTTTTATAACACCCTAGTCAGTGAACCTAATCATTGTAATGTAGTAATTAGGGTAAGCCACGGGTATTGATATCGTTCTCTAGAGGAATAGGAATGCTAGTGAGAAGTTACTACGCTAAGGTTGGGGTTGAGGAAGATTATTTTTTTATCTTTTTATGTTTTTTAGGAAATTGAAAGGTACGAATCTCGGGTTTGGATTTGGGGGTTGGTATTGCTACCGATTACTCTACTTATCTAATTATCTAATCTAAGGTGTATGTAGTCTATGTCTAATTATTGTGTGCTCGTATGATAGTTTAAAGATGTGTTTACTTAGGTTTTACTACTCCTTAATTATCTCCTATTGGTGGTTGAATTGTCACGTCCTTATTCTTAGTTGCGTTGTGTGTCTAAAGTTGTAGGGTATGTGTTTCTCCCTAACTCTTTGAACTTACCAAAGGGTCTCGTCTACAAAACCCACTAGGGATAATAAACTCTTACTCTAAGGCACTCTTTGGATGGTTTAGCTTACAACTACTCAAGGAGTCATATTCTAAGGTTCACAAAGATTTAATCAAGCATTAAGTACACAACGAATGACCTATCGCATTACTAGATCATTAATCAACTAAGATAAGAGACAACCAATCAATATTCAATAATTAAGTTTCATATTCCCTAAGCAAACACAAAAGTAAATTAGCCGGACATGGAGAACATGCAAGCATACACACAAATAATCAAAGTCATAATTGAATTAATGAAGTAAAACACTTATCTTGGTGTAAGATAGGGTTTGGAACCCTAAAATACTGTACAAGACAGCATTGGTTCGGTTTAGGTTTTTACTCCAAAAGACTACACACCAATACGGAAAAATTCGGGTTCTATATATAAGATTACACATGCGACGGCGTCACCTTATGTTTTGTGACGCCGTCGGATCGCCGTCATTAGGGTTTCGTCTTGGCCACGTTAGACTTGCGACGGCGTCACCTTGTGCTTGTAACGCCGTCCTCTTCAACGGCCCGTCTCGGATTGAATCTAGGCCGCGAGTTGCAACGGCCTACTCTTTTATAACTTGACGTCGTCACTTGAAAATAGGAGTTTTGGCTTCTGTCCGTCACAAAATCCTCCGACGGCGTCAGATAAGCATGACGCCGTCACCTTGTATTTTCGGAGTGTCTCGATTCTTGACTTTGGCCATTTTCTTCATATATTCGCGCCTTTTCGTCCAAATAAAAGCCATTACAGCAATTTGCCTTCAAGAGACCTAAAAAGTGAAAAGGAACGATATTAAGTAATAACGGATACAAAAGTGATCAAATAAGGGCTTAAACGACCCCTCAAAAGGTACCTTTTAAAACCTTATCAAATATCCCTACACTTGGTATTTGCTTGTCCTCAAGCAAATGTGCTTTAGCCAATTAATTTATAAGTTAGGGGTCATGAAGCATTGGTTTAAAACAGTCCACAACACATATAAGCCCCGAAAAAGTCATAACAAGCATGGAAATTACATACTAGCACCTCACATGGGGTGTTTGGATACTCACATCTCTCTCGGGTGTATATGAAATATAACAAGTTGGTAATGGAAGATAAACACTCATTAACCGGTCCTAGTACATAGATTACCATAGGCTTGAGAATAGATCAAACCTCCATTGCTTTGGCGTAAGCACCTAGGAAAGACTATCAAAGAGGTCTTTAAAGGGTTGTAATGTTAGGATTACGGTAGGGAAACAAAGGGTTTGGTGGGATAGGCTTTTTAGTGGTGGCAAGTCAAAAATCTCTATGTTAAATGCATACGAAGAATGGCATTGCTAAGCCAAGACTCGACACTCTAGACTTTAGCTAACTGAAACAAACAAACATAAATTTAAAGGATAGATGTAGGATGGTAGCTCGTTTTTTTTTTCATACACTTTTACTCTACCATCCTCTACGGTAACATCAAAATGATAGGGATTTATAGCCACATCCCTACACTTGAGTTTTTATTATTCTAACACTAATTTGACCCGAATTGAAAAGATCAAAACACTTGGGGTACATTATTACGCAAATAAAGGGAATTTGAATTTAACGTTCCCTTCCCGTCATTTCATAAACTTTAACTTTTCCCATGAATCCCAATCGTCCCAAAACTGTGTACAAAGGATATGACTCGACTTAGCAACTCGTGCAAGCAACGGATAATTGAACTAAGGGTTTAGGGTGATAACAAAAATGCACTAAAAGTGAGTGCATACAGGGTAGGCTAAGGCGATTTGGATGTATATTTGGGGGTGGGGTGTAAACAATGCTCTTCATTGATATTCCGGAAAAACCAAAACATCACGAGAACCGCGAAAAGGATAGGCTCTGAGGGGTTAACTAGGGGTATCGTGTACTCAAGATGAGTACAACGCAAAGGGTGTGGGGGAATTACTCAACCGATGGAAGAAGTAATTATATTACGGGTATTAAACAAGGTTTATCCTAATGCCTCTTATCATTTAGTTATTCCTAACTACACAAGTGTAGTCTTACTAGCGATCTCGGAATGCATCACAAAACAAGTTCTAGAATCTAATATACTACCGGTTCACACTCTAAGCATTAAAGATGAATGCTTTTAATTCCTACTAATGTAAGGGCGATCCTTACATTTTGGGTGGAATTTAGGTGGTAAAGGGTTTTTGTGCTAGTCATGCAACTTCCTATCCGTGAGACGCTTTTGTTAAAACTAATGGCCCACTCCTATATGTCATGAAAAATTAAAAATTTGGTGCCAAAATTACCCTAACCGACATTTTCTCATGGTTTATTACACAAATACACTTGGACAAAGCAAATAATCAAGGATAAGCATAGTTTCAAAGTTCCCATTTTATTTTCCCTCCCTACACTTAAACTGAACATTGTCCCCAATGTTCCCCGAAAATATCAAAGTTATGATAATGGAAGGTAATTAAAAACGAAAGAAACTAATACTCCCCCGATTAGCTCGGTAGGATCCGTGTGTGAAGTAGTGGTTAAATCCTTTCCAAGAAGAATTTATGCGTGAAAAGCTCCTTCCAATCTTATGTAACTTCTTCTTGATAAATTAAACCTTTACACTCGAAGAAAACAAACGAAACCTTGGCGTAAAATCGGTGGTAATAATATATATAAGACTCGATTTAAACTAGGATATAATGCTTGTGGAATGGATGTTTACAGAAATTTTGGAAAATTAAGACCGGAGAATTCCAAAAATTTATAAGTAGCTCAAAAACGAGAAAAAGTAATCGATGTTTTACTCCTTCGCCGTCGGTTGCAATCTGACGTCAGTTGCAATCCCGGTTATCTGACAAAAACGGTGCGATTTTCAAAAAATTCGGAAAATTTACATCTTTAGAATCGGAAAAATTTACGCAAAACATCCATTATGACTCGATACAAGCATTTGACTCGAACAAACACACATATATATCTTTTAATGAATTGCTATTCTCATGTTTACGTTTCTTTTGAAAACGTGTGTAATCCTCCCTACACTTATCCTTTATGTAAAATACCTTCATATGCAATTAAAACGAGGTTAAAAACAAAATAAATCATTTTTACAAATTTAAACATGAGAATAAACAATCAATAAAAGACATATGACACTAACAAGCAAACAATTAAGCATGGGTTGCCTCCTACAAAGCGCTTTTCTTTATTTAAGAGTCTTGTAGCTAGACTCGTAGTCGTGCTCCTACGTGACTTCATTACCGTCATCTTCTTCCTCATGACGGTCTCTATCGGGGGATTCCATGTTGTAGAAGTGCCCTATGATGCACTTCTCCAAGAGTTCGTCTTCTCCCCATTCGGTCCTATATTTTGGTCCTAGGTTCAAACAGTACTTATAGAATCCGAAAATCTTAGCCATAACATAATCTACTCCTTTTTCTTTATCCTCCTCATTCCTATAGTAGACCGATAGTTTAAGTTCCTTTTCATCATTAGAGACTGATGAGAACTTCTCAATCTTGAACGGCATTTGGTAAGCTATGTCGTTGTTCTCATCCTTGAATCGCACTATTCCTAATGAAGGATCATAGGTCATCCCGGTGTTTTCTATGAAAGGTTTTCCTAGAATAACGTGGGACAAGCTAGGGTCTATGGCCGTGCTAATATCATCCACAATTATGAAGTGTGGAGTTTGTTAGGACTCCTTGAGATCGTTTTGAGCCTCTAGGGTTT
>OU343224.1:343807653-343877698 GCA_910596185.1 Chrysanthemum makinoi | reverse complement strand
ATTTGAAACAAAAAAAGTGAATAACAAATAATTGAGTTATGGTGGAACCAACCAAAATTAATTTTTGCATCTCCTCACTTTATTGTCATGCTCGATTCCTGTAAAAAAAACCCATAAACAGATTTAGGACTTCATTTGTCATAAAATAACATAATAATAAAGTTAACAAAGCTTACCGCAATCTTTACATATATCCGAAAACAACTTTTTTAGTTGTTAATTAAATTTAATGATTATTAGTTCTAAGTTGTTTACATATATCCGAAAACAACAATCAATATACATTTAAGACTTGAATAAAATTTTGAAGATGAAATCCTAGATCTAAAAGCCAATACGATTTCAAAAGCAAAAATCAAAACCTTAGATCCACAATGGTGGCTGATGAGAGATGGCAGTAAGATGTGGTGGCGTGCGTCCGAGATGAGGCAGGACCAGATGGTGCGAAGTAGCTGAGATGGGGCACGACCAGATGGTGGGAAGGAGTTGAATAGATAATGGAAAAAGAAAAGTGATAGGGTAGAGAGAGATGAGTGGCTTATTAGCCAAAGAAAAAAGAAATAAGAGGGGAAATTTTGGGGTTTCAATTTTGGGGAAATTGTTAGCGGGAATAATGAGAGGGAGAAGGAAGAGCCAAAATATTTTGGGCACAAAAAATATTTAATGATTTTTTTAGCCTCACAATTATAATTTTGTTTATAAAAACCCGGGTTAATTGGTTAGACCTGTCGGGTTTTGAGTAACCCGGGTTTTGAAATTTGATTGGGTTTTTTTTTTTTCAATTTTTTTTTAATAAAAACCAGGTTGACCCGATCAGAAAAAAATAATAATAATAAATGGAAAACCGGGTTGACCCGGCGGTCGAACCAGTGCACGGTGACTCGACCGGGTCGATTAAAACCAGGTTTTTAAAACATTGATAATTAGGTTTTTAAAACATTGATAAGTATGTGGTGTTACCATCTATCGGTGGAATACCCGCTGAAAATGGTGGTAGCTCGTCAAACTGGTCGTATTCTTCTTCATCAACAACATTATCAACACCAAGTATATGTCGTTTACCAGGCATAACGATGTGCCATCTTGGATTGCTAGGGTCTTGAACGAAAAATACTTGTGTGGCTTGCTTTGCGAGAATAAAGGGTTCGGATGCATAACCGTCAGTTTCAAGGTCGACAAGTGTGAAACCATAGTCGTCAACTTTAACACCCGAGCTATTATTTACCCACTTACACTTGAACAAAGGTATTTTAATAATAATCCAGCTCCCAAATTTCTTGTATCACCCCGTAATATGACTTTTTGGTAATCCCTGTAGAGGCTATCACTGTAACTCCGCTATTTTGTACCGTACTCTTTTCATCTCGCATCTTTGTGTAAAATGTATAGCCATTAATTTCATATCCTTGATATGTTTTTACTAGCAATATCGGGCCCTCTCCCAGCTTTTCCACTATTTTATCGACATTTAGTTGACCTGCGTTCTTGCCACTTTGTCTTTTAGCCAATTAGCAAACTGTATAGCCATTAATTTCATATCCTTGATATGTTTTCACATACGTTCTTTTCAATGTGCATAACGTCGATACAATGTCGTACTTCCAAATCCTTCCAATACTCTAACTCCCAAAAATTTGACTTTTTTTCCACGTGCCTTGTTCAATACGCATCATACATTTCTTCACCCGGTTTGTAGTTTTGTGAGTTTTAAGTTAAATTTATTGTGGTTGTTGATGGAGTGTTTAATTTTTGAAAGATTTGATTTGAGGGGAGGATGAATATGAGTAAATGTGGTGTATTGAATGAAAGTGTGTGGGTGTTGGGAGATATGGCTACAGGTTTCCGTTGAGGAGGCAAATATTTTGAATTTTTTTTTGGTGCGGTTTCTATAAAAACCGTATCAAAAATGTTTATTGTCGCGGTTTTAAAAACCGTATCAAAAAAACATTATTTGGTGCGGTTTTAAAAATAACCGTACCAAATAAACAAGGAAATTTAAAACCGCACCAAATAGCTATTTCTTGGTACGGTTTTTCTAAAAACCGCACCAAATAGATTTTTTGATACGGTTTTCATATAAGATACCTAAAGAGCGTACCAAAAAATACTTTGTGTAGTAGTGATTGGTGATAATAATGTATGCACACAACATGTTTGATGAAATTACTATGAAGTTAAGTTGGTCTTCTTTGTTTCCGGGATCTAATATGAGTGTAATATATTTCTCTTATGAAATGATTATGAAGCTAAGCTGGACTCCTTTGTTTAATGTTTGTATAGACTTTTTCAGTTGACGTTATAGTAGTTTGTGTTCTTATATATGAACAGTTGCAAATTACAAATAAGGAATAGTAGCTAAAGAGTTTTGCAACCATCCTGCCCAACTAAATTTAAACTTAGGATTTCTAGATGAAATCCACAAAGACGACTGAGAAACGATAGAATCCCAAAGCACCGCCTTCTTAGGAGAAGGATTAGAGAAAACCAATCGATTACGGATATTCCAAATAGACCACAAAAGCGTCCATCTCACACCATCTAGGAACAACCGCGCCTTAATCGAAAGATCTAAGGAATCAAGCCAATCAAACCACTCCAGAAGATTATCACGAAGAGGGATGTCAAGCTCCCACCATCTAGCCATCAAAGCCCACAAATCTTTAGCCATCTCGCATGTTATTTGTTACAGTTGATTGTAGAGCCATAAAGACCAAATCTTTAATAAGAACTTTTTTGGTTTTTTGTAATGACTCGCCTATGGGATGGTGCTTTTTGATTAAGTTATATAATGTTGTTAACAGAACAAGTAGCCCTTAATTTCCATTAGGCTTACGACCCATCCATCACAAATCTCATCCCGGACATGCTACAATATTCACCAGATTCAAGACCAGACATCACACGTGCTATATATTTGATTGATTCGACATTTTCTCCATTAATTTAGGTTAGTTATAGATAGTATTTATGCATGCAACATAGCGGTCGCGTATGTCCGTGCTCACTGATGCTATTTTTTTTTTTATTATTATTAATGCAAGTGTGGTTTCGAGTTAATGGTATATTTCTTGAAGTATTACGCAAGTCATTTCCAGACATGACACCTAAAATGCTCCAAACTGACATTAATGAAGGTGAAAAACCAAGACCTCATCTGATTTCTTACAAAATACAAATTTACGAATAATTATTAGTTAAGGATGATTCATAAAAAAAGTATTTTCATAATTATGTATATTATATCAAGAAGCAATTCTACAATAGCATTGCAAAATGCACTACCAAGAATTGATTATCAAAGGGAAAAAATATTACAGTGGTGTATGTCATTCTAAGAACATTGTAGTATACAGGATATGGTGCTAACCTCTTGTGACTATGTAACCATAGCGGATAAATTCGTCACTGTAAAATCAACTCTAAGATACAATGACAAGTTAAAATGCATGCACGAGCCTTACAAATTTGTACCAGTATTTGTTTCACTTTCTAGGTGTGTATATGGCCTGTGGTAAGCTGGGCTTGAGTGGCCTGGTATAGAGCCCTGAAAGATGTGCCTAAAATGTGGTGGATTTTAGGTCCTAATATATGTACTAAAATCAATTAAGTTATTGCCATTAAGTACATGGTCAAAAAAGATGTATGCGTGTTGTGTGTGCTATGTTAAATTTGATATTTTACGTCATATAAATGATCATATTCATTAACAACTATACAGAATCGTTATTGGCCTTTGAGATAGACCGGGCATGGCATGTACGAGTCCAATAGAACTAAATCTTCCGGAATTTTAGGTAAAATTTTCGTGTGTCCGTGAATACCCCAAACTTCTTTGTGCTTAGACTTTTTCAGGTTTGTGTCAAATGTATTCCCATCTCTACTGTATTATATAGAATGATCGGTTTTGAATCAGTAGTATAGTGTTTCAGTTTTAAGCAACCGCCATATATACAATGGCTTCATTTTCTTTTAAGTGGCCGCCTATAGTTTTTTGTACATGGATGAGCGGTAACAAAGGTTAGTTATATGACTTCTTAGAGGTGTGTGTGATTTCTTATTAGAATTCGTTATGTTGCTTTAAAATAAGAAGGGACTACATTTGTTTTAATATAAGGCAATGCAAGGATAGTGTTTAGATGTACTTATACAATTACCTTAAATTCTAATAGTGTTTGAGGATCCTGCTTATTTAGGACCCAATAAGCAAATTGAATAAGCATCCCCTAAACGACTTATTTAATATATTTTTTTCCCTTTAAATAAGCAGATAATCACAAGCCGTTTTGGGGATGCTTATACATATATTAAGCGGATATCGGGATTTTAGTGCATAATTTAGTTGATTTTAGTACATGTATCGGGATTTTAGTGCAGAAAGTATGCCTCCCCATAGAGCCTACATTTTGTCAGTGAAGTGACATTGTTTTTCGATTGGATGCATTAATGTGTTCCTTTCGTAGCAGTTATGAAATGCTACAATGAGGGGTGTTTGGATTGTATTATTATGCAGCTCATCATGTTTAGACATGTAGGGGGTGTTTGTTTGAGATTTTATAAGGGGTTTATGAGCTTATATAACTAAAATAAGCCCCGTATGACTGTTTGATTAACCTTATATGAGTTTATATGAGGGAGTTTTTATAAGCCCAAAAATTTTGGCTTTTATAAGGATGTGTGAGCTTATTTGAAATGTGTCATATCAAAAGACTTTTACAACCCTTATAACAAATACAACTTATAATATACATGTAATTTATTTATTTAGTTATTATTATTTTTGTTGTTGTTGTTGTCATTTTACCTCTTTAGCTAACAAGCTATCCCAAACACTAAAAATGGGCTTATAAGCTTATTACTTATAAGCCATAGGTGTCGCTAAACATAAGCCTAAGCCCAAAACATAAGCCTAGACAAACACTCCCGCAGTGTAATCACTATGTTTGAATGGAGGATAAAGTAATATATGTTTATTATCTATTTAATGGTTTAAATTAAACCCTTAAAGCCCACACGGTGATCGTCTTTTTAAAGGTATAGTTTTTTTATAGCATAAAATCTCAAACAACTTCATATTGTGGCTTAATTAATCTGTACCTGTTAGACTCTTTTGAACTTTGTTGTTGGATGTTTAATGACTATAGGAAACAGTAGTATTAGTGTTAATAATGAGCCGTAGTCTAATTCATCTAAGTGTTGCCTGAAGACAAATAGGACATATTCAAATTGTTAACAAGGACTAGATACCAAATTGCAATTTATATGCCCTGAGAAATTAAAAAGAAAAAGAAAGTGAACCTTTTACTTGGCCATCATCATAGAGTTCGTTTGTCATGAATGTTTAGTCTATTTAACCTTAACTTTTGTTTTAGATAATATTAATGACACATGTATGACATCTATATAATCTTTTAAAAAGAGACATTAACTTTTATAATATTGCAGGTTTTTCAGCGGGGAAGCCATGACATGTCTCATCCGTTTTTACAGTTTCATTTATGCAGATGTGAGCCTCTTAGCTTAAGTATTCTTGAGTTTAACGGATGCGTGGGTAAGCTTCGTTAAAGATATTTTCTTGAGCTAATTGTGTTTTGGTATAGTTTAAGCCCACTAATTTTATTTAAAGAGAGAACAACTTATATTTTGCGACTAAATGTATTGTAACAAGCATCAGATAAGTCATCCCACAATATATGGGCATGTTGGTGGAAAATTACGAGGTATGTGAATAATGGTCAAAATGAGTAGTGTTTTATAAACAAAGCCACTAATGAAGCAGTCCCATGTGTCCGTATCTTGTGCTGGGACGGTCAACAAAAGCCAGGGACAACCTCTTGGGCAAGTGGGTTTGTAATTGCTCTGCCTGTTTGGCCAGCTATATGTGTTCGCATGTCGCGTTAGGAGCGAAAAAGGATTGAAAATGGTTACTTGCGGCGAAGTAGTATAAGGAACATGTTCTACAAAGAAGTTACTACAAAATTTGTGATCATAGGTAACTGAAACTTACCTAATTATTTACATGCAGTAAGTTGTTTTATAATCATATGTATTGAGATAAATCTTCTTAATCCAATATATAAACATGTCTAATGGATTGGAGGCACTTCATGTATATGTTTGATTATTAACGAAGTCAAAGGGACGTCCACAAATGGACAATAGGCAATACAAACATGAGGCAAAAAACAAGTTCATTACACTCAAGAAACTATAATGTCCTTGTGTGTTTCTTTCGTGTTATTTGACTATTTTGTGTGATAAAACGTATGTTGATTAGTATACACTGGCTATATAAAGTTGCAAATACCATTGCGATTGTGGCTATTGTCTATTTTTGTAATGCGTACCTTATTGAATTTTTTTGTATCATGTCTTTAAAATACCCGTGAATTTCACGGGTCTTTTAGCTAGTATATGATATTTAGAAGTTTGATTGGGTATATATGAAATTACTTGTGTTTTCAAGGGGATATATGAAATTCACCCTTAAAAATATACCAAATTGCACATACTGTAATTGATTCATTAATATGTATTGGAGTCTTCCCCAATTCAAGATTTATCAAAACAATACATGTGATAAAATAACTTAATAATTAAAAATTCAAGCAACCACCCATGACGAACATGCATGTGTCATCATGGATATAACATAACAATTATTCAATTAAGTCACAAGAGCGCATACAATTCCATGTCACATAACCATTATTCATGAATTTATTCACGTAACAAATATATAATATTCTAGGTTTCGATATCGATAACATAACAATTATAATAAACCCTAAAAAAATTTAAGAAGTCGACTAAAAAAAATTAAGAATCGATCTAAAAAAAATTAGGGGTCGACAATTTAAAAAAAATATAAACCAATTAGGGCAAAGCCCTAACCCTAAAATTAGGGTTTACATAATCATAACTAAAACCATAGAACAATCATATCAAACAACATACAATGTTCGTTTTTTACGTGTTTAGTAATTAATTACTCATTAAACAAGACTCGTGATGCCACTGTTGAAATTATATAACATGACAATCATATAAAACTAGCAAGTGATGAACCCTAATTAGGGTTTATAGGATTATATGAATTACCCCTTACCGATTTTGTAATTCAATCCAAGATACTAACAAAAGTATGTTAGAACCACGTTCTTGTACACATGTACTAAATCAAATTAAAGTAATGCTAGTTTTAAGAACACAAAATATTTTTTTTTGGAAAAACAAAGTGGATCGACACCAAGGGAAGGTGTACGATCGGTTATGGAACAAAACACACACAAAACAATGTTAGGTTTTTTATTTAGGAGTACAAGAGATAGAATACAAAGACCCTTGGCCGATCGGTTATGCATCACCAAGAGGGTTTCTGGAACCTTCCCAATCTCTATTTTATTATTTAGTCCTTCCATTAAACATTTAACGATCGTTAGTCCATTACACTTAATTAACTTAACGTCCGTTATATATTTTGTGTTAATAATAAATAAATACAACATTTTATATTTATTTATTAACTTTAATTCTCAAACGCAAAGTGTGCAATCCCGTGGTCTCGAGTTCGATCCTAACTCACGACTACTAATTTATATACATAAAACTAACATTCCCACTGTCCATTGTAATTTTACACAAATGCTTTGACACTTATATTGGTTTAATTTGTGAATTGTAGGATATATACGTTACCATTTAACCTCAACAATAGCATGGACATGTCTTGGAAGTAGATTTTGAGACTGTAAACAATATAATCTTCTAAAAAAAGAGCTCATAAAGACTTCTAAAACTAAGTGCAACTTGCCATTTAGAAGTATCTTCCATGGGTTTATAGTTTATTAGCATTTGATTTTTGTCCAGAACAACATATAGTAATAGATGTGCATACCTTCGTAATATATCCCGTTGCAAAGAGTCCAATGCACTTCCGCATTCACCATCCACTGGTCAAAAAGAACACAAGGTAGGTGGTGATTTGACAAATTAAACATATAAGTAATCAGTCTAAGCACTAGTCGATATCCAAATCCGCCGCAGCGTGCGGCAGAAATATACTTGTTAACTTCAAAAGTCAATATATAGATTGTTTCTACTGGTGCTTTTGATGATTCCATAAGACATAAAATATCCACTATTATAAATAATTACTATCATAAAGAAAAAGAACAAGAGACTCACAAACTCACTGTCATTCAATGTCATAAAATAGAAATGCTTATGACCCTTTGAAGCATATTCTCTTTGCATAGCCTCATAAGCAGGCATATCAAGCACCTAAAAATCACAATAAGGAAAATAGTATGAGATTAGTAAGAACATGTCATATTTAGAGGTTGTGACCATCAATATCATAAAGAGCATGCCTGTAGATATGACAAAAAACTGTGACAGTAAGCTAGTAGACATATTAACTCACCAACATATTCAATAAAAAATCTTCCTTTGGGGATACCCTCTTACAACTGAAGCCCACAACCTCTTTCCAGATTGTACACATTTTAGTTTGGAATACTTGCACTTCTGGAACTGCAATTATATACGAGCGTCATTGTTGTAACCTCTCCTAGTAAACAGAGATAGTGAATAAAAAGCATTAAAATACAAATAACCTGATGATTCGAACAAAAAACTCCGCAAGGGCATGTTCCTTTTACACACTCTATATTTAGCATTCTGTTAAGGCATTGATCCCAACAGCCCATGTGCGCCTCAGGTGGAGGTTTACAGTGGCAATTATCACATTAATACATGATAAATCACATTTTAAATCTTATGAAAAGCAATATTAATATGTTTGTGCAAATATCACATTATAAATCTTTTTAAAAGCAATATTAATATGTTTGTGCAAATATCACATTATAAATCTTATGAAAAGCATGTAATTAAACCTCATCAAGGGTTGAGTTTTACGGTTGCGATGCAGAAACATGCTTGTCAATTTATAAGCTTCCAAGAGAGATATGGAGGATCTGCAAACAAACTGTAGACAAAACAGGTAATGAAACCTCAGCCTCTAAAGTCAAAATCATACCCAAAAGTCAAAATCATAACGTTGATGTCACCAAACAATCAATATAAAAACCCAACAATGCAAATGTTTAAGAACCCCAATCGAGCCATAATATCAGGCCTAGTTTTCGGGTTTCACAAAATATTGGCCTGTTGAATCTGAAATCATATTTCTATGTGTAGTAAGATACATCATTGAACAATAATCGAATAAAAATGAAAGAAACGAAGCTTGAATCAACCTTTAATGATGTATTAGAGCTCAACGTGATAAAATAATATATATGCAACCCTAAAATTTCGAGTAGATAACAAAATTGATAGTGAGTGATGTTTACATACCTTGTTTGTGGTGAATTTAGATGGAACATCTGGACAAGAAGCAACCATAAAATGGATTTGCCTTTTTATGTGTGTGAAGCTGCAAGTGGCAAAAAGTAAGGGGGTGAAATAAGAGAATAGTGTGTTGGGGTTTTGATTTTAGGGAAAAGATGGGCGGGATATCAAAAGAGATAGTTGTAAAGGCTTTGGATTTTTGGGGAAAAATCGGGCGACAGACTAAAACTTCACAAAATTTTAGTGCTTATGAATCTTAAATTATCAAAAAGTATAATATGCTATTGTACTTATCATAAAAAATCAAACCTTAGGGTGGTGGCAACGGGAGCGGGGTGAGCTGCGGGTTTGGTCCAGCCCGAGCGGCTACACCGCCGCCACCCATGCGGCTCGAAGGGCTATCGTTAACGGGTAAAAAGCTCGAAGCGGCATGAAGCGAATCTAGCCGTTCAACGGCTTAAAATATGTCCGTTGCATTCTTTTTAAAAAAAAAAAAAAAAAATTCCATTTTCAATTTCATCTCTATTAAAAACAACCATTTCAAATACTTTTTACAACAAAAAAAAATCAAAACTTTTACTCAAGCATATCACCAAAAATAATGAATTCATCTTCATCTTCATCTTCATCTTCATCATCGGAGTTTTCCTCCGAGTCTTCATCCGAACTCGTGTCTTCAACGGGTTCTACCATGTCAACCTTTTTAGCCGCAATGGATGCCCTCGAAGACACGGCAAGCTCAAGCAATACCCGGGGTATATCGAACGTTTTCGTGAACAAGCCCAAGAAAATCTAATGAATGACTATTTCGTTGAAAACCCAAGGTTTCCCGCCAATGTTTTTCGTGAAAGATTTCGTATGAATAGAAGCTTGTTCGTAAAAATTGTTGGTGATATTGAAGCGAATGTCGAATGGTTTCAAGAAGGCTTAGACGCGAGGGGGAGACGAAGTTTCACGGCGTTACAAAAATGCACATCGGCCATTCGACAACTAGCAACGGGTGGACCTCCGGATAGATATGATGACTACCTAAACATGGCACGAAGAACTTCAGGTTATTTTTTAAAATGTTTGTGTTTCTAATAACTTGGTATTTTTTATAAGTCGATATATTTTTAAAATGTTTTCGTTTTTTTATATTTGTAGCTGATTGCCTTGACAAATTTTGCGATGCGGTAATCCAATTATATAGGCGAGAGTTCTTACGTAGGCCTACATCCCACGACGTTGCACGGCTATTCGAGGCACATGAACAACGACATCACATTCCCGGAATGCTTGGTAGCCTTGATTGTACACATTTCATCTGGCGAAATTGTCCTCGACATTTGAAAGGTCAATATAAGAGAGGTGATCACCCATACCCGACTATTATGCTTGAAGCCGTCGCTTCATATGATTTGTGGATTTGGCATTCGTTTTCGTCCACCCGTTCAAACAACGATATCAATGTTTTGAATCAGTCTCTATTGTATCTTACGGAGCGAAATAGAACGGCGTAAACAGTTCATTTTATGTAAATGGACGACTTTACAATCGTGGATATTATCTTACCGATGGAATCTATCCTACGTATTCAACGTTTGTTAAGGCATATAAGTATCCCACTGACCCACGGAAACGAGATTCAAGAAGTTACAAGAGTCTGCAAGAAAGGATGTCGAACGAGCTTTTGGTCGTCTTAAGTCAAAATGGATGCTTCTCAGTCGTCCGCTTCGGGCTATGTCGGTCCAAAAAATTCGCAAACTAGTAAATACTTGTGTCATATTACACAATATGATTTTAAAAGACGACGGGGTGGCATTATCACCGGTTCATATAATGGATCCCGGTCGTGCCAGGTTTATGACTCGAATGTACTACCGGAGTTACTCGACGAAAACATCCATAACCGTCTCCGATATGATCTTACGGAGCATGTAGCGGCTCAAAACTTACCACACTTGACGACTAGTGTTTCTTTTTTTCTTTTAAGTATTATTTCCTTTTTTATGTAATTTTCTTTTAAGTAATAATAATAATATTATGTGTTTTAATTAAATTGTTTGATATAATTTTAAATATAAAAAGGTAAAAAAAAAAAAAAATGGTGAGGGGTAGGGATACATGGTTGCCACTAAAAATCTATGGTGAGGGGTGGTGTGGGGATGAGATGAGTTGGAAGAATGTTATTGGTGGATAGTGAGGGATGGTGAGGGATGGTGAGGGATGGTTGCCACCACCCTTATGGAGCATAAAAATGAGTACAAGATTATAAGTAGTTTATAACTAAAGGCGTAAACGAGTCAAGTTTTGCCAAACTTGACTATATGATTTAGCCACATACACAATTACTTCATATGACCATATATGGATTTTGGTCACAATGTTCAATTTTGTGACATATATTTGTCACATATGTATATGTATAATGTGACTAATGTTTCAAGCTTATTTGTATCTGTCACACGTTCCGAATTATAAGTGACTAAATAATCAACAAAATATTACCAGTTACCTTTAGTCACATAAACATTCAAATGTGTGACAATGAAATTCCGAAATGGTCACACAAAATGAGTACAAGTGTGGCTGTTTATTTTATTCTGGTATATTTAGTCACATAAATATCTAACTGTGTAGCCGTTCAAGAAACAACATGTGTGACGAAATCCCAAATTTGTGCTAGTGTAACGAGGAGTTGAGATCAATATAGATCTCATATTTACCATAGATCCAATAAATCAATGTTAACCATCCATTTTGATCAAAATTAATAAAAGAAAACCATTTTCCACCTTTTTTATAAAACAACATATCTTGCAAACGGTAAATCTTCAGACTCCAAAAAATACATCATCGCGACGAGGATTAAATTATCTTTCTATAGATATGCACTTCTCTATATTTTTGACAAACTTTTTTTTTCAAAAATTCCGCCCAGAAAAATTACATATGATTTGTAAAATTATATATGATTTTCAAAAATCAAATCACATATGAATTTTTTTTTTTTTTTTTTTCAAAACAAGTAGGGTTGAATCAGTTGGAAAACCCCTTGCCTCTCAACCGAGAGGTCAGGGGTTCGATCCTCACTCCCTACAAAAGGCCGGAGGTCCTTTCTACCTTTGGTAGAACTGGAAGCAGCTTATCTACCTTAGGTAGGGGTAAGGCTGTCTACATCTTAACCTCCCCCATACACAGAAAACGGTATTGGGTACCCATAACCCGTGGAAGACGGCATTGGGCGTTACTTTAATTTTTTTTTATATGATTTTTTCAAATCACATATGATTTTTTCAAATCATATATGATTTTTACAAATCATATGAAAATCATATGTGATTTGTAAAAATCGAATCACATGTGATTTTCACAAATCACAATGTTTTTTCTAAGCCGAAACTTTGAAAAAAAAATTGTTTAAAATATATAGAAGTGCATATCTATAGAAAGATAATTTAATTATCATCGTGTTGGTATGATTTTTTTTCGCGTAACGATTCACGGTTTTGAGATATTTAAATTTGAAAAGGGTGAAAGTTTTTTATTTTTTATTTTTTATTATTTTTTTTTATTAGAGAATTGAATGATTATAATTGGTTAATTGGATCAATCTATTATCTATTATAAAATAAGCTTTTGTACAAGCCTACTAAGCTACCAGCATTAAAAATTCGTTTAATGCACTTCCTTATTTAGCTTCTATGTACAATACTTTTATGCATGACGTTTTTCAATATGAAGCTATAGAAACTGAAAATTTTTGCAATACGTTTTAAAGTCAATTGTAATAACTCTCTCTTCAATTCTTGAGACCAAACCAAAACGCATCTCAAAATCAATTATACGCTCCCTTCTCATATAATTGAAATCCTATATTTGATTTCCTCTTTATGTGTTTGATTCAAAACCATTATGCGCTCCCAAACTAAAACCTACAATCAATCATAAACCCTAATTTGGTGCGGGTGTATTTCTTTTGCTGTCAACATTGTAATATGGAAATGGTTTGTTGATGTCATTATCGTAAATTGTAAGTTTGTTTTTGAATTTCCTTCTTCTAATTTTCTTCTGATCGATAATATTGTGTCGATTCAAATATATGACATATTTCGATTGATTATGTTATATTTATTTTTGTAGGTAGATTGTGATTGAGAAAGATTAACCTGGTTTACATGTTTTATCTCTTTTAATTCTTCAATTTAATTGTTAGTTGATGATATGGATTGATGAAAATGATTAATCTGCTTTGGAAATGATTTGTTTGACGTAGCAGTTGTTTATGTATTCGATGACCTCTTAAAACTCATATTATTGCTATTATTTTGAGATGCACGCCAACTATTTGATAAAATTCCTCAATGAAACTTTTGTTCGACAAATCCTGTTTTAGAGGTCTAATTACATGTTTTGTAATTGATAAAGGTCTTTGCTTTGTGATTGACTCTAACAGGATAATTTGTAAATTTCATTGACGGCTTATAATGTGCAAATTTTTTAAGGTCTTTGTTATTGACTCTAACAGGATAAAAAAAAGTCGAATAGAACACATCTTCAAGTACATTTTTGTTCATAGAAAGTTGAAATAGGTAGGTTTCGTTAATGAAATGAGACTAAAGTGTGTATGCTTGGGGGCTGAATTGGGGGCTAAAATGGATATGGGATAGGGGACTGAATTTGTATGAATTAGTTTTTAGTTCCATGTGTGCTACATTGTAATAACTCGATATATTTTTCAACAATACCAGGTTACAAAGATTGATGGACGTGTAGTTGGTGATGGTATAGTCAGACCTGTAACTATCAAACCATAAGGTTTCTTTGCAGTGTTTATTTAAAAGGACCTCTAACCAGTAAGTCATTATCTTAATTCTACTTGGTTTCCTGTACATATTCTTTTAGTTGCTGTTGGTAGATCATATTCAGTGCAAGTTTTTATTACTGATTTTCTTAGCTTTTTAGTTTGTATTCATCATATGATATAATTGCTTTATAAAGACATGGGTGGACTAAAAGAAGAGAGGTGAAGATTGATGATGACTTATCCCTCCTTCAGATTAGACTTATAAGGTTTAAAGTAATAATTGCGTGTCGTGCATCAGTTAACTTTGAAATTCACTTGTCAACCTATTTCAAAGCGAATTCCAATCTTTTTAAGGGTCAAAACTCTAAGATAATACTTTTTTATTACATTTCTTTAACAATGAGTGAACTTTGGTATGAGTCACAATGGGTGAATCTTGGTACGAGTCGGGTTAGGACCAGTCTGGCTATGTAATATAACCTTCGTACGAGTCATAACTCCTGAATGAATAATTTATTTAACCACGGGTTAGGACCAGCCTGCTTATGTTCTTATTTTGAGCCGATTAACTACAAGTAATAAGGGGCTGTTTGGGGTTACATTTTCTACTTTTCTCCTTATGCACTTATTTGTTAGTTTAAGTAACTTCCGGTAAAAAAGGGTGTATAACTCTCCTAAGGCCAACAGTAAAGGTTTAGAACTGATAAAAGAAAAGATTGTTAAGAATGCATGTTTTTTTTATTTCCTTAAAGAAACAATACATATTTCTAATAGGTTCTTTGATGTGCTATTTGAGCAGTGTCATGGAAAAGATCCCATGGGCAAGGATTGCTTTCGTTAGAGATGGTCCATACAGGTAATCACATAAACTGTTAAGAAACATCGTTGGATTTTAGCCATTCTTTTGTGATTTTTAGCCATCGCTGTAGGTTTCAACAGGTTTTTAGCCACACATATGGTTTCAGTAGTACTATGTTATCGTACACGTTTGAGCAGTAGTATGTTGCCATTAGGCCTAAGTCTAATAAGAAGGATGGGGATGTGGAGCAATATAAATTGATGGCGTCTGATATTCTTTTGTACCAGGTATGATTTCTTCTACATTAATCTTATCATTATCCAAACTTATTTTTTATAGATATATAGGGGATGTTTGGGATTGTCGTATCAGGTTAAATACGTTTTGGCAATGGTGAATTTCTTATGAAACTTTGTATATGGGTTGTATGGGATTGCTTATTTGAATATTACATGAGAGTATCTCTAATAATAGTGGTATTTTTTTAGTTTTATTCAATTTACTTTCTGCTATTGAAACCCATAGTGCCGTTTTGATTGGTGTTATTGTGGGTGTGAGTCCGGGTTAAAAGGGACTGTTTCCTTCATGTCCAATATGCATGTGGCAGTGTTTGACAGATAGTGTCCTGTCATATTGGTTGTTAGTGTGTTGTCAGATATAGCTTAGTCTTTTCTAATATCGGTGATTATAGTTTTAGTTGTATCTGATTTGGCATGTCCAAAATTCCAGTTTTATGTTATGTTGATGTATAAATTGTGTTGTTAGTAATATAATTTACCCTTTTTACATTAAAAAAAGAGAAGTTTATATTGGGTTAGCAACTGGACAGCTTCGCCCCGATCTGATCTTGGTTAATGAACAACGGATTTATACATTTGAGAAGGGATTTTAGTTTCTATACGTGGTAACCCTATTATAGATGCATATGTATATTGTAAGCCTCTTCATCACACGTTTTTTTATAAATAAAAATCACTTGTCTGGTAGATAATATGAAAAGAACCAAATGCCCGCAATGTGGTTAGAATAGTAACTCTGCAAATATGAAATGTTTAGCTTCTTTTTACATCTATTAACTGATTTGTTCGGTTGTTATTTCTTTTCGTGTAATTAGTATATTCTACCTTGACATCCATATTTCAACAATCTGAAGAAAACTTTCAGGTGTATTCATTGGATTGGACTGCTGACAAGAGTTGAATAGTTAGTGCATCCCAAGACGGAAGATTAATAGTTTGGAATGCTCTCACAAGTAAAAAAAAACACGCAATCAAACTACCATGCGCATGGGTCATGACATGTGCATTTTCTCCAAGTGGACAATCGGTTGCATGTGGAGGCCTTGACAGTGTATGCTCTATCTTCAATCTTAACTCGCCAACTGATAATGATGGTAATATACCGGTATCAAGATTGCTTAGTGGACACAAGGGTTACATATCCTCTTGTCAGTATGTTCTGGATGAAGATAACCATTTAATAACGAGCTCTGGTGATCAGACTTGTGTCTTGTGGGATATTACTACCGGACACAAAACTTCTGTATTTGGAGGCGAATTCCAATCAGGACACACGGCTGATGTTTTGAGGTATTTTGCATCTTGTACCACTAAACTGCCCCCTTTGAGTTAACAGAAAGATATGTTAATATTGGCACGTGTGGAAGAAGGTCGATTACAAGAATCCACTTAATTGAATAGTATTATAGTTTTTTGAATAAACTTATATAGGACGTCTAATGCATTGGTACACACTTTGGCGACTATGGACCCATTTCCTTATAAGCTTTTTTTATGTGGCCGCTTAAGACAAACGTCACGTGATTCAGCCCATTTTATGGTAAAAGGGTCAAATCATTTATATGCAACTTTTTATATTTTGTTATTGCAGTGTTTCAATTAATGGCACAAACTCAAACATGTTTGTATCTGGTTCTTGTGATGCAACTTCGCGTCTTTGGGACACTCGTGTTGCAAGTAGAGCAGTAAGGACATTTCTTGGTCACGAGGGTGATGTTAATTCTGTAAAATTCTTTCCGGATGGAAATAGATTTGGAACTAGATCAGACGACGGAACTTGCAGACTATATGACATCAGAACTGGACATCAGTTACAAGTTTACCCTCTGCAGTAACAGCAGGGCGGTGGTGATGCTCCTCATGTGACGTCAATTGCATTTTCAATATCGGGTCGGCTTCTTTTTGCTGGCTATTCTAATGGAGATTGCTTTGTATAGGATACTTTATTGGCAAAGGTAAATGTGATGATTTTTCGTGAATGGGTATATTACAATTCTGACACGTGGGACAGTCGGGCTTATTCTAAAATGTGGTACATATTGTAATAGCTCCCACGAACAAGAGTCACATTTGTGATTTTACCTTATAAATTTCGGTTTCTTTTTATTTTCTGCCAGATTTGAGTTGTGGTTTTGTGTTATAGGTAGTTTCAAACTTGGGGTCTCTTCAGAACTCGCACGAGGGTCGTGTCAGCTGTTTGGGTTTCTCTGCTGATGGCAGTGCGTTGTGCACAGGAAGTTGGGATACTAATCTCAAGGTTAGCTCAAACTCCTACATCTTAATGTTCAGATGCATATTATCGTGAAATCGTTTATGATGTTTTGAAATCATTAAAATACTGAATCAGTTATAGAGGTGGCGAAATGGGTAGGTTAGGTAACCAGTTGAAACTTGTAGTTTTTATTACTGTGTCGGGTCATGTCGCATTGGCCTACAAACACACAATTTTGTCCACTTTTAAAATTTTCTATATTTTCATAAGTATACAGGTCAATTTTGACACCTCTATACCAAGACCAGCGTCATCGTATTGCATTTCGTTCTAAATCCTATGATTTTGGGACCCAAAAATGATATATAAAAAGTGATAATATCTAATATTTGTATCTTTTGGCTACAGATTTGGGCTTTCGGAGGGCACAGAAGAGTGACTTGAATGACCGAAAATATAACATGTTGGTAATACTGTTGTTACAAATTATTTACTTTTGCATCTTTCTTTACATTCTTTTGATAAAATGGTATGAAGTAGCTAAGCCTGGTAAAGCTCCACAATCTGAAAATAGTAGCACGTCACGAGCTATTTTAGCCCGTCCTCCCAACGGAGTTGTCATAGAACAAGTACTTTCTATATACTGCATATTTGAATCACATTTGCAGAAATGGAATGGAAAATAAATGTATGATTAATCGTTTGCACAAAATGTAGAGGAAAATCAGTCTCCAAGTTAGGAAGCCTCAGTCCTCATCAATTTGCTACTAAAAAACTGAAAACTGTATAAAATTTAAGCATACTTTTCCATGACAGCTGCGTCGACACCACCACCAGAACACGTTACACTTTTTTTTTCTTTCCAGATCTAACCACCATCACCTCTTTTCGCATAACTGATTTTGTTAGTTTAGTTTATTTTTAAGTTTCACTTTGTTAGTTTATTGTTAATATGTGATTGATGTGGCCAATCTAATGCTTGAAAAATTTTTTGGAGGTGTTTTACAGTGGAGTGAAGATGCAAAGATGGAGTTAAATGGATGGAAAATTTAAAAATAATGATCAACGTATAAAGATGAAGATGGTTGTCTGGTAGTTTTCTTTAATTTGTTTTCGAGATTGTTGGTAAGTTCATTTAGATGTGTGTGTTTTTGGGTTTGGTTTTGTTGGTTTCATACTTATTCAGTGGCGACGACAAAGATTCGAAGTTGTATGCCCATTTTGTTTCATTGTGCCGTCCCCTGCACTCCTCAACTTTGGCTTTTGTCGTTGTGAGCGATAACGAATTTATACAACATTGTATTAATTGAGATAGTTTTGCATGTTAGTCTATGCACTGTTATAGAAATTTATATAAAAGTGATGCATTTTTTCTTTGATAAAGTTTTAACTGAAGTTGATATTCTATATTTGTATAAATGTGAAAAGAACTCTTTTAAAAGATTGAAATAAACTAACAAATTATGTATATTAAAATTAAGCATTTTCTTTATTTAAAATAAACAAGTTATTAAACTTATGATATGCCTGATGTAACTTCCCTTCATCAAGATATGTTACCATTTGAGGTCGATTATTTTTTGTCTCATGTTCAGATTTTTTTACTTACTCCATGCTTCAAAGAATTGCAGTTTGATAAAATAGGAGAGTCAAGATATCTACATGCTTCAAAGAAGGAGAAAAATAGGAGAGTCAACAATGGCATTTGGGAGTTGGGATTGCAATTTCTTTGAAGCATGGAGATGATGGGTTGTTAACAAAAAGGTGGTAGGAGTAGCAATTAACTCTCACACGTCAGGTCTACTTTATTTTCAACGATTTTCCATTTTATGAAGATAATTGAGATTTGCTTTTGTATTGTGATAAAATTTCCTTTGACTAATTTGACATATTATATAATTTTGTTGATTATTGGGAATTTGGTATAACCTGAAAAGATATATATCGATATATATGTGTGTGTTTGTATGGTATCCGTTTAACTCAAAGAGTTGAAGTGATCAATTTGTACAGTGTGTTAGACAAAATCACAAAAATATATGTTTACGGTTTCAACAAATTATTTTAGATTGGCAACGCGATGGTTGTAAATCGATTGTGACTCACACATATTTTAAATTTAACAAATTTACATTATTAATTTTATTATCATCTCATTTATCTATTTCTTTAAAAAATAACCCGGTGTCAACGGGTCTCTAAGCTAGTAGTAAATGTAATAGCAATCGTTTCCAATAATTGACAAAAAAGAATGAATAGTTTCCATTATTGACAAAGAAAGAGTGAATACAATTAATGGCAATCTTTTCAAACATGTGACTTCATAATAGTTTCCATTAGTGTAGTTTTGTGTATAGACTTTTAAGTTTTCAGTATATTGTCATTTAATTCGTATACATTTAAAACGAGCTTTTTAGATGATCATAGTGAATCAGAAAATTAATTAACAAAGTATGTATTCATAAAAGTAATTAACATAGTATTTAATTATTATTATTTTCTATTTGTAAAATAAAATATAAATGTTTATAGCAACCATCGTCTTCTCCACGTCCTTAATTGTTGGCTTCCTCAGTTGATGAGGTATGACATGATTCCGATGCATCACTCAAAGGAAGTTTATGTGTTCTTTCGATGACTTTGGCATTACCAAAATAAAGTTCTACGTTCGTGTTGACTCGACCAATACTGAACTTAATATCATAATAAACTAAGGGATGACATGAAAACCATAATTATTGCGAAGTTCATATGAAAGTTTACTACCGGCTACATTCTCTGCTCAGTGCTCGATCAAATGGATCGGAAATGCTATGAATGAAAGGTATGTAGTCAATTGAACCGACATTGAACGAACACTTTTAACTTACATACATAATCAGAGTATCATGTTTTATTTGGCTTGTTATCGGTTTCTTTGAGTGATGGCGTCGGAAAACCGAACATCAGCGCCGTCATCGATGACAGAGTCAGCAATGATGAAGACTTAGGAGATGAGTATTCAATGTAGATTGAATTACATATAATCTAGTAGGGTTATTTTGGATAAGAAGTTGCTAAGATATGATGATTAATTGTGAACACGATGTGTAACTGGATGCTCAAAAAGCTAAGCATATGAGAGTTTTTATGATTTTGTAAAGATGAAAAAGGTAATTACCTACTTAATTAATTTTTTTAAAGATACATATTTTGTTAAATAATTTTCTAAATTACCATGCTTACCAAAAAAACTCCATTTCAAACGCATCCAATTTCAGAACATTTCAACATTTCAAATGCATGGCTACCTTGACCATTTTCAACAATTCAACTTTTCAACTTTAACTGTTTTTATTTAATATGTAGTATAGATAGACGAGTACCCGCGCCTAGCGGCAGCAGTGTCTAGTTTTCGACATTAGTTTGGCCGTGAATAATTTATTTTAGAAAAATTGTATTTATAGCGTTAACGTTACGAGTAATTGTTTTTTATGGCATGGTGGCATACATGTGATTATTCACGGTTTTCAAAAAAATTCGGTAACAAAGTTCAAAAATATGATTTATCAAAAGGAAAAAAATATTAATACTCTACACAAAGTTAAAAAATGTAGCAAGTAAGATATATAAAAAAATACAATTACCTTTGGTTTTTAAAAGGGGAGAGGTGTGTGTTTTAAGTTAAAGAAAGAGGAGAGTATATATAATTTCACCCATTTATCTCTCCTTTGATCATTTTTCAATATTCAACAATTTACTTTTGACTATTTTTTTTTATACAGTAAAGATAAAGATAAAGACATGTAGTTAAAATTAAGATTAAAATTGGTTGGGATAATTCTTGTGTGTCTTACTTACAAAAGATAGGATACATAAATAGGTACAATTAAATGGCTATCTTGGGAAACTATCAATCACCCACTAATTAAAGCTAATTACTTATTGATTTGAGATTATATATTCGAAGCTTCTTATACACGTCTTTTTTTTTTTAAATATTCCAGCCAATAGGTTGACCATTAATACTTTCCGAAATGTTGAATATTCTAGCCATACATCCAAAATTTTGAATATTCGAGCCAATAAACTCAATACTTTCCCTTTATACTTTCGTTAATTAACACAACTTAAAGAAAACATTTTTTCTCAACATTCAACAATTGACTTTCAAACATTTGACCTTTTTTACATTTTATATGTAGTAAAGTAATAGTGATAGTAAAGTAAAGATAAAGATATGAGTTTCATAACATTCTCTAGGTACCATCCCCGTCCGTATTCAAAAAGAATTGTATGTTTAAATTTGGAATCTTGAAAATAAAAGTCTGTTAAGTTGCCTCATTTCATGCACCTATATACTTATTCAAACATATCTTAAAAGTTAATAATACCCAAGAAATTTAAAACTACTTAGCAAAATCTCAAGGTCATAGCATCATTTTATAACAATCCCAAAGTTTTAAAGCAAAAAATATATAACAAATATCAAAAAATTATATACATTTTATCAAAAATAAATAAATAAATAATAAATGAATAAAAATCAAATGAATTAGCCAAAAGATAAGTGCTATATTCTGTGAATCGATTTCGGCAGTCGATACCTTTTCCTGCATTAAGATTTGGCTAAAAAAAAGCACAAATTACATATCAATTTTTTTACCAAAAATTAAACAAAATTGCCTAAACTTTAGACCACAAAGATCTGAGGAAAACAAAACAAAACAAAACAAAAATCAAATATCTAAAGAACCTAACCTATAATGAAAAGATTACCTCAAAAGATTTGCAAGAGGGCTATGTGATGATGTATAGTCCGCATTCGGGTCATGAACCCGACCAATGGACGCTACTAACACTCGAGCCCAGTACGAGTGGGCTAACACGGTAACGGTTTGGGCTCACAAAGGCCCAAACCCAAAGTTATTTATGGTCTTGATATCGGATATCTCTTATTTATGGGATATGTATCAACTAACCGACTTAGGCGGGATACGCCGAAGGTTGTGGAACACAAAACCAACAAGGATTTCGTATGTATATAAAGGGCATCTCGGCCCTCATTAAAGGGACAATCACAAAACCCAACTCTCCACTAAACCCTAAAAACCGATTACTTACTCTCAAGCCGGAGGATAATCATGGGAGACAATCCCACGATAAGCCTAACGGTGTTTTCTGTTTTCTTAGTGTGCAGGTCTCAAGCATCAAGGTCTAATTGATACGGGAACCGGTGTCCAAATAAGGAAAGCCCAACTTTTGTATCAACAAGTGGCGCCATCCGTGGGACCAATCACTAAGAACTAGAATGACAAAGCACGGAAACCTAAGCCAGCGATTGCATAGTGAACTACAAGGGAAGAAGCAGCAAAGTGGATCAGCCTCTGAGCAGGCCTCTGGAACAACCAGTACGACCAGAAACCAAGGTTCAGGCCCAGATCTGGTCTTCACGACAGTGGAACCACGCACGGGGACAACCCATGCCACTACAACAACCACCAACGCAGAAGATCCACTGCGCACCCTTTTTACCACTCCCCACCAATCGGTGCCAGAAACGGACCTCACAAAAACGCCAGGCGCGCCTCTCCGAAACAGGGGTCCAGAGGTGGAAACAGACACCCTCGCGCTAGAAGGTGTCGCGCCTGAACTAGCGCCAAGTGACTTCGTGTCTCAAAACTACGAAACCTTGGCTTCCCTCATGCAAGAGGAAGCGAAAAAGAGGTCGAGTCAGAGCCTGCAAGCCCGACTAAACTTCGACACAGAGTATGAGACATCCCCATCGCGTCACCAGAGGGAGAGACGCGAGAGAGACAGCCGCCGACCCCCAGTGTTTACCAGGATCGGGAGGAGAGTTGTGAACGATGAAGCAGCTGACCTACAGTATCTGGGAGAACATGAAGATGACGGACGGTGTACCAATGCCCACGCTAGGCTTGGTAGCCGCAGGGTCCATGACAGACTTAGACGACGGCACTCCCCAAGTGAAAGCTCTTGAAGCTCGGACTCTGAGGACAGTCGACGCAAGCGCCGAAAGAGGGGAAGCTCGTCCTCCGGTGACTCCTCGGACAACGAGGACAGAGAAACAGGACACTGTAAGTCCAGGAGAAGATATCGCGACCAGGAGGATGAAGATATGTCTCTTCCCTGGCGCAGCCAAAAGGTGGATGCGTTCACTCGGCGCATCAGCGATTTTTCAGAAGATAAGAAAAGGCGCATGCCCGCCAATGTGAAAACCTACGATGAGACAGGTGATCCGGACAATCACCTAAAAATTTTCGAGTCAGCTGCTACCATCGAGAATTGGCCACAACCTGTGTGGTGCCACATGTTTAATTCCATATTAGTGGGAAATGCGCGAAATTGGTTCAGTAAGCTCCCACGCAAAATCATTGGTGGTTTTGAAGAGTTGCGGAAGTCGTTTCGCCTGAACTTTACTCAAAGGAAGAAGTGCGCCAAAACCCTGTCGAACTTGCCAGGGTAAAACAGCGCCAGGGAGAATCTACAAGCGCTTATGTGGAACGCTACAAAGATGAATGCATACATGTCAAGGCATGCCCCGAAATACTAAAGATCTCAGGGTTCATGAACGGAAACAATAACCCAGAACTCATCAAAAGGTTGAACGACAAGGTCCCCCAAACCTTTGATGAACTTATGAAACGTACGAGGTCCTTTATCCAAGGAGAAGCTGCTGCGGCAGACAGCAAGAAAGGCTACTCAAACTATAGGTCACAAGAACAGCCTAGGAGACAATCCATTAACCAGAGTAGCAACCGCAACAAGAACTACCGCGGTCAGGGGAGCGGGCGAGAGAATGACAAATATACCCCGCTAACCAAGACTCCAAAGGAGATATTCGCAACGGGAGGAGCGAACTTCCCGAGACCCCCACCAATGCGCACTCCAGAAGAGCGGCGCATGGGGAACGAATACTGTGACTATCATGGACAGAAGGTTCACACCACCAATGAGTGTGTCCAATTGCGCTAACTAATTGATAAGCTAGTAAAAGAAGGCAGATTGGACCATTTAGTTAAGAACATCAAGGAGGGGAAAGATAAGCAAAAGACTGGGAACAAGAAATAAGCACCCAAAGATAAGGCTGACACCATTTACATGATACAATCATGGCAGCGAAAGACTAGGCAGAAGATCAGCCAAAAATTTTCCTGTGGAAGCGAAATTTCTTTCCCCACCTTGGCTGCGGACAACGCAGTGGTAGAACCACTTACCATCGAAATTAATGCAAGAGGTCACGATATCCACCGCATGTATGTTGATGGAGGAGCATCCGCAGATATAATGTATGAACATTGTTTCAAGCGACTGCGACCTGAGATACGAAGTCAGTTAAGCCCGGCCATGACGTCATTGACTGGTTTTATAGGAAAAAAGATATGGCCCATGAGGCAAATACGCCTACTAGTCAACGTTGGTAATAAGAAACACTCCACGACAGCCTGGATGAACTTTATGGTGATCAGATCCCCTTCGCCATACAATGGCATTATTAGAAGGCCAGGGATATCAGCCATGCGCGCGGTACCGTCTACAGCACATGGGATGCTCAAGTTCCCGGTGGAGGGGGCATTGTTACTCTCTACAATACCACCGTACCACCTGGAGAATGTAACACGATTACATGTGAGACGACACACATCCCAGAACAGCGCGCAACTAAAGAATCAAACCTGAGGGTCGCAATTCATCCTGATTACCCAGAGCAAGAAGTATCGATCGGGGGATCACTGTCTGATAAAGGCAGGGCGACCGTGTGCGCACTCTTGCAAAATAATCTGGATATCTTTACATGGGAACCAAAACACATGACTGGTGTGCCACGCTCGATTACAGAACACAAGTTGAGAATCCGACAAGGATACTCCCCAGTACGACAGAAGAAGCGCGGCCAGGCTCCAGAGCGCGCAAAAGCCATTCTGGAGGAAGTACACAAACTTGTGGATGCAGGTATCATGCGAGAAGTCTATTACCATGACTGGCTTTCCAACCCAGTGATGGTCAAGAAGAGCGATGGTAGTTGGCGGATGTGCGTGGACTTCACGGATCTCAACAAAGCATGTCTACAAGACTGCTACCCACTACCAGAGATAGATTGGAAGGTAGAATCTTTGTGCGGATACCCACTTAAATGTTTCTTAGACGCATACAAAGGGTACCACAAAATCCAAATGGCTAAAGAAGATGAGGAAAAAACAGCCTTCCATACAAGCCAAGGCGTCTATTGTTATACAAAGATGCCCTTTGGCTTGAAGAATGCAGGCGCCACCTACCAGCGATTGGTAGATAATGCATTTGAAAAACAGGTGGTCCGCAACCTAGAGGTTTATGTTGACGACCTTGTCATAAAAAGCCATACTGAGGACGAATTGGTATGCGACATTGAGGAAACATTTAAGACACTACGAAAGATCAACATGAAGTTAAATCCTAAGAAATGCACCTTTGGTGCTACAGAAGGCATGTTCCTTGGATATTTGATAGAGCCCGATGGCATTAAACCGTGTCTAGAAAAAACGAAAGGTGTCATCCAACTTCCTTCACCACACACGTTGAAAGAAGTCTAGTCTCTGAATGGAAAATTAGCTGGTTTGAACAGATTCTTGTCCAAATCAGCAGATAAGTCACTCCCTCTCTTCAAAGCGCTCAAGAAGTGTACAAAAAGGGAGACTTTCGCTGGACTACGGAAGCAGAAGAAGCTTTTATACAACTTAAACAACACATAGCAGCGCTCCCCACGCTAGTCGCGCCCCGCCCAGGGGAAGAATTAATTATGTACTTATCTGCGACTCAGGGAGCAGTCAGCGTGGTGCTACTGACGGATAGGAATTCAGTACAAACATCGGTATATTTTGTAAGCAAAGCACTCAAGAAAACAGAGGTTAACTATAGCGCAATGGAGAAGTTGGTCTTGGCATTAGTATTCGCCGCCAAAAGGCTGCGCAGGTACTTCCAGGCGCACCCAATAGCGGTGATCACAGACCAACCTATCAAGCAAGTCATCTCCAAACCCGACGCATCAGGACGACTACAGAAGTGGAGTGTGTTGCTAGGAATCTCCTACAGACCACGTACTGCGGTTAAGGGGCAGATACTAGCAGACTTCATCATCGAAAAACCAGATACTGATGATGCACTTTCACAAAGCGAGGCGAAACTACAAGAACCATGGATCCTATTCACGGATGGATCTTCATGCGTGGATGGATCTGGCGCAGGCCTTATCCTCACAAGTCCAGAAGAAATGGAATTCACTTACGCACTGCGTTTTGAATTCACAGCCACAAACAACGAGGTAGAGTATGAAGCCCTGATTGCTGGATTACGCATTGCAGCTCGAATGGGCATACGCAACCTAGAAGCAAATGTGGATTCCCAGTTAGTAGCCAACCATGTGTTGGGCGAATATGTGGCTAAAGAGGAAAACATGGTTCAATACCTCGGCAAGACCAAGTCACTAATCCAGGGTTTTGACAGGTTTACCATCAAACAAGTTCCTAGAGGGGAAAACAGAAAGGCGGATGCACTGATCAAGATTGCATCCACAAGCTTTGCGCACATGTCAAAACAAGTATTGGTGGAGACTCTTAAAAGCAAGTCCATCTCAGAGATGGAGATATCCACGGTGATAGAGGAGCAAGGTCCTACATGGATGGCTCCAATCATCGAGTTTATAAGCAAGGGCATACTGCCCTAGGAGCAGAAGGACGCCCGACGAATATGTCGCACATCACAGAGGTTTGAACTTCGAGATGGTATATTATATCGGCGTTCATTTCTACAACCATGACTTCGATGTGTCGGACCCCTACAAGCAGATTACGTACTCCGAGAGATCCACGCCGGTTCATGCAGTATGCACTAAGGACCACGTTCCGTTGTAGCACGCGCCTTACGGTCAGGATACTACTGGCCTACGATGCACCGTGACGCGCGGGATTTGATAAAAAAAGTGTGGCGACTGCCAAGTTCATAGACCCATCCCACGCCGACCACAACAGGAGCTAACACCTATTACGTCGCCATGGCCATTCTATAAATGGGGTATTGACATTGCAGGTCCCTTCCCTGTTGCAGCAGGGGGACTGAAATTTCTTATTGTAGCTATAGACTATTTCACTAAGTGGATTGAGGCAAAGGTGGTCGCGATAATCACAGGTAATCAGGTAAAACGATTTGTTTGAGAGAATATCATATGCCGTTTCGGATTACCTAGGGAAATCATTTCGGACAATGGAAAACAATTATGTGACAACCCTTTCAAGGAATGGTGCGAGAAACTAAATATTGCACAACACTTCGCGTCAGTTAAACACCCACAAACCAATGGTTTGGTCGAGCGTGCAAATCGTAGTCTGGGTGAAGGAATTAAAGCACGCTTAGACAAACACAAAGGGAGGTGGGTGGAGGAATTATCGCATGTTTTGTGGGCGCACCGCACGATAATCAAAATTAACACGGGAGACACTCCCTTTTCTCTCGTCTATGCGACAGAAGCTGTCATACCAGCCGAAATTGGGATGCCAACTATTCGTACTACCGAAGTTAATGTCACAACCAATGACGATGAACGGCGTATATACTTGGACCTGTTGGAAGAAAGGCGCGAACGCGCAGCTATATGTGAGGCGAGATCTAAGTCAAAAATGAAAGGATACTGCGATGCTAAAGTTCGAAGCACCTCATTCAGACCAGGCGACTTTGTATATCGCGCCAATGATGCGAGCCATGCAGAAGATACAGAAAAGCTTGGACCGAAGTGGTAAGGACCTTATGTGGTCATTGAAGCATTGGGAAAGGGCGCGTACAAACTGCGTGACATGGATGGTCGTGAGCTACAACGCACATGGAACATTTGCAATCTCAAACGATGTTATCTTTAGGAAAGGCTACGGCCCAGCGCACGGACACCCCCACACTTTAGTAAAGTGCTCAATAAGTATCCGTGTATTTACATTCTGTTTTACTTTGGCAAATGTCTTTTTTTTTTACAAAACTTGCAAGTATTAATAAAACGTCGTGGTTTCTAGCTAACTCCGCGACACATTTCACTTTGTTATTTACATATTATTTATGTCTCAACATTGCTATTATATTATCTTTTGCCTACATGGCGTGCATGCACTTAATAAAACCCACGATGGTAAAAGGATGAGTAAACCTACTAAATAACTCGTTGAGTAAGAGGGTTGCAAACCCATCAACATCAGATCATGCATCCTTGTTAAACTCCTTATTCTCAAGACGTTGTAATAAGTTCAATGTGCATCCCACGATGGATGCCCAACAATGCACACTGTGCGCGTTTAACAAACTAGAAATCAAGACTTTTGACTCCTTGATATGATATTTACAGTACGTTGCATATCACACCATACACGATTATGATACAAGTACGTAGAAATTATGTTTCAAGTACATTAAGTCATGATTTTCATACATGATTATGAACTTCATATACTACTCGCGTTTATATAACCGTTTGATTCTTAGACAACGAGGATGTTTTTTATGCAAAGACAGATAACTAAGTACAAACATTATAATCGCAACCACATTCGATAAAACATATGGATCAACACACCTTCAACAAAAAAGGGAAATTTCATTATGGACAACAAGTTCATACAAAGGATATTTACAAAGATGCTATAGCCTACATACTATTACAACGCCTAAGAGATGAGCTCTCAACACGGTACGCAGCGTCCCCAGCCTCTTTAAGTCTCTTCAACAGATCAGAATCATGGCGCGATACCGTTGCCACACTAACAGGTACCCCGTCGGATATCGGGAGATGCGCTGCGCCAAGACCACAAAGAATGGCCTTTCCCTTCACGCCCTTCTTCTTTGCAAGCCTCATGGCATGGGCTTCTAAGGATTCTTTCAAAGGGATTTCCTTCTCAAGTGCAAAGGGGTTCAGGATATCACGTGGGCGAGCAAAGATAGGCACTTGCAGCTGTGACACGTCAGGCTTCAAAGAGTAGTCAGGCTGCGCCTTCGCATCATCAGCAAGGTGTCGGGCTAAGGTTAATCCCTCCATAATCAAACCTATGGGATAATCCTGGTCGCGCTCCAACTGGGCAATCTGAGGAAGCTCCAACAGCTTTATCTTCTCCATCGCAGCGACCAGATCATCATAGGCACGCTCATTATACCCGGGCACCTGTGCGGCAGGCACTGTCAATAGGCCGCTCTCATGAAGCTCTTCTATGGCCTCCGCCTTACCACGCGCCAATGCGCACTGAACAACAGCCCCGAAGGTGTTTGTTACCTCTCGAGATTCCAAAGTGTTGAGGAAAGCAAGGCGCAAACCATGGCTGATGAGCCACCTGCGCTCAGCAATCGTGGAAACCAGCTGAGGATATAGCTCTTCATCGTATTCGATGCTGAGCTTGCGTAGCTTCATCTCCTACTTCTCCAGCAAGCCTCTCACGGTTGCACGAAACTCCTCCAACCGAGAGAAGTGCTCGTTCTTCCCATTCTCCAAATATTTAAGAGCCCAGAAGCAAGTAGCATTATAATCCTCTAATGCAGCACGCTCCTGGATCACTTGGGTAAGCAACGGCATCTTTTCTCCAGCAAGTTTTTTGGCATAAGAGCTTGCCGCCTCTGCTTCAGCCTGAGCACTGGCCAACCGCGCCTCCAGCAGTGCAATTTGTGTATCCTTCTGCGCGTTCTGGCTACTCTCCCCAGAATACCTTGACCTTAGCTGCGCAACCAATGTAGCCTGGTGCGCAGCAGCCAACACAAGCTCCTCAACAAGATGGTCCATGGGCACATCCCCAGATACCAACGGCTCGACGCCTCAGTTCTTTGGCTCAGAAAAGTCAGCGCGAAAGGGACTCGCCTCGGGTGGCGACTCCCCAGAATGCTCAGCAGTAACCCCAACGGCTTCAACACTGCACGCAAGAGAAGTGAATTAATAACATAAACAGGGAATGTGATAAGTGCTTCGGCGACAATACTTACTTGGGGGGAGCAGTCTCAGTTGCACCGGGGGGCGATGCATCATCTGATGATGACTCCACGTCATGAATGACATGACGTTTTCTCCTGGATGGGCCCGCGCCATCACCACCAGGCGCCCTCTTGCACTTTACCCCTTGGCCTGCCTCCTCTGGCTCTATCCTGAGGACCCCCACTCTCTTCGATACGTCTGTGCGTGAAAGCTCCACTTCAGGGGAGTGTACCCTGGGCTGAGCATGTTGCGCAGAGGGGTCGCCTCCAGCACAACGGGGGAACCACCCCCGATTCCTCTAGATTCATCTCCATGGTGCGCCCCGCGGTAGCATCCAAAAATGGGGACTTCTCCTTCTCTCAGAGGGCGCACCCCCACGGTGACCTGGCGGGGTTTTCCCAAGTGAACAACGCTAACAAATCTATCTCTGCGCAGCAAGAAACAAATAAAAACAAGAGTTATATGAAATACAAAGGCGCAAAGAAATGCTCACACTGATAAAGCAAAGGAGAAGGAAGGACGAGCACCCACCCTGGTCATTCGCGTCTAGGAAGGTTGGCACCTCGTCAGGACTATCGAAATAGTTGCGACTGATGCCCATGTGCACCAAAAATTCCTCTGGATAGGAATTGATGGGAATACGATTGGCGTTTATTGTTTCCGCATCATCTGCGCTGTACGTTCCAGGGAGGGGGCGCTCATCCTTCGGTAGCGAACTTTGGGTATAGAAGCCGAAGCCCCAGGGGAACAACCCCTCATCAACCCAGAAAAATTTCTCTCTCCAGTTCCTAAGCGCGTCTAATTTCTCAGTATAACACTGCAGCCGTCCTGCGCTCTTAGCAAAAGAAACCCACCCGTTTGACCACGACGTATGGTAAAACGCGCGGAAGAGATATATGATGGGGTTAATTGCCAACAAACGGCAATTCACCTCGAAGTTTGTTATTTTTGTTGCGCCTATACAGTGCAGTTGGGATATGTGTAGGCGATAGTAATTTAGAACGTCGCACAAGAATAAGGAGATAGGCACACATTGATTTGCGAATTCGAAAAAACGTTTGTATACCCCCACTTTCCCTTCAGGGAAATCCGCTATCGATGCCTGCGCAGCCGGAACTACCGGATGCAGCACAAGTGGGATATAATACTCCGAAGTGAACTCACGAAGTTCGTCCTCGGTTATATCGGATGAGAAGTCAGTTAATCCAAGAACCATGATGAGATTTCGAATGCGCACGCGTTGTTACCTTTAAAAGTTTGTGGGTTTCTTGATTGATATTTCGAGCCTTTTCTTTAACAATGGTGGAAATGATTTTTACTGTGATAACCACAGTAAAAGGGAGGCAGAAGTTTATATAGGGTTCCACATCCATGCGATGATCGACACGTGGACCCCACTTTCTCTAAATGTGTGGATAGGAGTTGCTGACGTGACACACCTTCCACCCACTTTTTCACGTTTTACGAAGGATATATTTGACCTAATTAGACTAGATTCACCGTATCTTCTCTTAGGCGCGAAAACTTTGGAGCTTCCCCGCTACACCTCGAGGAATATATTTTCTACAGTTATTAGTCTAGCATCCGCGGGTTCCACCCTGCGCATACTAGACTGGGGGGACATGATGATGTATAGTCCGCATTTGGGTCATGAACCCGACCAATGGACGCTACTAACACTCGAGCCCAGTACGAGTGGGCTAACACGGTAACGGTTTGGGCTCACGAAGGCCCAAACCCGAAGTTATTTATGGTCTTGATATCAAATATCTCTTATTTATGGGATATGTATCAACTAACCGACTTAGGCGGGATACGCCGAAGGTTGTGGAACACGAAACCAACAAGGATTTCGTATGTATATAAAGGGCATCTCGGCCCTCATTAAAGGGACAATCACAAAACCCAACTCTCCACTAAACCCTAAAAACCAATTACTTACTCTCACGCCGGAGGATAATCGTGGGAGACAATCCCACGATAATCCTAACGGTGTTTTCTGTTTTCTTAGTGCGCAGGTCTCAAGCATCAAGGTCTAATTGATACGGGAACCGGAGTCCAAATAAGGAACGCCCAACTTTTGTATCAACACTATGGTTTCAGGCGACGTTGGTTAAAGGGAAGTACCTACCAAAATCAATGAACTCTATTAACATATAAAAAAATTAAAAAAAAAAGTTACAGATCTGAAAAACAAACCTCAAAAAAATCGACAACGATGTTTATGACTTCTGTGGCGTCAGCTGGAGAGAATAATAAGTGTGTGTTTGTGTTTGTGGTGACTGGTGAGATGGAAAGATGAATCTCTGTGTGTTTTTGTGTGAAGTAATGTGAAAGAAGGATAACTATTAAATTTTTTATTGAGTTTATTAAATGTGTTACCTATAATTGTGTCCAGCAAATCGTGTCATAAATAAATGTGTTGCCTATAATAGTGGCCAGCAAATCGTGTCCTACACTACACCCATTTCCCATTCATTGAAAAAGATTTTGACTTTCAATATTCAATTTTCAAGTTTTCACTTTTCCCCTTTGACCATTTTTACATTTTATGTAGTATATATATATATATAGATATAGATAAGTAAAACCATTTAGGACACGCTAAGTTGTTTGTCTACTAATTGATAACAATGCGTAATTAATAATTTTAGGAAAAACCCCGTACGTGTACGGGTATTATAACTAGTAGCCTTTAATAAGATTTTGCCGCAGCCGCCGTCCTTTTCTCAAGAATGACAAGTGCAAATGTTTGTGTTTGTGATTGTTGCGAACGCAAGTGACAAGGAGAAAAAAGAAAAGGGTAGGAATGGTCTAAAATGGAAAAATATGGTGTCATTTGGTTAGTTTGTTTATTTATGCAGGCTTACCAGATAATTTTGTGGAAAACGAAACGAAGAAAAAGAAAACCCTAAAATGTCTGAAGTTAACAGTTCATCTTCAAGCACCAAGGAACCCGAGGTATCTTGTTTATCGATATATAACATTTTCTTTTTGTTTCTGCTATTATTTACTTAGTTAATAAATTTTTTAAACTAATTTTGTACAGGCTATAATGATCTGTCTGGACACCAGTGGGTGGATGGAAGGCACCAAATCGCCTATGTTTGAGGAACAATTTGAGGCTGTTAAACTCTACTGTAACTACAAATTTTCGGTAATTTCGATTTTTATTTTATTTTTTTTTATTTTAGCACGGTTTTTTATTTTTGATGTTGCTTGTTATTGATTGACCCCTTTTTTTTACAGTCTCATTTACAGAATGTCGTGGGCGTATCTGGAATGGGTGAAAAATTTCTTTATCATATGATTTACCCTACCAGAGACCTGCAAAAGATCATTAATGCCATTTATTGTTAGCTTCTTCATTTTATTAATTGTTTATATACTTGTATGTATAATGATCAAGTTTATTGTTGTTACTCAGCTGTAACAATTGGCGGTTATTTAATGGTGAAAGATGCGGTCTCGCATGCTTATGCTATTTGGTTTGGCAGCTTAGACACAGATAAGCAAAAAAGGATTGCTGTGTTTGCTGGAGGGTATGCATGCTTTTATTAATTTTACTAATGCAGCTTTTTAATCTAAATTTTATATATCCGTGTGTGTTTCTTGGATTTCAGTGCTGTATATGATTCACTGCCCGATATGAAGAAATTAGGAGAAGGGATGAAAATGGCTAATCTAGCTTGCGATGTCATCAACTTTGGTAACCGGTTCGCGGGTAAGAAGCAACTTTTCGACACCTTGATTGATCATGCAAATAATAATGGCAACTGCAACATTTGCCATGTTCCACCTGAATTACCTCTCTGTGAGGCCCTATCCAGGTTTATTATAATCTGTTTACTCTATTGGACTCTTCTTTTATTGCATCTTTTTGCTTTTTATATTTATTATCTGGCTTATCATATACCTTGTAATCATTTGCTATCAGGTCTCAAATCATTATCCCTCGTGTTGGAGGAAGCGGTTCAGCACCATCTCCTAGTCTTTCGTTGCAACACGACAGAGCAAAACAGGCAATTGAGATTTGCGTGGAAGCTCCAGCTAAATATGCCCCTGGTGTTCGTGGAGATTGTAATTATTATTAGAAAAAAAGCTATAAATGCTTAATGTACTTACCATAAAAACTCATTATGCTTTCTCAATTTTTTTTATTGTCATTTTACTTAATAATGTATCACGTGGGTATCATTATTCTTAATTATATGTTTATCTCTCTTGCGAAAAGACTTAAGTACCCCTTCTCCCTCCCACCATAAAACACTGTAGCCCTGTTATATCATCCGTTTCCCGTTTGCTATTCTCCTGAAACTTCTATACTCTTCTTTGTCTCCTATGTTAAATCAAAGAGGGAAAAAAACACCACACTCAACTTTCCCTCTCACTAGAACCTTCTTTCTTTCCTTGCTTACATCAATCATGGGTTCATTACAGGTTTTCCAGATGCATCTATCAATCAAACCACACAAGATCATTAAAGAGGTGGATTGTCAAATATTCAAATACAAAAGATACCCATTACTTCAAACCACTTAATCTTCAAAACCCATCAAATCATTTTCATCATCTGTAACCCTGAACTCACTCTCCCCAAAACCCTTTATCTAAACACCCAGCTTAAATCCCACTTTTCCGGCGAGGCGTGTCCTACAAGATCCGATGAACGGAGGTTTGTGTTCGGAAGGTTCGGTATGCATCAATAATTACTCAGTGTCTCAGTGATGGTTGCTTGGCTGGAAATGGGTTATTTGGCCAGAACCTGTGATGAGGATACCAAGGTAAACCTGTGATGAGACAATTAAAAGCGATACTGAAACCTCAGTGATGGTTGCTTGGCTGGAAATGGGTTTAACATCTTAACAGCAAACAATTTAATAATGTTACAGTGGATTTGTGTTTCTGATAAACACGATTTGGGTTTTTTTGTTTGTAGCCATATGTGTAACCCTTCTGGATTTTCCTTTTTCTTGTTAATGACACCTTATTCGGGTAGTGGTGATGATGATCCAAGGGCATTTAAGTCTTTTTGCATAAGAGAAGAGCGTTTGTTAAGCATTATGACAACTATCGTGAAGAAGGTTAAGAAGAATGACAATAAAAAAAGTATAGTATGTAGAATGAGTCATTTTTATAAAGTACATTGAGCATTTATAGCTTTTTTTCTTATTATTATTATTTTCTCACATTTCTTGTAAATTTAATTTTATCAAGATTTATTATCCTTTTATCATTTTTTTCAAATGAATTTTAGGTCCATTTTGCCAAAGGGTTGTTTTAACTCTCGAGGAAAAGAAGGTTGTTTACCAAATCCATTTGATAAACTTGGACAAAAAGCCTAAGTGGTGATTAATTTATATAAAAACTTTTGAGTTTTTAGTACAAATTAGGAATTGATTTTTATATATGAGCTTCTGAAGGTGAGTGTTTGTGTGTGTTTTTATAGGTTTGTTGAAGTAAACCCAGATGGGATATTGCCTTTGATTAAGTTTGGTGATGATGAAAAATGGTATTCTAATTCTGACGATATTGTGGAGATGATTGAGAAGAAGTATCCTGAACCCTCTCTTCTTACTCCACCTCAATTTGCCTCTGTGTATGTTATACTCACTCCTTGTATGTCTTTATATGTGCAATATATGTAATTATACTAATAATACATACACCTACAGCTATGTTACCAAACACTTTTATAAAATCCACCATTGGTTTTGCCAAATATAGCGATATACAAAGACCCCTTTGCATTGTAGTGATGGAGTTTGAGATTGTTTATCGAAACTGTAGCAACAATCTGTTTTAAATAAGCAATTTTGTTATTTTTATTGCATAAAAACAGTTTAGATTAGCAATTCCAAACACCCTCCAACACTGATAGTAAAACACAGTAAGTAGTTTTAATCAGCAATTTTAAATGTTCATTTGAAGTCATATTTGTTGGCATTACAATTCTGAAAGTGAATACTTATTATTGTTTACATGTCACCAATGATTATCTTTTACATATCACTTAGGTGTATTCAAACTAAAAGTGGTTTTAGGGAGTGAAATAATTACTTCAGGATTACTGGCACAAAACTTATTGTGCAACACATCCAAATACTAATTCATGTAGCTGTCTTGTTTTTTGATACAGCTGATTGTCTTTTGTTGATTATTTCATATCAGATAAGGCTTCCAAAACGCCCACTAAGAACCCACTAAAACACCACTACTCTTGACAAATGTCGTATGTAAGATGAGTTGAAATAACATGTAAGTAAGAGAAATCATATAGAATTTTTGCCATTTCAAAAGATAGCTTGTTTGCCATCAAAGGTCAAAGATGATGTCTCAACTCAGTTGTTTATTTTGGGACTTATGCAATATTGTGTTCTAAAATTGTGTGGAATTTGGCTGTTGCTTACTTGTATCTTGAGTCCGTGCCTCTTGTTGTTATTTTTTTTTCTTGTACTTGAGTCATATTGCCCAATAATGCATTTATTAGTTGTTCCGAGTCATAATTACCATAAGAAACAACAAAAAGGTTAAAAATATAGTCGAATAAAATCACCATCAATGAATTTATTTCATAACCTCTTCATTTTTTGATGTGACGTGAAACTGTAGGGGCTTCAAGATTCTCCCAAAGGTTTTGAAATTTTTAAGTAGCAAGGACGAGAAACATGGTATTGAGGAAGCTTTACTTGATGAGCTGGAGGATTTGGAAAAACGCCTTTTGAAACATGTAAGTTTTATGAGGTACCTTTTTTGATACTTTTTTCTTAGTAAACAAGATGATCGTTGTTTTAGTCTTTTTTTTTTTTGGGTAAAGTCATTCTAGTGAGTTAATACACACTATCTTAGTCTATTACTCCGTATTTAGATAATGACTAACGATAAGTTATGACATTTAAGGGGCCTTATTTTAATGGAACAAATATAACAGCTGTTGACTTGAGCTTGGCACCAAAGTTGTACCACCTCATGGTGGCTCTTAAGAAATTTAAGGGGTGGACTGTTCCTGAAACATTGACTCATGTGCATGAATACACAAAGGTATGCCACTTGCTTATTCTTGATCTTTTCTTAAAAATTGTTAGTCTCCCATGTGTACGAGTATTCCACCATTGATTGAAAACACTTTAACACCTTTTGCATACCTAATTGGTGCATACTGTTGTTCCAATTGGCTAATTGGTGAAACCTTTTAAATCCTTAAGTAATGATGTTCTTACACATTAATATGAATGCCGTATTTTGTCATACCCTATTCCTGCTAAGACGATAAATATGTTTTTCAGTGGAAATAAGAAAGTTGGATAGTAGTTTTCCCCTCATTTTTTGATTATATTCTTGAGTTCAAAGCTTTAAAAAATTTGTGTCAGGGTAATTATATTAGTGAGCAAAAATTGTCATTGTTTGCAAAATGGGATTGAGTCAGCACATTTCATGTATATTTATCTATATCTATATCTATATCTATACTTCTATACTACATTATAATGCATTTGGGACTATTCTACAATTAGAAAGGCTTGAATTCAGACTTCTCTACTTGCTTATTACGGAAGGATTTCAAACATTAATTAGTAGCAGACAGTTGGTTCTGTGACTTCTGCATGCTATCTCTACTTATAAAGCATGAAGACAACTAAACGTGTAACCGAATAACGCAAAATATAGTCATAGGGTACCCGCCGCCGCATTGCGCGGGTACCATACTAGTAGTGTAAAACTTGAAGGGATTGAATGGGTGAATGCTTGGAATTTTGTAACAAAGAAGCTACACGATATCTTAATATGAAATCAATGGAATGTCCACGAGGCACAGGAGTAAAACAACAGTTGACAACTGATATAAAGAAACTGGCTCATGAGATAAAAATCATATGAAATATTCCTTCAAGGCTCTTGGATTTCTGCTTGTCATTAAAGATACCACATGGTGTAAAATAATATTCTATGTGTCATACATGTGTGTGTTTAAAACTTAAGTTTTCTTTATGTTTTTGATGCAGTTGCTCTTTGATCGCGAGTCGTTTAAGAAAACTAAACCTTGTAAAAGTCACATCATTGTTGGATGGGTGCGAAGGCTTAATCCATGAAGCCATGCCAAACTATAGTTTTAGTAACTTATTGTGTGCACTTATCGTCTTGAATCTTTTATCAACTCTGTGTTATGCCATGCACAATATCCACTACTACATATCAGGTCTTTAGCGACAGACGTTTCCGTCGGAAATCCGTCGGTATTAGTGGTTTCCGACGGATTTGTGACAGATATTGTGTGTCGGGAAATCCATGGTCGGTAATTAGTATTTGTTGGAATTCTGTCGGAAACAGCGACAAATGATATCCGTCGGAATTTCGTTGGTAATATTTCTGTCAGAAGTCTGTCGGAATTATTCTGTTGGAATGCCGTCGGTAATTACACCGTCAGAAATCGGTTGGAAAATTGTAGACGGGAAAAGGTCACAATTCTGTCAGAAATAGTTGTCTGAATGACATCGCAAGAATACTTATAAGTGGACATTATAGCTAAAATTTATGTAATTCTGTATTTGAAATAGCTTAAATGAAACCAATAAATAAAAAAGATAATTCGGAATTAAAAATATCTATTATAAGATGTTTATCATCCACATCGGAAAAGTTGCATTCAATTCAAAATTCAAATCGAACCATCCAAAATATACAAAATGAAATTATAGTATTTAATCCAAATATTCATGTGTTGTGGTTGATGCATGTGTTCCACTTCCTGCACTTGATGTTCCACTTTTCGTTGTAACTGCACTTGCATTTCCAATCGTGATCTCATTTGTGTGTTATCCACTTGCAATTTCCGTCCTGTCTCTTCTAAAATTTGCACCTGCATAGTATCAATCCCCATTAAAATGCTTAAAACTTATAGAAATGACTTATGTAAACACAATATTGGAACATAGGTTATTGAAGACTTTGACAATAGATGCTGCAGATGCTTTAAGAAGTTTAACAGCAACAAGAAATCACATTTCAATCAGATTCAAGCTAAAGGAAGCTCATAATTTTCGACAACTATACCTCCAATAAAGACCTAACGTAACCTAACTAACGGAGTAACGGCAACAACAAATTACATTCAATTCACAAATATTCTACTGGATTTACCTAAAACGAGCTCATAATGTTTAACAATTACACCTCCTGTAAGACCTAACATAAAAATATCTGGATTTACCTAAAACGAGCTCACGAGGGCGCTTGAGAACAGATACATCACCTTCAACTTGACCTACGCTACCTACTTATTATACAAACAGATAAAAATATCACAGTAAGCCCAAAGCAACTACAAGAATCATATCCGGACCAGCCAGCATAGAAAAAGTGTTAGCAGAGCACTGACCGGTTACTGCAGCTAAGGGTGCACCCTCAAACTCTGCACCACGTCCGCTGTTGATGGTTGTTGGGCTGAATGCTTTCCAGATGATGCTCTCACTGCATGATCAAAACGTATGAGATGGTGAAGTCGTAACGTAAGTATGGATCAGTTGGTTACCAGATGTTGGTGGCTATGAACAATGAGATTCCAGAGCCTAGACCATATCCCTTTTGAAGAAGTTCGTCCAAGCATATCATAATAATCCCAGCAAAACATAGCTGAACAATGATGATGGCGTTTCCAACACCAAGTTGACCAACACTGCCGTACATTCCAGACAGAACATAGGCAACAGCCTCACCAACGGCAATCAAGATACCAAGCAACTTCTGAGCATCGTTCCTGGGAAGATGATAATTTAATTACACGCTACACTTGTAAAACTGAAGATAATTATCAGCAAACAACAAGATCTAATACAAAGAGAATTGAACTTACAATAGGGCACAATCCTCACTAACATTGTTTTCAACTTCAATAATTTTGGAGCCAGCTAAAAGCTGCATAACCAAACCAAAAGTGACAATGGGGTGATACCAAGTTCCATGACAGTCCCACGGTTTGAAGCGAGAATGATACGCATCCAGTAAAAAGGATCTGCGCCGGTTGTGGAATGTATTCCATACAGAGGAAGCTGGCTGCACACGGGAAAGATGAAAAGAGAGATGACAGTGTTTATGACCTTCTCTCTGAATGGAACCTTCCTATCTGCGCTCTGCACTTCCGGCAAAAACGAAATAAATGGTCTCACCAGATGTAACACTCTAAAACCACCTCCCATTTTCACAAATCAGAATCACCCACAAGTTGCTGTTACAAAAACATACCGTAAGTAACAATCATTATTAGATTATACAACACCCCATAAAGAAGACACTAGATAAACCAATGTACTGTCATTTGCTTTAAATTAAAACTCGCATACGGCGATCAATTAGAGTAAAAAAACTAGAATAATACAGAACTGTGAATTTACAAAAATCCAAATATGGGTGTTAGCAAGAGCACATACGAGATGATGCTTCTAGAAGTGCTGTGGCTGCTAATCTTACTGCTATTTCTGCAACTATATAACTTACACATCGTTATTAACAAAAAAAAACCTTGTCAATATTGTAAAAATAACTAGATAATGCAGATTACAATAAACAAAACAGCTGTGGAAATGACACCAGAATTAAAGTGAACATCACAACTAGCAACTTAATTAACAGAGGGAATCAGTGACTACCGACTAGAGACATTGAACATGCTCCTTACTAATCCTTGCTATTATAGACCATTTCAAACAGTTAACCAACATGTAAGCAAAAAAGTTATTGGTTGTCCATATACGGCTAGAGACATTGAACATGCTCCTTACTAATCCTTGTTATTATAGACCATTCAAATACACAAAATCTCATCCGAAGCTTATCGAGTAACATCAAAGTTCTTATTCAACTAATCAATCAATCAAAATCTCATCAAGACACTTGTCACGCATTTCGTCGATCACTTGGTCTACACATATCATAATACCCTCCAAACAACACATAAGCTCAACAGATATTATATCTCAACCACAATAAACTCCAAACAACACATACATCATAAACAAGTAGAAATTAGGGCAAAAATTAGGGCAGAAACAATACATACATCATAAACAGCACATATATCAGAAAAATCAGACGGCGGTGGCGGATGATTGAGTCCTTTAAACAATTATACCTCGGTTTATACTCGGTTTGCAGTGCATAGTTATATAATTCAGTTACGCAAAGACTAACTACAAATACGCTAGCAAATATCATTAAAATAATAATAACAATTATACCTCGGCAAATATAACTCTTACTAACCGCAATCCTCCTCCCAACAACCAAACTCGTATTCGATCCATATTTCGGCATAACCTCCAACTGCGGCTGCACTTCTCCACTCATCCTGACATCAATATCACACACCACATTACTCCCAGCCAAATGCCTCCCCTTCCACATCTTACTACTCGCCATTCGCAACGGTCCGACACTCACCGCACCGCCAAAACCGGAGTTATTCTGTAACGGAAACGGAATTGGTAACGACATTGATGCCGTGTCAGGCACAGGAGATGCCGGTGAAGTAAGTAAGGCCATTAGACGTGCCCCGTGGTTAGGGTTAGGGTTTATAGTAGTGGGATATGGTAGGGAGTGTTGGTGTTGTAAATTTGGCGGGAAGTTGGGGTAGGTAGGTGGTTGGAAAGTGTAGGGAGGTGGATATGAGGCGGCGGAGTAGGGTGGTTGTTGTGGTGGTGGATACGGTGGTTGTTGTGGTGGTGGATACGGTGGTTGTTGATGGTGGTTGTTAGGGTTCATGATTTGATGATCGTATTGTTGTTGTTGTTGTTGATTTTGTATTTGATTTTGGTTTGAATGGGAAGTCATTTATGAGATTAAATTGTTATGGTTTGTTTGTTATTGGATGGAAGAGTGGGAGGAGTGAGTGTGAGTGTGATTTGGGGATGTTGACATATCAAATAAATCAGAAAAATTAAACTAAAAAATTAAAAAAAAGAGTAATGGAAGTTCTATTATTACTTGTAATAACGGATTACAATAAGATTAGGCAAAACGCAACAAAGTGCCGAACCCCCTGAATAAGAAAACCAATTCTACTAAAAATGAAATTTTGTGACTTAAGGGTCGCAAAATTACTTTGCACAACCCGTTGAACCCTAGTCAAAAACTCCACAGCTGCCGAAGCTAGGAACCCAAATGTATCAAAAAATAAATTTAAAAGTCATAGATTAGTTTTTATGAATGAGTTTTGTTATATATCTCACACAATTTTATCTCTCTACATCTAAATATTTTGATATATCAAATAAATCAGAAAAATTAGTCCTTGTTATTATAGACCATTCAAATACATCAGAAAAATCAGACGACGGTGGCGGATGGATGGAACAGTGAAATCACGTTTTAGAGGGAATACTTTGTGCGTTAATTTTATAAGTTTTTTTTAAAAAAGTGAAGTTTTAATTGTAATAAGTGTAAAAAACGATTTTGATAAAAGTGTCTATAGTTAGAAAATCGATTTTGAAGTATTATTAGGGTGTATTTTATAAGTTTTTACCTATATATAAAGAAAATAAAAGTGAAGTTTGAAAATCGATTTTAATAAGTTGAAACACGAGTCGACATAGTTTAATATACCATATATGTTCATATTAAATTTTAATATTTCCGTCGGAAATCCGTCAGAAATATTATTTATTTCCGACGGATTTCCGACAGAAATATTAAAATATAAAAACTCATTTGAAATTAAAACATTTCCAACGGATTAGCGACGAATAAATATAGATGTCGGAATGGCGTCGGAAATTCGACGGTAGGTTATGTGAATTACTGACGGATTTCCAACAACAATCGAATCTCATGGAATTCCGTCGGAAGTTACTTGGAAAAGATCACTTGTCGCTGTTTCGTCGGAATATGGTCGGAATATGGTCGGTAAATTAGCGACGGAAAAGTATCCGTCGCTGAAAGTCCACTTTCTAGTAGTGATCTTATTTCGTGTGGCTGGTTAGTGCTATATATTATTACTAGTGTGTCAACATTATGATCATAGAAGTGTATGAATGATAGAGTCCCTTGGTAGTTTCTTTTGCATCAAGATCATAGTGCCTCATTGTATGGATTGGTTCGTAAACAAAGATCTGCTAACATACATATACTATTTTATTGACCCTGGATTGATGGGGTTAAAAACCGTGAAACCAGTTGAAAAAAGCAGTATGTAAAAATACTAGACAGAAAAATGAACATTGTTGACAATATGTTCGTAAATAATACGTTATATTGGAGTGGTATAATAATGTAAGTATTTGATACCAAGGGCCTCTTTGGCCTAAATGGTGTGTGTTAAGTCTCGTTGGAGACTTGTAAGATAGGTGTATCAAACAAACATAGTCATGGTACACCATGTAAGTATAAATATAAAATAAATTTTATGCATGCTATATAATGAGTAAAATCGTTTTGGTATGTATTTTTTGCACTCTTCCTGGTACAACCAAACTAACATAATTAACCACAAAGAAGTAAAAAATTTTAACAAAAAAACAAAAATCCTTTTTGTAATATTTGACATAATACTTTTTACCACAAAAATACTCTTTAAAACATCAATTCAATTTCATTATGAAATATACATTAATTTGTATATTTCAAGAAATCTCCAACTTCTTCCAAATTACAATATGTTCTTTAAATGTATCACAAACTTAGGTAACTATGTTTGTATTTCATTTGCACAATATAATATCTAAGCATCTAACAATCCTTATGTCACTTCGATTTCAAAAACGCAGGTTCCCACGGGCCAAAATGGTTCGAGAACTCAATGTTTACACACTTATTCAATAACAACAATGACTTTTATTCCTTTTTGCAAATTCATCGTTTTCTAAATGTTTACAAACCAATTTAAGCAAGAATGACTTGATGCTTCTTTCTGACCAATAATCATCTATGCAACTTTCAAATATGCTAAGTTACTGATCCCTTCTTGACTACACCACACGTGGCACCGGAAATACCTTCGTGAACTTCGGGGAAGGGAATCATAAAGAATGAACATACAAACAGAACTTGAAATGAAGATCTTTGCAAGTAAACATTTGAGTTCTTGAGACAGATCATGCATTGCCAGCGTGCACATAAGCTAAAAAAATAAACAAACAGTGAATATAATAACAATACATGTTAAATGTAGACTCTAAAAACAACGCAAATCATCTTGATCTGGTCTTGGCCATGTTTGTTATGCCTTGACCAGTTGTGATCTAGATATGAATTAGAGTTGGCCATTGTTTGTGAAAAGTGCTTAAAGTGCAGTGGAAATGTGTGCAGAATATATGCAGTAGGATAGAACAAATATGGAGGGAAATTTAGAAATAACTAATTTTTGTATTAATTGATTGATTGTAACTATTTTACAGAAATGAAGTATATATACATTTCCAAGAGGTGCCTTTGTATTGGTTCATGAGAATCAACACACAAAACTTTTGGAATGTAACTGTCAACAATATTAACTGCTTTTCTAATATGGGTCGTTTGGGACAAAGGGCCCAACCCATATTAAAATATGCGACATAGAATATACATAGGACTTGCAAATGTCTATTAAAACTATACTATAAAGTCAGTAATTAAATTAACTATGGGATGATCAGATTCTGATGGATGATTGATCTTAACAAGGGTTCCAACAGTCACCCTCCTAAGATCAATATCCATCATATTTGTGCTTCTTCTTTCTTCAGAGTTTTCTTCAATTTATTATGACAAAGTCATCATTTGAATTGCTCTTTTCTTCCTTGATTCCTTGATGATTTGGTATGTTGTTTTGACCACATTGATGATGATTGTAGGCTTTGCCTTCTTTAGACTCATCTTCTAGTTTTATGCCAAAATGTTCAAGTTTGGAAATGTTCTTCAATCCTGTTGGTGCATGCAAATGATCTTTCTGATCTTGACTTTGTAGGCATTAGGAGTCTCTGCCTTTATCCACATTGATTGTGGCTTTGGTTGGGATAGAAGTTTGTCCCAACTTATGCACTCAAGCAGTGTTATAGTAACTTTTGAGAACATCAAGATACTTGTTGTAGCATACCTTGAGGTCTTCACCATCATGATAGGATAGGCCTAGGATCTCTGTTGCTTGTCCAAAATTCTTTGAGAAGTATACTTGTAGGTATCCACCTAAGCACTCAATGGCCTTGTAACTGTTTTGCCTTTTATTTGGGGTGGTATAGGGCCAGGCAATGGACCATTTAAGTAAACTTCATAGAACCATTGTAAGATAGATACAAACCTTTTTCTAAAAAATTCCCATTTATGTCCAACCAATTTATCTTGACTAATGAGATTCATAAAGTTAATGAAATCATTGAAAGTAGTGACTTTGGTAGAATAGACCATTCCTTTGATTTCAATCTCATCAGATTCTTCTAACAGTGGGTTGACTGATGCATCTAATACCTCAAAGTGTTTGTGTAAGAAATCATTATGGTTGATTCTAAGAAAGTCTTCATTGAAAAAATGAGTTATGGGATCCTTAAACATGTATTGTAAAGTGAAAGTATTTTTCTCATAGAGAACTTCTACCCCTTGTTTTTCAAGAAGGTCAACAGATAAGATGTTTAAGGATATTTCAGGGGTGTAGAGAACCCCGGGATTAAGTATTTCCCATTTCCATTTTTAACTATTACTTCCCCAATACCATATGCAAAGAGTATTTTATTTTCCTCTTCAATCTTTCCAACAGAGAACTTCTCTTCAAGTTTGCAAAATAAATTTACTCTAGAACAAACATGCATATTTATATGATTGCTTATGTACCATATATTGTCCCAGTTATCTTGATTAGTACCCTTTAATATGCATTTTGTTTCAAAGTGGATTAATTCAGGAAACTTAATACTTACTGTGGGGCTTTGAAACTTGTGATGTGCAGAAGATGTTTCTGCATAATCACTTGGAACATCTTGGTTTCCCACTTCTTCCTCCATCTTACTTGTAGGACAGTCTTTAATGATGCGCCCTTCTTGCTTGCACTTGAAGCATCTGTATTTCCTGAATTTGTTATGTGAGACAGTATGGTGGGAGTGTGGGAAAGATTGATTGAAGTCCTTGATTTCCTCAAGTTTCTTCTTTAGCATGTTCTTGTAGTCTTGGGTGATTTGCTTTATGAAAATTCCCAGTCTCTCCTCCCTTTCCTTTTTCTGTTGTCTTGGTATGTGCTAAAACACATACCTTTTCGTTATCAAAATAGACCCAAAATAACCAAGAAAGAGCCGTTTATTGCTAATATTTGTGGTTTTATTGAGTTTGTGCTTGTGCAGGTACGGATAGTAAAAACACGAAAAAAGGAACCAAATCAGACATAAATCCGAGCACGAGAGATTAAGAGAGCTTAAGCTGAGCCGGAAGGTCAAAATTGAGCATTTATGAAGATTTTATTCTCCGAGGATGATTTTTGGAAGTCTTAATCAAAGTTTGAAGAAATATCAGAAATGGCCCCTCAAGTTTCAGCATTTGTCAGAAATGGCCCTTGAAGTATCAAAACTTGAAAATTCAGTCCCTGGTCTATTGAAGATTGACAAAAATGGTCCTTGAAGATATTTTCAGAAGTTGCATGTCTGGTCCCTGAAGTTTCAGATTTACAACATTGGTCCCTATGGTTACCTTTAAATCCACTATTAATCCAAGTCCAATATACATCTTAAATCCATTATCCACTTAATAAAACCTTCGGCCCAGATCCACTATCCATTTCCTAGTCCAACAACCGGCCACCCAATATCCAACCCAGCTAAACCCTTACCCGAATATATCATTTGACCCGATTTTAACCCAAGTCAAAGGCAACCAACCCGGTCAACTAATTTAAACAATGATATAATAAACCAAACGCGCCCTATACAGTGTATCTTTCCCTATCTCTCCCAAACGTACCCAAACACCATTTTACAAACATTTACCCACACCCAAACATACAACTTCGTACTAAGCATCTCCCCAAGTTCTAGAACCCTCTAACAACGTGTCAGAGGGTGTGTGTCATTGGAGTGCCAACATGGCAGAATGAAGCCTTCTTATTGGTGCAGCCACCTCACAAAAATGATCCAAGGGCCAAGAATGGGTATGGTGACAAGATTGAAAGATCAAAGGCTGTGATTAGACATCCCAGAAGCTTCTGAAGCCAAGCCTCAGCTGGGCTTTAAATACCCCATTCATGTCACAAGAGCAATTCGTCCAATTTCATGTATTTAGAAATTGTTACCATTAGCTTAATTACATGTCACTTTTATGTTTTCAGCATTGATTTAGTGTAATTTCTACTCTTTACTTGTAATCTCAGTTTTTTAAAATTCCAGTTTTCATTTTATTCATTGTCTCAAAAATTCAGTTGTTGCTTAATTGTTGTTATTACTGTTCACAAGCTCAAGTTATAGTTTCTCTAAACTCACATAAGCTTATTGAAGCTTATGTGAGTGTGTTATTGTCTTAAATTTATCTTAATTCTCAGTTTTGAAAAAAGTCAAGAAAAGTTAAAACGGGGTCAACATTTTGAAAGTCAAACAGGTTTAGGTTAGATTCTGGTTTTAATGATTGTAAGTTGAGTTATAATGGTTGCTTAAGTATTCAAAATCAGTTTTAGATAGAATCTCATCAGGTTTTAGTAGTTTTAATGCATTTTGGAATTTTAAAGTAGTGTTTGGTTTAGTGATATAAACTGTTTTTGAGGTTTAAATAATGGATTAGATCAGCTGCTTGAGGTTTGGCATAGTTATTTGCATCAATATCTGACCTTGTTTTGTGCCTGTCTTAATATAAAGTCAACTTTAGCTTGAATCTGTTTTGGACCTCTTAACTGTTGGAATCAGTGGTTAAGTTTTAGCATATAGGTTTAGAATCAGATAAACTAGCTTGCTTTAGTCTTATCACATCTTATCTCATCTTAATCAGTCCTTAATTTGCTTCTAAATCTCATTTTAGTCAACTTTATAACTGTTTTAAAAAGTCAAAACACCATGTCTGAATCTGTTTTTGCAAATCTTGCAGCAGTTGCATAGAGTTCATTTTCAATAGTTAAGGTCTCAAATTTGGTCCATTTGCAGTTGGGTAGGTGATCTACTGATTTCAAGTGTTAGTTTTCATTTTGGCTTATTGGATAAGTAGTTACAGTAGCTTAAAGTAGGTACCTGTCCACTGTTCTGCATCAGCAGCCTATTGTTCAACTTAGCCAGTTTTTGTTTGATCTATAACTTCTTCAATACTAGTCCTTATTAGCTGAAACTTTGGATATGTACTCTCTGCTAGGTGGGCTTGAGATCTCCACTTTTAGTTTTCACTTCATCTTACTGAATAAGCAGTTGCATGTGCTTAAACAGTAGGGTCAGATTAACTAATTTGCTTAAGTATCAGTTTGCTTAAATCTTGGTAGATCACTTATTAGGTGTTAGAATAAGCTTGCAATAGTTGCTTTAGAGTAGTTTTAGTCCTATTTAGCTTCTGGTATCTGTTGGTGCTATCTTGTGCTTATTAGCTTATTATAAAGTGCTTATTTCCTATTAGATTACTGCAGCCTTCATATTTCCCATATAAGCCTATGTTTTCTTATTTTTCATAGATCCAGAATAAGATTTTAGAATTTTCCTGTGAATTTCATAATTTTTGGTCACTGTTCACTATTTTTCTTTATTAAATTCAGTTTTTAGGCATTTTTAAATAGCTTTAATTGCAAATAATTAAGAAAAAGTTCCAAAAAATAATTTTTCCATTTTACCAGTTTAAGAAAAATATAAAAAGCATAAAAAATATTTTTCCTTATTTTTCCCCTTTTATTTGGTATTTTTCACAAGTTAAATTAGATTAAAATAGTTTTAAATTAGTAGAAAATAGGAAATTAATCAGAAAAATAAAAATTTAGTTTTGAAAATTCTCTTAGGATATTTTAGATTTTATAAAAATAGTTTCATAATTTTCACCTTAATTTTCATAATTTCTAGTATTTTAAATTAGTTTTAAGAGTTAAAAATTAGTTTTTAATTCTATTAAATTCAAGAAAATTCCTAAAAAATATTTTTAATTCATAATTAGTTTTCTAATATTATTTTTAGCATAAAAGTAATTTTAGGTTATTTTTAGGAGTTTATTTAGACGTACTTGCATTTTATTCGCGTTTCGTTTAATTTCGTATTTGCGTTTTAATGTAGATTTGCGTAGTTTGCCTTAGTTCTTAGGTTTTACCCATAGATTTTATTCCCATATGATTTCCTTATCCCGTAGTTTAGATAACATCATTTTATCCCCTTCTCTTATTCAAATCCCGATTATCGAGACGTGAGTTGGAAATTCCATTCAACCCTCGTTCGGAACGATCTCGGTGCTCAGACCTAACACGTTTGAGTTACCCGCATACTACTTCTTCTCTTATTATTGATCAGTGTCCGAACCGTTTTAAGTTTCTTACGGTTAGTCATTCACAAGTGGCTAGCTTGTGTGAGTAAGCTTGACGTTTCGAACATAATCAATTTTTGGCGCCGCTGCCGGGGATTGCTCACTGTGAATCAATTTTTGGCGCCGCTGCCGGGGAGGGCTTGTAGCGAGTTTTCGTATTCCGTCTCGAATCGCGTGCATTTGAAGATCCTTCCCCGAGTGAAGTTATCGTTGTTTTTGTAAATATCCCTTTTATTAAAAACCCAAAAAGATTCTCCTTTTCAAAATATGTTTTCTAAAAATCCAAAAATATTCTTCTTTACCATCTGATTTGATAATTCTCTCCTTTTATCCCTCTTTTATGATTAATTCTCATGGATTCTCAAAATTTCTATCAACCCTATTGCTTTAATTGTAGAGATTTGTTAAAAGATGATTCACTTTGTGAACGTTGTTTTTGCAAAGGGTGTGGATTTTATCGCGAATCTTGTATGTGTCGCCCTTTTGAAGAACCCACCGGGGGTATCGAGGACGTTTCCATCGATTTTGAAAAAAGATTTGAGCGACGTCAAAACCACATTGAAAGCATGCTTCAAACTTTATTAAGTCGCATTCAAGCTCGACAATGTGTTAATGAGGAACCCATTCAAGTTATGGAAGACGATCACACTATTCCGGAGCTACCCGAAGAACCCACCGAGGGTCACGGAGACGATTTCTTTGAACATCGTGCTTTTCTTAACAATATTGAAAAACTTGAAGCATTACCAAAAATTTTGAAATGTAAGCTTGATGAACCCTCGATTCCTACTCCCTCTCAGGTGAGGGAGATGGAACATATTTCTGAACCCGAGGTGATTCCCGTTTGTACTCTCGACTCTAATCCGAAGAATTCTAGAATCGATCCTTCTCTTTCACGATTCGCTATTACGAGTTTGTCGAGTTACAACAAAACGGAACGAATTATGAGCTTAAAGCGATCTCTCAACGAAAGATCCGGAGACTACAAGCGAAGTGGTGGAAATTGCTAGCTCTAAGAGCACACCACTTGTCCCACCTCCGGATTCTTCTCCTTCTCTTATTTCTGAGCCTTTCATTTCTGATCCTTCCCTTCACTCCGGGTTGAGAGAAGTGGCGTCATTTTGGAAGAGGTCGATGATTCTATTGTTCTGACATTGTTGAACCCGTTGACTCTTTCATAATGGGGGATGAGCATCTTAGTACTATTCGGAAGCGGAAGTGTCTAATCTTGAGATCCTTTCCCAAGCCCAAGAGAGTCTGGGGTTGTTGTTGACGTTTGTGATGAGCCTTCTCTTGATATTTCAAATGATCATGTTGAGATGTTCTCCGATTCTGATGATGATTCTTATGGAGACATCGATTTCGTCGACGATTTACCTTCTGAGCCCGTTCACTTAGAAGAAGAAAATGATTTTGAGCCAGAAGAAGAAGAGATTGAGCCTGATGATATTGAGATCGAGGATCCAGCATTACGTCAAACATTGTCGAATGTTTATCTTCTCATTTCTAAGATTGAAGCCTTGAGCGATAATTGAGTTAGCCTCCTATCTCCGTTAAAGATAGTGATTTCTCTTCCGAGCTTGAGACCTTCCGATTTGATGAAGAGATTAGTGGCAATCCCACTATTGATGATGTTTATCCTCCGATTCTTGAGCGATTCTACTTCGAGGTTGATATGAGTAAAGTTTAGAACGAGATTTCCGATACTCCAATGAATGATCCGATCATTGAGGATGCGATTGATGACCCAATACCACCGGGTATTGAGGGTGCTGTGCATGATCCCGATGGGGATATGGTTGATCTTGATGGTTCTCTTGACTCACCTTCTTTTGATGAGTCCACCATCACTTATCCCGTTGAGCCCGCATGTGAGGACAAGATTTTTAAACCCGGGATATACATTGATGAGCCTTTTGTTAAAATCATTTCTGGAGAAAAGGATCCTCCGATGGATGCCTTCATTTGTGAGCCTAAACATCTTATCTCTTACCATGAGCTCCCGTCTTTCTTGGAGTTTTCTCACTTTGATCCGTCATCCTTTTCGTCCGCAAAAAACCGCCGGATGATGAATCGATCTTTCATATGCCTTATGTGAGTTTGGGAGGAGTCATTCTTTATGTGCTTGAGCCCGACATTTTCTTTCCCTCCCAAACCACCCAGTCTCATTCTTTCGGAAATGAGGACACCGTTTTTGACCCTGGTATCTCTACCACTTTCTTCCCCAAGGACAAATGAATTCGGGGACGAGTCGGGCTAGCGACTCGTTTAAGAAAAACAGAAGCGCTTCGTGGGAGGCACCCCATGCTTATCCTTCTCTTCTTTCTATTTTCTAATAAGTGACGTGCGAAGGTCTGCCTCTTGATTTCGTGTTTGGTTATTTGTGATGTTGTGTGTAGGATGTTCCCGATCTGAAGACTCTCGTGCTCGAAGTTTGCATTTTCTCTACTCGAGTTTCATGATCGATGCTGATGGAAATCCGATATCCTAAATCTTATCGACTAACGTTTATCTTCTAGCATACTTAATAAACGGCTTTTAGATTTTCGTGATACCTTTGCTTTAAACATTGAGGACAATGTTTCGTTCTCGTCTGGGTAGGGTAATCTTCGATTTGATTTGACCGCACTTGCTTATTTCTGTTGTGTTTCTCTCACAACCCCGTTTTTCCTTAGAAAATGAAAAATTGTGCAAAAATGATCAAAATTTAAAAAAATTTCAAGCTTTTGTTAAGTCTTTTTGATTGAAAAGCTTTGCTAGTCTCTTAGATAAGAAGCTATAAAATGCGAATTCTAGCTCACAAGGCCAAGATTTTGCAAGTTTCCCTGAGTGACTTTAAATATGCATAACTTTATTTCATTAGACGAAGCATTTGCTAAGTTAATATATGTTTTGACACCTTGTTGACTTTCCGCTGGTGAGAGTAGGAATGGAATTCTGACTTGACCGGGCGTGTTGAGCCCTAGCTTGTTTCCTTAACCATAGATAATCTAAAAATTATCGGCTAAGCATCTGCGGATCTCATTATTTGGGATTTTAAATTTGCAGAGATCGAGAAATGATAGAGTTACTTATGAGTTTAGATGCTAAGCGTGGAGTAGTTGGTTCTCTTTAGAGCCCATCGAAGGTACTTATGGCTTTTTGTTCACACAAAATTGTTTCACCCCATATCTGTCTAAATAATTAGAGATGTTGAGTTTTTGGCGATAGTTAGTTCTTTACCTTCTTAAAAGAATCTTTGTTTTAAAAATTGGGTACACATCAAGGATCCGTAATAAGTAATAAGTAATAAGTGATATGTGAAATGTAATAAGTAAAGTTGTGAGCTGCGATGTCGAGATCGGACCCTTGGATCTTTAGCCGGGATTGAGTGAGGTCTTAGCCTAGCCAGCCGGGATCCTCATTTCATGAAGCCTATAGTCTTGGAATTACCCCGTGAAGCTCCGTGGTTCACAGCTCATATAAGTAAAGGTATAAGTGCAATATATATATAAAAAAAAATAAAAAAAAAATAAAAAAAAAAATAAATGAATGGAAAAATGGAAAAGTCAAAAGTTATAAGTGAATAAAAAAATTCCTTGATGTGGACCTCATTTTTACGACAATGGTTCTTGAGAGAAGAAGGATAACTAATTATCGACTTAGCTTTGTATCTTTATCGGAATAAAAGTTATCGAAACGAGAATTTGAAGAAATTCATTTCTCACAAAAATAAAAAAATCTAGAGAAAATAGGAAAATGGGAACAAAAGGTATTTACACAAGTAACTTCCATGGGTAGTGTTAGCATCTAGAATCGTATGTAACAATGATTTCGGTTTTACGCTTAGTTTGGGACTTGTGAAAAATCAGGGACGATGTATTCTATCCGTATGGTCACTTCACGCTGTGTTGTGTTTTCTACTCCGTGATCCTAACGTGTCGTTCGAAAAATGTTGGAGTTATTGATCGACATGAAAGTTCAACAAACCGTCATCGGAATGTGCTTAACCGTAATATTTATATATGTGAATTAAAAGGTAAACGGGGCGTTTTTAGAATTAAGGCTTTCTTAATCTCTTTTGAGGAACATTGACTACTTCTTCTCTAATTGGTTTGTCCGAACTGTTTTAAGTTTCTTACGGTTAGTCATTCACAAGTGGCTAGCTTGTGTGAGATAACGAACGGTTTGGACATATTAATGGTTTAGTAGAAAGAGATTGAAATCCTTGGTTTTAGAAGCGTGAGTTGATTGCATTGCGTGAGGACACGGCAAACGTAGTTTCGTGGGGTATTTTGGTATGTGATAAAACACATACCTTTTCATTGTCAAAATAGACCCAAAATAACCAAGAAAGAGCCGTTTATTGCTAATATTTGTGGTTTTCTTGAGTTTGTGCTTGTGCGTGCGGATATGTAAAAACACGAAAAAAGGAACCAAATCGAACATAAATCGAGCACGAGAGATTAAGAGAGCTTAAGTTGAGCGGAAGGTCAAAATTGAGCATTTATGAAGATTTTATTCTCCGAGGATGATTTTTGGAAGTCTTAATCAAAGTTTGAAGAAATATCAGAAATGGCCCCTCAAGTTTTGACATTTGTCGAAATGGCCTTGGCGAAGTATCAAAACTTGCAAATTCGTCCACTGGTCTATTGAAGATTGACAAAAATGGTCCTTGAAGATATTTTCAGAAGTTGCATGTCTGGTCCCTGAAGTTTCAGATTTACAACATTGGTCCCTATGGTTTCCTTTAAATCCACTATTAATCCAACTCCAATATACATCTTAAATCCATTATCCAATTAATAAAACCTTCGGCCCAGATCCACTATCCATTTCCTAGTCCAACAACCGGCCACCCAATATCCAACCCAATAAACCCTTACAGAATATATCATTTGACCCGATTTTAACCCAAGTCAAAGGCAACCAACCCGGTCAACTAATTTAAACAATGATATAATAAACCAAACGCGCCTATCTATTGTATCTTTCCCTATCTCTCCCAAACGTACCCAAACACCATTTTACAAACATTTACCCACACCCAAACATACAACTTCGTACTAAGCATCTCCCCAGTTCTAGAACCCTCGACAACGTGTCGGAGGGTGTGTCGTCAAGTGCCAACATGGCGAATGAAGCCTTCTTATTGGTGCAGCCACCTCACAAAAATGATCCAAGGGCCAAGAATGGGTATGGTGACAAGATTGAAAGATCAAAGGCTGTGATTAGACATCCCAGAAGCTTCTGAAGCCAAGCCTCAGCTGGGCTTTAAATACCCCATTCATGTCACAGAGCAATTAGGTCCAATTTCATGTATTTAGAAATTGTTACCATTAGCTTAATTACATGTCACTTTTATGTTTTCAGCATTGATTTAGTGTAATTTCTACTCTTTACTTGTAATCTCAGTTTTTAAAATTCGGTTTTCATTTTATTCATTGTCTCAAAAATTAGGTTGTTGCTTAATTGTTGTTATTACTATTCACAAGCTCAAGTTATAGTTTCTCTAAACTCACATAAGCTTATTGAAGCTTATGTGAGTGTGTTAATCTTAAATTTCTCTTAATTCTCAGTTTTGAAAAAAGTCAAGAAAAGTTAAAACGGGTCAACATTTTGAAAGTCAAACAGGTTTAGGTTAGATTATGGTTTTAATGATTGTAAGTTGAGTTATAATGGTTGCTTAAGTATTCAAAATCAGTTTTAGATAGAATCTCATCAGGTTTTAGTAGTTTTAATGCATTTTGGAATTTTAAAGTAGTGTTTGGTTTAGTGCTATAAACTGTTTTTGAGGTTTAAATAATGGATTAGATCAGCTGCTTGAGGTTTGGCATAGTTATTTGCATCAATATCTGACCTTGTTTTGTGCCTGTCTTAATATAAAGTCAACTTTAGCTTGAATCTGTTTTGGACCTCTTAACTGTTGGAATCAGTGGTTAAGTTTTAGCATATAGGTTTAGAATCAGATAAACTAGCTTGCTTTAGTCTTATCACATCTTATCTCATCTTAATCAGTCCTTAATTTGCTTCTAAATCTCATTTTAGTCAACTTTATATGTTTTAAAAAGTAAAACACCATGTCTGAATCTGTTTTTGCAAATCTTGCAGCAGTTGCATAGAGTTCATTTTCAATAGTTAAGGTCTCAAATTTGGTCCATTTGCAGTTGGGTAGGTGATCTACTGATTTCAAGTGTTAGTTTTCATTTTGGCTTATTGGATAAGTAGTTCTGATAGCTTAAAGTAGGTACACATCCTTGTTGCATCAGCAGACCTATTGTTCAACTTAGCCAGTTTTTGTTTGATCTATAACTTCTTCAATACTAGTCCTTATTAGCTGAAACTTTGGATATGTACTCTCTGCTAGGTGGGCTTGAGATCTCCACTTTTAGTTTTCACTTCATCTTACTTGAATAAGCGTTGCATGTTAAACAAGAGGGTCGATTAGCTAATTTGCTTAAGTATCGGTTGCTTAAATCTTGGTAGATCACTTATTAGGTGTTAGAATAAGCTTGCAATAGTTGCTTTAGAGTAGTTTTAGTCCTATTTAGCTTCTGGTATCTGTTGGTGCTATCTTGTGCTTATTAGCTTATTATAAAGTGCTTATTTCTATTAGATTCTGCTGACCTTCATATTTCCCACATAAGCCTATGTTTTATTATTTTTCATAGATCCAGAATAAGATTTTATAATTTTCCTGTGAATTTCATAATTTTTGGTCACTGTTCACTATTTTTCTTTATTAAATTCAATTTTTAGGCATTTTTAAATAGCTTTAATTGCAAATAATTAAGAAAAAGTTCCAAAAAATAATTTTTCAATTTTACCAGTTTAAGAAAAATATAAAAAGCATAAAAAATATTTTTCCTTATTTTTCCCCTTTTATTTGGTATTTTTCACAAGTTAAATTAGATTAAAATAGTTTTAAATTAGTAGAAAATAGGAAATTAATCAGAAAAATAAAAATTTAGTTTTGAAAATTCTCTTAGGATATTTTAGATTTTATAAAAATAGTTTCATAATTTTCACCTTAATTTTCATAATTTCTAGTATTTTAAATTAGTTTTAAGAGTTAAAAATTAGTTTTTAATTCTATTAAATTCAAGAAAATTCCTAAAAATTAGTTTTAATTCATAATTAGTTTTCTAATATCATTTTTAGCATAAAAGTAATTTTAGGTTATTTTTAGGAGTTTATTTAAGCGTACTTGCATTTTATTAGCGTTTACGTTTAATTTATTATTTGCGTTTAATGTAGATTTCGCATTAGTTTGCCTTAGTTCTTAGGTTTTCCCATAGATTTTATTCCATATGCTTTCCTTATCCGTAGTTTAGATAACATCATTTTATCCCTTTATTCAAATCCGATTATCGAGGCGTGGTTGGAAACATTTGTTTGGGAACGATCTCGGTGCTTTCGGACCTAACACGTTTGAGTTACCCATACTACTTCTTCTCTTATTATTGATCGATTATAGAACGTTTTAAGTTTCTTACGGTTAGTCATTCACAAGTGGCTAGCTTGTGTGAGTAAGCTTGACGTTTCGAACATATCATGTCTCAACAGAACAGAATCTTGAAATCTTCTCGTTGGCTTCCTCAAACCTGTGCTCTGATGCCACTTCTTGATCTGGTCTTGGCCATGGTTGTTATACCTTGACCAGTTGTGATCTAGATATGAATTAGAGTTGGCCATTGTTTGTGAAAAGTGCTTAAAGTGCAGTGGAAATGTGTGCAGAATATATGCAGTAGGATAGAACAAATATGGAAGGAAATTTAGAAATAACTAATTTTTGTATTAATTGATTGATTGTAACTGTTTTACAGAAATGAAGTATATATACATTTCCAAGAGGAGGTGCCTTTGTGTTGGTTCATGAGAATCAACAGACACAACTTTTGGAATGTAACTGTCAACAATATTAACTGCTTTTCTAATATGGGGCATTTGGGACAAAGGGCCCAACCCATATGAAAATATGCAGACATAGAATATACATAGGACTTGCAAATGTCTATTAAAACTATAATATAAAGTCAGTAATTAAATTAACTATGGGATGATCAGATTCTGATGGACGATTGATCTTAACAAGGGTTCCAACAAATCAATAGTAGAACAAACCTGGGGTTTAGGCTAAACTTAGTCTGTTTCTTCTTTGCTCACAGCAACTAACTTGAACAAAAATAAGGATGTGTTCAAACAAAACATTAATTTAGTGGATTTGATACTTTACTAAACACCATTATCATGACATAAGTTAGTGATTTTATTTCACTAGTTGTTGCAGTAGAACCATTAAAATGACTACTGCAATCGAACAACGCAAAATATAGAATAGTGGATCTATATCTCCCGCACTAACTCACTAATTATCAACTCATCACATGACACACTATTATATTCACAATGTACCTATAATTGTCCCTTTATGCTTTATCCAATCCTCTCAATCAAAGCAAAAAAACAAAGATGAGAACATTTGCATTTTTATCGAACTAAAAGATCACTTACATGAGCCATAGTAAAAGAGAAATATCAAGACAAATTGAAATCTGCAATTAGCCTAACCACAACTTTTCTTGTTTTCCAGCTCACTAGTTCTTTTTCCTCACAAGCTGATACGCCCCGGGCTTTATGTCATGTTATATTTATTTAGGATATGTCTTTGTGCCGTATTAGGAAAGTGTCATTGTTAAGATATGTCTTTATGTTTGGCTTGTTTTACAAGCTAGGGTTATTCGGTTATATATACCGAACCATTGTTATGAATGAATCAATCAAAGTTTAAGATAAACAAATCTCTAGTTCTTCTCTCTATTTTCTTAAGGAGCTCGCAAACGCTAAAAGTGGTGTCTTATCCCGATACAACCCCTAACCGGGTCGTATCAATTGGTGCTTTCATTGAGTATTATTCATGGCATCAGGCGGCAGCGATCAGGACGCGGAATAAGCACTCTCTAAGCTCTTGCAAATGGGTACGGTGACCGAATATGAGAGTGAGTTTGTGGTACTTGAAAATGGAGTAACAGGGATCTCTGAATCTTTACTTACATTGTTTTATATCTCTGGACTTAAACTGGCGTTACAAATAGAACTGTTTAGGGAAAGGCCTACAACTTTAGGAGAAGCCTTTTCCTTAGCCCATATAGTCGGGGCTCGTTTTGAGGCAAATGAAGAGAAGGAGAAAGAGCATATAATTGAAAAGAAATCAGATACCATTCCATCGTTACAAAGTGAATTCGCTTCACCTGAGATTAAAAGGTCGTTAGATCAGGATGAATATATTGGTGTTGATATGGTTAATAACGCGATAGATGGTGTTTTCAATATTGGTGGGAGTAATGAAGTTCATAGCAAGTTTGAAGAATTTTTAGAAAATAAGAAAAGTATGGAAGAGATTGTTGTGGGTGGTCGTGAATTTGATGGTCGTTTGGGTGAAATAAATTTGAATTTAAGAGAGGAATTAGCAGACAACGGGGTTAGTCCTATACCCACTTCTTTGGTGGCTCATGAAAGTCCACGGGTTCGCTAACTATGGGAAGGAATTGGGATCGGTGATGCTCATGGGCTCATGGATAATGGACGCAACCATAAATTTGTTCAACCAAATGTGTGGAAATGGATATCGGACTCTCAATCGGCATATTCTTCGTATCACCTTGAGGGAAAGGTGATTTTTGAAGGAGTGGGGAGTGTTACGGCATGGGTAGCGGAAGGCGGAAGAATGGTGTTGTGTTATGTCCAAGGTAGTGGAAGGAAAGAGGTGTTGTTGGTTTAGCGGAAGCGAGAGAGAACTATGGGAGTGGAAGATAGGGATTAGGATTAGGATATGGGATCCCGGAATCAAGAGAAATTTTTCAAGACCACACCTTGAGGACACGGTGATTTCGAAGGATTGGGGAATGATACGCCCCGGGCTTTATGACATGTTATATTTATTTAGGATATGTCTTTGTGTCGTATTAGGAAAGTGTCATTGTTAAGATATGTCTTTATGTTTGGCTTGTTTTACAAGCTAAGGTTATTCGGTTATATATACCGAATGATTGTTATGAATGAATCAATCAAAGTTTAAGATAAACAAATCTCTAGTTCTTCTCTCTATTTTCTTAAGGAGCTCGCACACGCTAAAAGTGGTGCCTTATCCCGATACAACCCCTAACCGGGTCGTATCACAGGCTGTGTTCCAGCTTAGGACTTGGGCGAGCTGTTGGATTAAATTAAAAAATGGTTACTTTCTTATGCTATACAATCTTATAATCTAAAACATGCACAGTTAACAATCTTATAACTTATATTGGACAAACAGCTTTACAGCTCAATCCAGCTCAGCCTATTAAAAACTACTCGTTGTGACCCGTTACTAACCTATCCAATATGTCACCTCTTAAGGAATGGTGATGTATACCAAATTGTAAACAACCAGAAATCAGTTATGAAATATAGTTGTTGATGAAAACAAACAGGGGATCACATAAGAAGAAATGAAACCGTATTTGTAATTAAATGATTCACTTAGTTTGTAATGGAATTAAGAGAGAGAAATATTACAAGTCTTTTCAGTGAATGAATTACAACAAAGAATGAAAATGAGTATTTATACAAAGGGAGGAAGGAGAAATGGGAGGAAGGAGCAAAACAGATTTTCCGCCAAAAGTTATAACTAACTTTTGGCTTAGCAGTGGTTTCCAAGCTTAGCAGTGTTTTCTAAATTGGCGCGTATCAAATCCCTTATCCTTAACATTTGACTTTCCACAGTCAAACAACACCTTCAATTGCTTCCTCTTGATCAAACCTAGAGTACTTCTTGAGTAATTCAGTATAAAGTTCCCATGTTGCCTCTTCTTCACTGCCATTTGACTATTGTACTAACACATAAACATCAGCCCTATTGTTAACCTTTCCCAATATCCTGTCAATGATTTTCACTGAAACACGATAGGATCCCTTCATTGTCACACATGGGAAGAGTTCGGGCTTATCAACCACCCAAAGCTTGAGTTGGGACACATGAAATCTTGGATAGATTTGACTACCACTTGGAAGCTGCAATTTATAAGCCACATTGCCAATCTTCTCTATGATCTTGAAGGGACCATAGTACTTAGCTGAGAGTTTGTTGTAATTACTTTGCCTAGCTGTTACTTGCCTGTATGGTTGTAATTTCAAATAGACCCAAACACCTTCTTCAAAATTTCTATCAGTTTTATGTTTATCTACCAAACTTTTCATCCGATCTTGTGCTCTCTTAAGATGAAATTTAAGCATGTTAATCACCTGCTCTCTTGCTTGCATTGTCCTATCCACAGCTTCAACTATACTTTCTCTTGGCAAATAAGGCATGTGGATGAGTGGTGTTTGACCATATAACACTTCAAATGGAGTGGTTTGGATAGCAGTGTGGAAATTTGTGTTGTACCAAAACTCTGCCATTGAAAGCCATTGTGTCCACTCTTTTGGCTTCTCACCAGACATACATCTCAGGTAGCACTCTAGACACCTATTCACCACTACATACGTCCATCGATTGTGTTTGGTGGTACATTTGACATTTGCAGTTTAACTTTCAAAGCCTTGAACAATGATTGCCAAAAATCACTTATGAACACTTTGTCTCTGTCACTTACAATGGTGTTTGGCAAACCATGCAACTTGTAGATGTTATCTAAGAACACTTGTGCCACTTGTGCACATTTGTGAAAGGATGTTGAAGGGGAATAAAGTGAGCATACTTACTGAGCTTGTCCACCACCACTAATATAACAATCTTCCCATGAGATTTTGGCAGTCCTTCCACAAAGTCCATGGATATATCACTCCATACTCTAACTGGTATAGGCAAGGCTGCAAGTCACGGATAGGCACTAAGATCAGGCTTTTGCCTCGACACACATCACATTCCACGATCCATTGTTTAACCACTTTTCTCATTTCCCTTCCAATAACAAATAGAACTCATCTTACGCGATCACTTGAACACCAGAATGCCCACCAACTGATTCATTGTGGATTTGTGAGAAGATTTTCTTTCTGAGTACCTCATTACCTCCCACCACCAACCTATTTTTCCTTCTTAACTGGCCATTAGACCAAGTATACTTTGTTGATTGAAAATTAGGATCTTCAAACTGCTTTATTGGCCAACTTCTCATCGTCACCAACTTTCTTCAATTTCTTTGAGAAGTCCAGTGGTCACATTAGTAGCTATTATTGCCAATAATTGACCCTGCATTTCCTTTCTAGACAGAGCATCATCTACCACATTTTCACTACCCTTCTTATAGACAATTTCATAATCATACCCAAGCAATTTAGGCAACCATTTAGCTTGGAAAGGAGTAGTAAGCCTTTGATCCAACAAGTATTTGAGGAAAGTGGTCAGTATTAATCTTGAAATGTCTACCCATTAAGTAACCCTTCCACTTCTCCAATGCCAAAATGCAGACTAAAATTCTTTTCATAAGTGGACAAAGCTTGATGTCTGAGAGATAAGGCCTTACTCAAGTATGCCAATGGATGACCATCTTGCAACAACACAACACCAATACGGTTCCACATGCATCGGTTTCCACAGTGAATTATTTCTCAAAGTTTGGCAACCCCAACACTGGTGCTTGTATCATGGCCAACTTCAATTTCTCAAAAGCTTCTTGAGCTATGTCAGACCACTCAAAAGAGTTATTCTTTAGTAATGCAGTTAATGGCTTACTGATGATTCCATACCCCTTAATGAACCTCCTATAATAGCTGTGAGTCGAAAATCCTCTCGGTTGCTTTACATTCTTGGGTGTAGACCAATCTTTCATAGCCTCAATCTTAGAAGGATCTGTTGCAACCCCTTTATCAGTGATGATATGACCCAAGTACTCCACACGAGACCTGCAAAGTGCACTTGCTCCTTTTGCAAACAAGGTGTGAGCACATAGTATGCAAAACCATTTTAAGGTGCACAATGTGTTCTTCAATTGACTTGCTATAAACCAGAATGTCATCAAAGAAAACCAATGTGAACTTCCTCAAATAGGGTTTAAAGATCTCATTCATTAGTGATTGAAATGTGGAAGGAGCATTTGTGAGTTCAAATGGCATCACTAAAAACTCATAGTGGCCATCATGAGTTAGAATGCGATCTTATGAATGTCTTCCTCCTTCATTCGATTTGGTGATACGACCTTAAATCAAGCTTTGAAACACCAGCGATCCATGTAATTCATCTATCAATTCCTCAATCATAGGTATAGGAAATTTGGCATTATTCTTATTCAATTATCTATAGTCAACACACATTCTCCAACTGCCATCCTTCTTTTTAACCATGACTATAGGAGAGGAGAAAGAACTTTGACTAGATATGATGACACCGACATCCAATAACTCTTGTACCATCTGTTCAATTGCATCCTTTTGGCTAGGATGATGCCTGGGTCTGCGATGTTAACTGGAGGAGTGTTTGGCATAAGAGGAATATGATGATCATGTGATCTTTTTGGAGGTAAACGTTGGGAACTTCAAACACATCTTTAAAGTCATTCAAACTTTCATCAATCTTATGTGACTCAATCATACTTGTCCCTACCATACTACAAAATGACACAGGACAGACACACAATGTCATAGAATTCAACATAGCATTGTTGTGTTCTCTAGGTTGCATCCATTGAAGTGTAGCTTGTTGAGAACCTCTTAGCAACACCTTCTTATTGCCCATATAGAACCTCATGGTTAATTTCTCAAAATTGGACATAATTTCTCCCAAAGTAGACAACCACTGTATTCCCAACACCAATTCACAACCTCCTAAAGGTAGTACCATAACATCAATCATATAAGTTTCTTCTCCCATGATCACAGATAAACCACAACACATCAAAGTACTAGTCATAGCTTGACCATTAGCCACAGACACTTGCAAAGGACACATAGTTTTAGTCTTACAGCCCAACTTTTTGATAGTCTATAAATCAATGAAATTGTGTGTACTTCCACAATCCACAAGCACATGCACCCCTTGTTTGCCTACTGTACCCTTAACCCTCATTTTTTGATAATTGTATACACCAGTGAGAGAGTTCAATGAGATTTGAGCAACCATTTCATTATTATTATCAATTTCAATAGTCTGATCATAATTCCCCAAATGACCCATTTCATCATTAGTCCATTTTTCTTCCACAAACTCAGTTTCCTCATCTATCACCACTTCTAATGAATGCAATTGACCACTACATTTGTGTGTCGAGGCATATTTTTGACAGTAAAACAAAGATTCTTAGCCCTCTTATCCTCCAATTCTTTTTGAGTCAATCTCTTAAAGGGTCTATTCTCACCATATGGTGTTCTTGTGGGTGCAGGCAAAGCCATAGGTCTATTAACTGGTTTTGGTAAAATACCCTTATCCTTATTGACATAAACAGTATTAACAGGTCGCATAGGAGATTGGAAATTATACCTTGGCTTTAAGGCAACATTAGTGGCTTCTTGTTTCTTGGCCTGACAATACACATCCATTAATGTTGACAACTTAAACATTCTAATGGGCATCCCAATTTCATCCTTCAAACCCCCAATGAACAAACTGATGGCATATTCTTCACTCAACTCCACCTTATTCACCAAATCTTCAAACAAATCTTGATCTTGTTGCACTACCGGTTTGTTTCAAATTCTTCAAATCCATAATTGGATCTTCAAAACATGAACCATATCTCTGCAAGGCTTGTTTCTCATACACCGCCCAAGAAGTGTTTTCACGAATCTCTTAATGAGCTGGCGATGCCACACCAAGGCCTTGTCATACACATGCATTGCAGCAATCCCCACTTTCAATTCCTCATCTACATTATCAAGACAAAAGAAGCGCACATCGGAATATCCAACCCTTTACATCATCCCCATTGAATCTTGGAAACTCCAATTTAGACAACCCTCCATATTGTATAGTCATGTGTCCACCATTTCTACCATTGTTACCATGATTCCGAGAACTGGTGCCCTCACCATTCTTCATTCTTTGCATTTCAGCCATCAAATCTGCCATAGTTCTTTGCAAATCACTAACAGTTTGTTGGAGTGATTCCATTGAAGAATCTTGATTACTAACTGTGGTTCTTGTGTTCACCATCTCACCAGTAATGTTATTACTCATCTGCAATGGAATAACAACTACTGGTCCTATTCTTGATTACCCAAACCAAGTGCTTCTAATGACCTTGTTCAAGGCTAGAGAATTTAACCACTTATGAGCTAGCCTTGTGACCGTACAAATGTTTGGCACTAATCTGATGTAATAGAATAGGTGAAATTAGTGGTGACTAATTTCTTTGCCGGAAAATCTTGTTTCTTGCCGGAATTTCGCCGGAGAAGATAACCGGAAAATCAAGAATGTCGGTTTAACACTCTTGAATATTATATGGTGCCAGAAAAGGGCTGTGAATACCACTTGATGTATACCAAATTGTAAACAACCAGAAATCAGTTATGAAATGTAGTTGTTGATGAAAACAAACAGGGGATCCCATAAGAAGAAATGAAACCGTATTTGTAATCAAATGATTCACTTAGTTTGTAATGGAATTAAGAGAGAGAAATATTACAAGTCTTTTGAATTACAACAAAGAATGAAAATGAGTATTTATACAAAGGGAGGAAGGAGAAATGGGAGGAAGGAGCAAAACAGATTTTCCCGCCAAAAGTTATAACTAACTTTTGGCTTAGAAATGGTTTCCAAGCTTAGCAGTGTTTTCTAAATTGGCGCGTATCAAATGGTGAACACTTTAACAAACTCCAACAATAGTAATCAATAGCAGTTGAGTCGAAGTACCTCTGAATCCATTGGCAGGGTAAAGTTTTGAATATCTTCCTTAGAATTGTTCATCAACTTGTCATCCGACTTGGCTCTTTTTGGTATAGACTTGAAATGAGTATCCACCACAATCTTTGCAAGAATCTATGACCGGGTCAAAACACCTGCATTAAACCATTTTCCATCAATGTTAACCACAAGTCTACAACACAAAACATTAGAAACAAACCTAAACAGATGACTTATTAAGAAATTTTACAACACAGAGAACTCCAAATCTAGAGACAATAGAATATGTTAACTCAATATATAAAAGAATTGAATATATGCGAACCTGTAGATGCGAAGAGCTTTCCTCATATCTCTAGATGCTGCGGCGCCACAACTACTTTCTGAAAATATCATTGGTGATTAATTATTGTAGCTGGAAAACTTTAGAAGTTGGGACACTCTAAAGAGGGACGAAGATATGAGACAATTAAAAAGAACTGAAAATATATGGTGTACTCACCCGTGCACAGGGGCGGACCTCTTTGAGGGCAGGGGAGGGTCTTGCCCCAAAAAATCGACACTTAGTGTAAATATTATAGGTTTTAGGGGTAATTTAGTTGAGGTTACAAACAAATCTCCGATTCGGCCCCCCCAAAATAAATGGTCAAGTTCCGCCACTGCCCGTGCACAGGGTTCTAGTGCTTTCGGCTTGAAGACGCTGTAATTAAGTAGTGCTTGTCGCTAGAAGAGGATGTAAGGAAATGCCTGAAGAAACAAAACATAAAAAATATGTTGCAGACGATAACACTATAAGTGAGTTTATTAACATCGCTCATTCATTTATACAAGTGTTTGTATCCGTCCAACTACGAGTAGCTATCCACCATCAATTTGTTTGAACCAAACCTTTGTTGTTCTTGATGTATCTTATTCCCTTAGATGGCGCTCCAATTCCTCTCGTTTTAAGGATCCCACAATCTTTCTTCTTCAGGCTATAACAAAGATAGAATATGAATTAAAATCTGACACATCTATCCCAATTACGTGTCCTATATATATTATCAGCAGAAAATGTCAAGACAATGACAATCAACTGAATCAATTATAATTAAACAGTCAAAAATAGATCACGAGTCGTACTGACAACACTATGGATATGATATTAGATTAAAAATGATTTCAAACTAAAATAGCCAGTATTTGACCTTTATGTTTGATCATATACTCCTTTCACAGAAATATTATACTTCCTATAGTGATACAGCAAACTAAAGTAACCCATAAGAAAGATAGATAGAGCCATAGGAGGCAAAATAAGTTGACGGGTCAAGATGGGTTTGAATAAAACAATAAGTTTATAGTACTGTTAGAAATATAGGATATGCCATGTTTACCCAAGAAACTTATTGCCGAATTTTCTACAAAGATATTTGTATAATAAATATGACCACAAACTTACCAGTAGTACGACCACGAGAGAGAACGGCCTGTATTGCAACATACATAGCAGGAGCATTAAATGTTTCAAACATAACTTGAGTCATTTTCTCATAATTAGCTTTCGGATTAAGAGGTGCCTCAGTAAGGAGGACTGGATGCTCCTCTGGAGCGACAGGAGTTCACTGTGGAAGGCGTGATGCCAAATCTTTTCCATGTCGTCCCAATTATTCACAATACCGTGCTTTATTGCATATTTCAGAGTTAAAAGACCACGCTTAGACTGAGCCTCATTCCCAACATGTGCATCTTTTTGCCCCATTCCAGCCATCACTCCAGTGTGACGATGGTGCCCAACATAATGGAGGAAACTGCTCTTGGTGCATCGTCTCCAAAAAATCCAACCTAGATAATAGTAACGAACATAAATCTACTCTGGCATATGTAACAATAATAATAAATGCAGTAATATGAATATTTGAATATCCTTTTGTGATGTTCTGAAATATCAGCATAGAATCAGAACGTTGCAGCATTTGGTTTACAAGATTGCTCATACATGGGTACTTTCGATATTCAACCAGCTTTGTTCCTTACATCTGCACATTTTAGCCTGTAATCTTATAATATGATACAATACGGACTGATGCATATAAACCAAAAACCAACTATAAAACATGCAATCGTACTACCTCAAGAAATTTCTATAATCGTTACGCTGTCAGAATCACATAATGGCCGTGTTAAATCTGTTAAAAACTCAGAACTAATTTCACCAAAAAGACCAAATCAATCCAGACAACTATTGAGTTTTTCATCGAGACATTTCATCAAACACGTGTGCTACTACTGACTATGTTTAGAATCGTTATGATGCTGATAAAGATGTTGGTTTCTTTGTATCATTTTCTAGTTTTTTTTATTAATAATTTATGGACTATGGGGATAAAATTAATCCTCCATTGGCCACGGAGGTTCACCTGTGCCGACTCCGGGCTATCCAAAAGGGTAGTCGCCCTGGGATAAGTCGGCTCGCAATGTCAAGTCAGAACCCAAGTATACCAAACAAATATATGACTATGGCAGGGTCAGGAAATATTTGATTGAGGTAATTATTGTTATGTTAAACTAATTTAACACTTCACAAGTAAAACAAAAGCAAATTTTGCTACATGGTCAAGTGTACCTCAAGGCTGAGCGAAGTGGTATCCACGATTCCACGAACGTCCATCCAAATAGTTATAGCTCAAACGTTTAATAAGCGCAGCTGCAAAAAACGGAAAATGGCGAATGGGCAATGCTAAGGGATTGTTTGATTTAGTTTATTTGTTGGGTTTACGAGCTCATTCATAATTTGATGAGCTCATTTTTAATGGCTTATAAGCTTATCAACATGACTTTACAACTTAATTAAGTTCAGAAGCTCGAGTAGATAATCTCATACGCCAAGCTTACCTGCTTGTCAAACTTTAAGCTTATAAGCCCATCAAATAAGCTAAGATAAACTCCCCCTAAAGTTACTTGTACGATCAAGCAGGATCACCGACTATGGATCAACGGCATAGCATGAATCTCAGGCTCAACTGGGAAGGAGTCGGTTTTAAAATCTAGCCAGGTGAGAAAAGTGTGAGAAAAGTAAAACAACATGTCGAAAATCCTGTTCGGGTCATCTTCCACTTTACGAGTCAGACCCATGTATCTCATTGTCACTAATTTGAGGTTGTTAACTAAAAACGAAAACGAAAGCAACAAAAAAAACTCTGCATAGTGGTATGAGAATGCTCATCATTATGAACACTTAAGCTTTGTACTAGCGTGCGAAGTTGTTGTACATATGTATGTATCACCCGTTTTGACCCATTTCACCCATTTTAGCCCAAACATGAACTAATAAGTAACTTTGTCGTTTATTTGAGTCATTACACACATTTCACACGTTGTCACCCATTGTAGCAAAAACATGTAATAATAAGTAACTTTGTCATTTATGTTACACCCATTTCACCCGTTTTGACCCATTTTAGCTGTTTTGACCCATTTTAGCCCAAATGTATACTAATTAGTAACGTGTCAAAAAAAATCAACCATTTCACACATTTGAGCCAAAAACGTGTAAAATTAAGCGTCCAAATCACCCGTTTTGACCAAATAAACTCCTACTGCAACAGCAGGAGTGTTTGGTTACTGCTGCAACATCAACCAAAATAAATAAAACAAATTCTGGTGAATTTTTGAATTTAAAGTACTTATTGTCCTTTTCTATAACGTTCAGTATAATGTGTATCATCTTAGTATGCTTCAAAATTTCTGAATGTTGCTGAATGCTGATGAGCATCAAAATTAGTGTTGGATATAAGATGTTTGTAATAGAAATAAAAATGAATCTTATTCGTCTTTCACGTTATGTTGAAAACTATAATGATAACATCCTTTATAGTGTAGTAGCACACTCATTAGTTCAGCCAACTAATGAGTAATTCTTCCAGGCAAGAAGAAGGTCTGGGCAGGAAAAGGCTAGAACCTATCGTCACCCATGGCTTCTTCCCTTGTCTTAACAACAGAAGGCAGTTCCACATGACAGTGTAGCATATGTATTACATCTAAGTATTTGGGCGATCACCCTTGCTAAATACTTAGGAGTTAAAGCTATAAACTGAATTTTGATTGCAGTTTGACCTTTCAACATCATTGGTAGCGAACTGAGTTATATACAGATAAGGGCTATTAGAATCTCACTTCCATTTGGCCAGTCTTTCATTTGTTTCGGCAAACATATGTTTCTGAATGCTGATGAACTTCAACTTGATTGGGATGGATGGGTTAAAATGTTCCATATGATCAAGTGCAAATTCTATACTTGAGTTAGCTGACAAAGTGAATCGTGTTTAGTTGGATGGTGTTTTGAATGTGAGTTCGTTTCTGTATGCACTGTAAAACTCATCCAGAAGTTGCTAAACTTACAGAAGGTACTCAAAAGGGAGGGGCATATAATAACCAGAAGAA
>OU343224.1:343731627-343807553 GCA_910596185.1 Chrysanthemum makinoi | reverse complement strand
ATTTGGTTAGAAAAATTATAATTTATACTTATAACACTATTATTAGAATTAATAATTGATTTTGACCAAAGTATTTTAGGTCATCAGTGTGTAAATAACCTTTGCAAACCATATGTCAGTTACAACCTTTTATGTTATTCCTATTTTACCCCTTGTTAATAACTTAATCAAAATTGCTTTCCTTTATTTCTCCATATCTTTGCATCTCCTCTCAGTTCCGATATTATCACCATCATTGTCACCCACTTTTGGTTTAAGTTTATACGCCACAAAAAATCCTCATTTAAATCACATATGTTGATTTTCTAAATATTTAATTATGCATGCCCACTTACAAAAGAAAAGGCCATTTAACATTTAAGATACACAACTGAACTTTCATCGATTTAGATATTGTGTCTAACAACTTAATAGAGTTAATGAAAGATGTTTCGTTCTATAATTCTTATAGGGAATCTGGATAAGAACGAAGATGGTGCAGGCACAAAAACTTCTAGAAGAAAAAAAAAAGTACTTAAAATTTGCTCAACTAATAAAATGTAAAAAAATGTCATATTAATGTGGTTAGGCTTATAATTAAGTTACTTAGTATAGATAAATATCAAAACTCTTAAATATTTAACTTTTTTCCATATCTGTCTACACGTTCCTTGTATATACTATTGGACAACAAGCATTAAAATATGTGGGGTTTGTTTGAATTATTGCAAAACATTAGGTAAGTTTTTTCTTAAAAAAATCGTGTCAAATTATTGCAACAAGTTGGTAAGCAAATAGCCAAACCAAAACACGCAGAATCACACATGATACATTGACACATGCATGTATATATAGTTGATGAAACCAAAAAAGATAAATACACCGTCCATTTAAAATAAGGGTTTCGTACTGCATAACTGAACGTGATTTTCACAGCCACCAATTTAGACGCTGCACTTTTTTTGTTCTACTTAAATGAATCTAACTTTCAACTTTTGCTCCATTCTACCCATAAGATGACCGCTACCGAAAAAGTTTGAAAACCTGCTATGCATCATACCCGACATTTTTATTAAGGGTTTTGCACAGATAATAAAGAACGCATCTTTTCAATGTATCGATCTAAAGACGCATCTATTTTTTTGTCCCACTTAATATAACGTACTTTCATTTTCACACGCTTTTTTCCGCTACCGTTTCCCTGCTTTTGCACATTTTCACACGCTGCATGTTTTTCATTCGCTCACACGCTTTGTTCGTTACACATTTTCATTCGCTTACATGTTTCGCCGCTTTTGCACATTTTCGTCTATTTTTGCACGTTTTGCATGTTTTGCACGCCACGCTCGCTTCGCTTTCGTCTATTATCGCACGTTAACGCTTTTTTGCCTTTTGCATTGCCGTCCATTTTGCATGTTTTCGCACATTTTCATTTGTTTTCGCGACGTTTGAACGTTTTCGCGACGTTATCGCTCCTGCATCGTTTCGTCCATTTTTGCCGCTTCACCGCTTAAAAACGTGCTTAAACGACGAACGCAAAATGGATGAAAATGCATAAACGCTTAAAAACGCTGCTAAAATGTATCTAAAACGCGTAAAACATACATAAAAATAGATCTAAAATGGACGAAAATATGCATAAATAGCCGAAAACGTGCAAAGACTGGCAAAAATGTCTAAAAACATGCAAAAACGTGCAAAAATGTGTAAAAACGCATGAAAACGTGCAAAAACATAAAAATGTGCAAAAAAGTGAAAACATAAAAACGAATGAAAATGCGTAAAACGCAACAAAAACGGTAAGAATGGATGAAATCATGCAAAACGCGGTGAAAATGTGCAAAACCGGACGAAAAACGGCAAAACGGATGAAACATGCAAAACAAAAACGCTCAAAACATGAAAACGCATCGAAAACGCGAAAACGAACAAAACGCGGCAAAAACATGCAAAAACGGATGAAAACGTGTGATAACGCGGCAAAAACATTTAAAACGGACGCAAAACATGTAAAACGGATAAAAACGCGGCAAAACGGACAAAAACGCAAAAATTGGCAAAAAAATTTGATTTAAACAAAGTTGGGGTAGATTGGTACAAAACGTAAAGTTCTACATTAAGTGGAACAAAAAAAAAGACGCTGCATTAGACGCAGATACTTAAAAGTACGTTGCTATTGTACGGCCAAAACCCTTAAAATAACACAATAAGTATTTTCGAAAAGAAAAATTTAGCTAAGAAACTTAATTTATAACCGTTTATCTTTTACGAAATAACAATTGGGAAATTTGCATTTCCGTGACTCAAATAAGTGAACTGAAGTTGTCATTATAAAACCTGACACTCTTTTTCTTATAAATAAAATCACAAACATTTTTTAATCTTATATATATGTAAAATTATAAATATCTTTATTAAACAGATTACACCAATAAACATATTTATTATGCTCTTCAAGTTTATCTTTTACGAAATAACAATTGGGAAATTTGCATTTCCGTGACTCAAATAAGTGAACTGAAGTTACTCATCATGGTATTTTTGTGGGCCCAAATTCAAAAGTAATGTGTTTTTATTTGTTTTGTGAGTGTATTCTCAGAATATTTGGGTGATATATTTTGTATAAAAGTGAGATAAATCGTTTTAAAGTTTTCAACAGATAAGTTTCGTTCCAAATGTTGGTGAAAAAGGATCACCATGCGAAAACCTCGTGGTGTATCATCCCCATAGGTACGATACTTGCACCAAAAGTTTCCCCACATAAACGATACTTGCACCAAAAGTTTCTCCACAGGAACGATACTTGCACTTTCATAACATTTGGAAAAAACATACAATTTGGCCAAACTTTAAGGACTATTTATATAATTTACTCTAAATATAAAGTTACTACATAAACATCATGAATAAATAAATAAATTAAAAACTTCAAAAATCGTGTACATGGATATAGTTTTTTGCTTGGGTTTATAAGTTAATGTTTTTGTTCATTTTTGCTTAATGGCCATAACCCCACTAATTAAAGTTATTAAAGAAAAGCTTGGTGATTGAATGGTATTTCTAAGGATGGGGCAGCTTGTATCCTTTGTACTACTCATATTGTTGAAAAAAATTGGAAAGCTTGAAAAGCTTATTGTAGATGGGAAAGCTAGTCTTGTGGACGATGATGGTAAACCTCTTAGAAAGGTGCTGGTTGAGGCTACTAAGCCTAGTTCTTCTTTTTCTCTGTGTACGACTTTGAAAAAGGTGGGCAACTCATTCTCTAAAGCGGGTGAAGTAGTTGTTACTGACAGTGATGCGGACGAGGTACTTGAGCCGGATAATGATATGACAAAGTTTCTTGCATCATCTGGGGGCTATCATGAGCTTGAAGATTATTTTGATGATGATTATGCTGCTCAAGTCTACGATTTACTATGGCAATTGGAAGTTTTTTGTGATATGTATGATGTCAAACTTCAAGGTCGTGGTAGGAATTAATTTTATTTTTGGTAGGTCATAAGATTGACGTGTCTTTCTTATATAGTTATTTTGGTTGTTACACATTTGATGCTTGTTCTATGCCCATGTAACGGGCCAAAATGAGATACTCACTCTCATCCGTTGAACTTAAACACTTTTTGAAGTAATATATTTGCCAGTGTGATCCCCTTTTACCCAAAATAAAAAAGAAAAGCTTGGTGACTATATACATATTGTTGGAATTATATAATATGACTAATCATAAATATAAACAACGAGTGTGGAAACCCGCGCGATGCAGCAGGATTGGCTTCAAAGGACTTACTTTGTAATGACACTTAAACCTTAGGGACTAATTTTGCCAAGTTGCTATAGATAGCAATTAATTCTAAAGGACTTGCTTTGCAACGCCACTTAAACCTTAGGGACTATTTTTGCCAAATGGCTATAGATAGCGATTAATGCTAAAGGACTTACTTTGAAACGACACTTAAACCTCAGGGACTATTTTTGCCAAGTTGTGAAACTTAGCAATTAATGCTTGCTTTGCAAACACTGTTGCTCGCCTAATAGTATATATAGATAATAAACATCAAGTACACATGCAGAAGCGTATAGGATTTATTAATGAATAATTAATTAACATAAACAAGAATATGCATACCTTACTTGATTCTAGCCGAACAAGAATCAAATCCACAAACTAACAATTTGGATGAACCCTAATTAGGGTTTGTAGGATTATGTGAATTACCCCTTACCTTTTTGTAATTCAATCCAAGATACAATCAATAGTGTGATTGTACCACGTTCTTGTACACACGTACTAATACCAAGTTAACGTTATGCTAGTAATTGAAACACAAAACAAAACCAAACACTTTTGTTTAATGGAAAAATCCGATCGACCCTATATGGGTGTTGTTCGATCGGCTATGACAAATAACAAAGAGAAAAACAAGTTTTAGGGTTATGTGTGTGCACAAGAGATGAGAAATAAATAACCCTAACCTTTGTATATATACTAAGTGAAACTTGAGAGAAAGTTGGATGAGGATTGGGTTTCCCCAATCCAATCCATAACCGGCCACAACCCATAAGGGTGTTCCGGATCCTTCTCGACTTACCAAATTACACTCTAGTCCTTCCTTTATTATTTAATGGTCGTTAGTCAATTATCATTAATTACATAACGGTCTTTTAAATGTTTTGTGTATATAATAATTAAATATAACATTTTATATATAATTATTATTCGTTAACTCTTCATACGTAAAGTGTGCAATCCCGTGGTCTCGAGTTCGATCCTAACACACGTTTATTAATTTATTGTCCATTAAACCAACACATATTAGGTTTTCATTTGTACCATATGTTTTTTGTTCCGATTTTAAATAAAATGAAAGGCATGACAACCAACAGCCCGCCATTTTTGAATGTTCAATGCAGTTAACATGAGTTACAATAGCATTCCAATGGTGCTATAATCTTGCTGAAACGCAACACGCAGAAACTAATATGAGAGATGAGAAAGAACAGTAAATTTTAACAATTTTTTTTATCTTACGGTTTCCATCCATTGTGATAAATGCAAACAAGTGTGAATTTAGATTTACCAACGAACAATAAATAAATTAGAAGAAACAAGTCCGAATTTATAAACATTTTAAATAGGAAAATTGTTAAACTAATTATCAAGAATATCTTATGTGTTTTTTGATGTTCAGGTGTCTCGGGGTATTCGAGTCTTTAACACAAATGTACGCGAGGTAATCAAGAGGTTATCGTAATCGTTTCGATCCTTTTATTACCACTCCAAAATCCAAATGTAGAATAGTAATGTTCTCTTCTGTGAGAGAACGAAGTGCCTCAACACTAAGCCATTTGATAGTGATTAAGTTAAATATCAATAAATCTAATATTTATATGGAACTAATAAATGTACAAGAAACAAAAGTATGGACCTTTGTGTTAGATATTAGTTTTCATAAACACATCACATAACAATATATGGGTTGAATTATACAAGAGTTTAGAGAGAGAAAGTAGGAGATGAGAGCCTTTCTAGAGAGAAAGTAAACAAAAGAAAGAAGGTTAGATTAAGTGAAAGGTCCAACCCTCTACCTTGGGAGGTAGAGGGTATTTATAGTTACAAACTACACGTCCTCCTTCGGACTGTGGATCGGGCATACAGTGGGTAAAGACCCGTCCTTCCTCCACGGTGTTGCTCTAAACTAATCTACGCTAATAACTAACTAATAAACAAGTAAATAACGATATGTCTACGAGCTAACTTGTGCTAGATTATATTTGGGGTGACCGACTCTTCACTATAGAATTTCTAATTCCTAACAATCTCCCCCTAAGGGAGGTCACCCCATGTTTACATTTCGAATCCTAGCATTCTATTAAATCTTCATCCATGAGCTCAGAGAGACTTTAATTCTTCAACTTCCGCATCTTTGTGCTTTAGTAGTGATTCTTCAAAGTCCGACTGCTTTGTACTTTAAGTGGAGGTCTTTGAACTGATCCACATCTTGATGATCTTCAAGCTTACTTTGAGATCATCAGCCACAGTAAATCTCTGGATCACCCTTTGTTGTGTTGCCTTCATGTGATGTTGTGACTTTTGGACGATATGCTCACACTTTCGGGATCATGACATCTTTCCATCGAGTAGCGTAAGCTTTACGGTTCATGATATTTGCAGCAGCGTAGGTAAAACATAGTATAAAGATATCGTGAGCCGTGTTAGGTAGATATGCACTAGTCATGATTTCTTCAATTAAGTGTAGATGCCGTGAGCACGCGCTGGATTGACTTCTCAATTTTGATCACCAACCGTCCAAATGTACCGCGCAAACAACAGCTAGCAATAAAACACACGAAAGTGTCTTTGATCACTTTCGTTGAATTGAGGTACACCGCCCACGTTCTCGCTGATCAAGACAAGTACGCCTCGCGATCGTATAATCCAAGAATCTCTGACAGTTTCGTACTGCTCTAGCTGTTTCCAAACCGAACGCCTCAAAGAAGACAACACGAGTGAGTGAACCAAATAATTGAGATTCACTGAATGATGAAAAATTGATTTGAAAACAATCGCGTATTGCTTAGAAGAAAGAGTTTTGCAATACGACGAAGGTTTTAAGAGAAAGATCATTTTTCAATTTAAAATACTTTTTGTATTTGAAAGAGAATACACATTCGATGTGCTAGAGAGAAGAAGAGATTTGCACATCGAACGGTTTTTCCAAAAGTATTTTTTCAATTAGAGATACTTTTTGTGTTTGAAAACATGAATACACATTCGATGTGCTAGAGAAAAGAAGATTTGCACATCGAACGGTTTTTCCAAAAGTATTCGTCAATTCATATCCTGGACCAAGGTTGATTCAAGAATGAATCGCCCCATTGTTTCAATCCAGTTGTCACAAGCTTGATCTTTAGAAAAGATATCACATGTCATCCACCAAGAGCTTGTTTGATGTTGGCTCTAGAAGGATTTCCATCTTCATCGTGAATATTTTCATATCACTCAGATGTTCTGGCAATACCACAAGGATAATGCGTAGGACTCTTATTATATTCTTACTTTCCACATTGTGTGAAACAGCAAGTCTTCATTAATTTTTTGTCCTAATGAGATATTGTGGATGATCTCTTGGCTCTAAACTCAATAGTGCATTTTGGTTTCCTATGCCGGAGACTAGGGAGAGGGTCTCCTTTTTCAATATCAACAATCTCTAAGAGAAAGTCGATAGATTATGTTGGTTCCCCGTGAGAATGAAACAAGCCCTTTTAAGAGGAACTTGAGTAGCTTGGGAAGTTAGTGCAAAGGCCACCGGGTCCATGACGTCTTGTCTTCAATACTGTTACCTTAGTAACCACCGTAGAGATATGAATGAACCCTTTCCGCCTAAGGTTGAATTGTTGAAGGGCTATTTCTTTTCACCCTTTTCACATTCATTTCTTTTTCATTCTTCAACCCTTCGCCTTACCGAGACTTCATTACTAGAACCTTGTTGGGTAAGTTCCAGTACTAGCTCTGTCTCAGTCGGCACTCTTCCCATATTCTTATTTTTCTCCTTTTTTCATCATACCTAAGGACTTCTACACTATCTAATGGATTTTCCCTGGGTAGATCCCTCCAGCTCTGGCGGGATCGTGGGAACGAATACCTAACCTCGCCATCCTTATAACTCCATGCATAAAGTAAAATGGTCGGCCTTTTGGTACAGTTCATTCTTCCTTGAAACCAATTGAAAAATCATTTGAAAATCAACCAAGGTACTTGTGATATAATATCAAAGCATTTTGTACCTTAATTGTTTTGATCATTTAGAAATGCTCCCCCTCAACATGTGCATATGATTTTAAAATTGTTTAGCACATGGAGGCAAGAGTTCTTTGAAAAAATTTCTTGATCACAATTTCCGTGGAAAAAGTCATTTGATTTTCTTTGGTAAATTCTCTCCCTCAATATGTGCGTAGGATATTTAAAATAATTTTCTCACATAGAGGAAATAGTTCTTTTGAAGTACATCCACGATCACAAAAGCCATTAAGAAACCATTAGAAAATCAATCAAGGTACTTTGTGTTGAAACATAGAAATCTTTGTACCTTGAAAAATTATTTTCTTTTTGAAATGCTCCCCCTCAATATGTGCTTCGAGATTCGAAAGCGTTTAGCACATATGGGAGAGCAGCATGCACATTTGAATCAAAACGATCACCTTTTATCAAATTTCATTATTAAATCACAAATTCTCCCCTGATCAAAAATATCAAACCCTTTGAGATTTTGGATCCCAAGTGATTTAATACGGTTTAGAAAACATGGGAGAATATTTGGCCTGGTTTAAATACTCATCATGTTTTTGATAAATGCTCCCCGATGCGTGTTTCTCGACCGTGTCTTAAATTTATAGTGTCTCGAATACCTATGGTCTACCCTAGTGCACTAACGCAGGTACCCTGGTCGGGTGTAGTGTAGTGAATGGTAAAGCCGAGGTCGTCCCAAGAGCTATGTGTGTTGGATTATTACTAAGTCTAGTGTCACGGAATAATAATGGTTTCGATAGGGAATTAATTAATTAAACTACTAATGCGAATAAAGTAAATGAAAGCGTGTAAATGGATAAAGAGAAATAAATAGAGAGAAGTGGTGCTAACCTAGTTAATCATCCTAGCTAGTTATGTCTACGTCTACTTACTTCCAATTACTCAGGTGGGGTCAAATTCGAGAGGACAACATTTGGTCAATTCGCCCTAACCTATCGAAAGATGCCACAACAGAGAAATCAGCGACCGCCATAAGTCCCGTTGTTCCTGGTCCCCTAAGCCAAGTCATTAAGTACCGCTACATGCTAGATTCATAATAGTGAGTGCCCTACCGTTAGGAACTTAGACACTACACCCCCAATTCTTAAGTTCATCCAAACGATAGGTGATCATTTGGTCAAATCGCACAAGTAGAAAAGGTCTCGGGTTGGTCATATCTTACCCTTCCAAAGATCACCGCCACCTAGGGTCATTGGTCATATCTCCTAGGCAATTGACCTCTACCGCCATTCAAAACTACCGAACCAAGGGTGACTACCAATGAACTATGCATGCATACACTTAGAAATAATTGTACGAAAGCAAAGGTAAACGCAAACAAAACAATTAATCATAACTAGGCTAGCACCAAAGGGTTCTTAGCCACTCATATTAATCATGCAAATCAATTCAATATTCAAAGGTACTAAATACATGAATTGAAAGTAAAAGAAATATAAAACGCTAATGCTTATCGTAATGGAGTGACTTCTCCCTTGGAAACATTTCAGATGCTCCTCTAGACCGCTTTGAGCTTTTCCCACGTTCTCAGAGTGTTGTGTGTGGAATGGGATGATTAGAAATGCCGGAATTCGTGGGGTATTTATAGGCCGATCCGGGGTTACTAATATATGAGTTACCGTAACCTTCTATTTCATCGAGAACGCGACTAGATCTGCTGTTACGGCGAACCTTATGAGTGGTTACTACCAGTAGTCTTCAATAAACTCTACGCCGTAAGCAATGCAGCAGTTACGGCGTAGTATCACGCGCGTGAAACCTCTTTTGACCTAATGTAGTTACGTCGTAACCTTCGAAGGAGTTACGCCGTAACCTTCTCGATAAGTTGGCATACCGAGTCACGCAATAGTTACGGCAGTAATGTGAGAGATGAGTTACAGAACTTCTTCAAAATAGCATACAGTGATAAATCTTTAGATATGTTTCCATTTCCACGTCTCTTTAGCTCCAATGCTCGTAATTTACCTGAAAGTGGAAAACAATGGAAAACAAGCGTAAATCCATATAAATGATATAAATAACGAGCATTATCGAGGAAAATTGACACTTAATATTCAGGACTATTTGATGTTATCAAATATCCCCCCACTTGAACTCTACTTGCCCTCAAGAAGACCTTATTAGATAGATTCCTAAAAAGATATCTCCTATAACCTGGAAAATATGAGTTCATAAATCCCTTATGCTAGAATAAAACAAAGCCGAACACCTCACGAAAGGGGAACAAATACTCAAATCTCTCAACTATTCTAAGTGTCAATTTCGGGGTGATCACTCAATCGCATTTCATATGTATTCTATCATAAGCTTGGCGGTTACACAAATCTCCACCACTAGAGTTAAGGGCTCAACAATTCTCGAAGGCAATATGGGTAGACACGACAAAGGTTAAGGGGTGACTCGTCATTACTAACATGTCACGGCGAAGTGGACAAAATCAATGATACATGACCAAATCCATGGCCAAGACACCAAAGATTGCTCGCTGCATTACCTAGACACGCTTCATGACTAAAAGGGTAGGATAAGACATGGGATATATAATTGGTGTAAAATAAAAAACAAGCAGGTAGTCTAAACCTATAACCAAGTCATCACCATTTACTGTCCGCCCAAAGTTCAAGCTTAGAAGCCAAGAAACCGGATCATGAAATGCAAGGTAGATGTGTCATTAGAGGACGTCGTGATAGAGGACGTCGTGATGGGACACTACCTTTTCTTCAACAGTTGGCATAACTACCAACTCCAATCTTCAAATGTGACCGAGGTGGCCTCCTCGATACTAAATCAATAAAGCTCATACTATAGTGCTTATAATCACGCACTTTACAATAACATAATCATAACAAATTTTTTTTTCAACATAACAATAACATAACATAATATCCCCCACTTGAGATGAACAATGGGAATTCTGGGTCTTCAATGATCTTCGAAATGCCGTTTGCGGAAAGCGTGATTTCGAACCTTTCCACTCGAACCTTGAACTAAGGCAAATGATGACTTCCCAATCACAAATAAAGACTACAGGGCAGGCTAAGGTGTATAGGTGTATCGAAACAATATATCGGGTTGACAAAATGAAAGGCATGGCTCTCGAAGGGTGTATCTAGGGGTATCTTGCACTAAAGATGAGTGCAACAAAAGGGTTTCACATGGGGTCGAAAAGTCGAGGTGACTAATCGATAGACTCACAATGGTAGGCTGTTTGGGTGATAATCCTATACACGCTTCTAAAAGTTAAAAGTCCAAATACATCGAGCTAACTCAACATACCTCGTCTATGGTCTCAAATGATGCAAAGGCCAAGTTCTAAAGTTTACAAGCTACCGCACACTCATAATTTGGTGGATTTGGGGTAAAATATTGGAAACGGATAAGGCTAATCTCACCATATAATATCAAGGGTTGTATGTGCTCTGCTAAGGTCTAATCCAGTTAGGTTAAGAAAAACATGTCAAAATTTTAAAATGGCATAATTTTTCAAAATAAACTAGAAAAATGAGGGCGAAATAAAGTTCAAGAGATAATTCTACTCCGTCCCCCCACTTGAATTGTACAAAGTCCCTTTTGTACTACTAGGCATAAAAAAGGTGAAGAGAAGGTAGATTAGAGCGAGAACTTCCCCAAATTTGCTCCATTAAAGAAAAGGCACTAAAAGAAACGCCTTCAGATAAGCGCCATGAACACACTTCAATCCCTGAAATCACAATACCGACAAGCATAATTCTAAAAAGAAAAAAATGAAAAACGAAAAACAAACCTAACTCACTTTTAGGAATCACGGCATTTAGCGCATGCAACAAGCTTTTAAACCACTTGGTGTCCCAAGTGGACGAGTAAAGTCTCGTGAGGGTTTATAGGGAACACACCCACAAAGTTCATTTAAAAACTAATACAAAGTTACTGTGTTTTAAAATGAAAGAATTAAAGCAGAGGAGTTATGTCGTAACTTTTGGAGGAGTTACTACCGTAACCGAAAACCCGAATGAGCCGCAAGCGAGAAGTTACAGAACCACCGAGATGGTATTACGCAGTAATTGGTAATGCGCCAAGAATTATGCCGCTAAAATGTTGGTTACTGCAGATCACAAAGATGAGTTACGCCAGTAACTCTGTGAATCAAGAACCGCATCAAAGAATTACTTCATCGCTTCTCGCAAAAATAGTTAGAAAACACGAAACCCAACAGAAAAGGAAATAAAACAAAAGAAAGGGATAATTCGGGTTGTCTCCCGAAAGAGCACTTTTCTTTATTTACGAAGTTTTTGTTAGACTCGAGCCGCTGGGCTTCTACATGGGGCCTTAGGACTTCCCCGACTTCTTCCATGTCTTTCATTAAGTTACCTAACCCACCCCGCATTTGTGGCAAAGGCGAGATATTCTTTGGTTTCAATTTTTCGGATCTTGCAAAATTTTTCTTCCGACCCCAAATGGTATCGCGTAAACTCAAATTTTTCGGCTATAATAGGTGGTGACCTCTTAAATGGGATGCCAAGAAGCTTGCATGGAAAAGCATGAAGCATGTTGATGAAGAATGTCAATGAGAATGGTCATAAAAATGAAGATTTCTCTTCTTATGAAGATAAAGCCCACTGAGGCGTACACTTTTCTTTTCTTTGAGGAACGGGACCTGAAGTGTTATCTACATACGCCATAGTGTTGAAGAACGAGACATGAACTGATGTGAACAGACGTCATAGCAGATTGAATATCAAGGTTGAGTTGCTTGAACTCGTGAATTATGAGATATCAATCCATTTGTTATCCATACTTTAAGCCAATCCATGTAGTGAAGGATCAAAGTATCTCGCGAATCCCAGTAGGACTACCGCACTAACATTGCTTGATCGCATATATATTGGTTAGTGACATTAGTATCCAAACCCTTTGGGGTTTCACGGTCCACCTTGATTTTGCAATCAGTAAACGCTTTCCGGTAGGAACTGCTTAAGTCCAAGATCCTTAAACATTCTACCGCATCGGTATCCACTTATGGCAAGGTTTATGATTGTTAAGCTTCTTATGCACAGTGGAAGACTTATTGATATTCCTAGACTCCAAAGATTTAGCAGTTGGTATCCATCTAGGTGAAGTTTTAGGTTTGTTTTGCTTCTTATGCACTGAAGATGACTTACTAAAAGTCCTAGACTTAACAGGTTGAACCTTAGCACTGTTTATAGTCTTAGTGGATTGTATCTTAGCATGAGCATTAACTTTATTCAGGGATTTTGAAAGACAATTATCATGATTAGCTTTAAAGACACATTTAAGACAAATCGAGCAAATAGGTTGATTAGATTTAGATAAAGATCTAGAGTTCTTAGAGTGATTTGCTACGGGAATTGTTTTAATTGAAACACAACTACTCTTAGATGCAAGCCAATCCCTAGACTTTTGTGGAGTTTTCCTAGGTAATGATTTACTACTACTAGCAATGCCTTGAAACCTCGTAGAATTCATCACCCTAGGTCTTGAACCTAAAATTCCGTCTTTTTGAATCTATGCCTTTTTCCTAGCTTCTTCTAGATAATAATTCTTCTACAAGTCATCCATATCATATGAATTCTGAATTTTAATGCTTGGTTTTGACACATTTTTTGAACCAATCCTAGAGGTGCCGAGTAGAAGTAGCCGCATGTTGAGGTTTAGAGGAACTAGAAGCATAATTTTAGGCAACTCAGTGAAGTGACTGTTTTGACAAAACTTGTTTCTCATCAACTTAGGAGGCAAAAAGGTTTTTGAAAATTTTGGTCTTTCGGATATAAACGCTAGAGTCGCCTAACAACGGACCGGATTCTAATGGGATGAGAAACCTGTTTCCCCAAGGTTGATGGTTTTGTAAACTTAGTGTTCACTCTTTTCCCTACAGTTCTCCTAAGCTCATTTTTTAAGGCAACAATAGCGAAACTTTTTTCCTCAAGTTGAGTTTGAGTTCATCAATTTTTGCTATCAAAGAGTTTGTTTGTTCTATTGACTTAGTTCTAGCTTATTTGATGAGTCACTTAGTTCTATATGATGCTTACTCAAAGACTCATTTTCCTTTAGTAATTTGGCCACACAAACCGCTAATTCAACATTTCTCATTTGAATATCATCAATAGCATTAGCATCAGAATTACTTGTAACCAAATTATTTTTCACATGCATACCAGAAATATGTTTCTTCAGATTGTAAATGGTTGAGTCTTTGTCTTGAAGCTGATCTTTCAAAGTGTTAATTTCAAAAAGTTCACCGAATTCAGGAAGTTCCGGATTTTTACATGGTTTGTTAAGTTGAAAACTTTCTTCTTTACTTTGTATCGCAATTTCAAGTGAAATGCAATGTTTTTCAAGATTTGAGAATTTGTTTGAAAGTTCATTAAAAGCCTTTTTATCAACCATATCTTTTGTTTTGAAACATTTAATCTCGTGACCTCACTTACGTAACATTTATCAAGTCATGTTCAAAGATCATGATCGCTTGTTTAAGTACTTTAGCAGACGTACTATGTTGAACAATTAAGGGTACCTCATTACATGACACCTGCTCAATTTTCGGTCCGATATCCGCATCCACATCATGTGTAATAAGAGTCACTGGAACCGGGCCGTGTCGCTTATCTATCTTTGAGTCTCTATATTCGTCAACGATCCACCATCCGGTGCTTTACTTTACTCAACACTACAATCTTTTGATTGTGCCGCACATTCATTCCCCTTTCTCGACATCGCATCTACTTCTTGTATGTTAGGAGTAATCGAACAACCGTTACATCATTATTGGTTGTCTCGACATTCTCATTCAAGAACACCATTCTTCAACTGATACATTACCCAACTCATCACAACTATCTCTCAACCGCACTGCATCTCATCCGCCATCTTTCCGAGTAACTTCCTCAATATACTTCTCCACATTATCCATGAGATGGATAAGTGTCTCTATGAACACGCTAATTTCCATTCCGCAGTGTTCTTGAAAGACATTTCAGTCATGTCTTGATCATAACTGATGTAAATTCCCCACAATGAATGACTTAAATGGTTGTGGATCACTTGAAGTGCAGCATCAGAACTATCCTTTTGAACCTTCTTCACAAGATGTAGCTCCAATTGCTCTAAGTTTAACAACAAAGTTCCTGTTAATGTAGATAAGTCCTGACGGAAGAGGGCAATACATGTTCGTTCCGTTGTTATGGGTAGAAGTAACATGAGGTGAGAGTGAAGTTGTTGATAGGGTATAATGCAGCATTCCTATGCGTAGCATACATTATCATTGTTGTCCATAACATCATACAATTTAAGCACTTCTGAAATCACTAAATCAGGAGTGTAAGACATGATGTTGCCGCGGTACACGATTTTACAAGTCCGTGATTTAAACCGAGAAATTGAATCTTTCACCGGATTTTACAAAATCAAGAAGCGTTAAGCAATGACGATAAGAGAACGTTAAGATGATCGATGGATCAACACAATGATAGCCAATTGTGTGTTAGGAATTATGATTGTTTGTAGGATTAGCTGAGATGTTTTTTGGTTGAGATTTGGATTGGTTAATGCCCGTTTTTACGGAGAAATTTAGGTTGATAAGGTTTTAAAATGTACCTTTTTGAGGGGTTGTTTAAGCCCTTATTTGATCACTTTTGTATCCGTTATTACTTAATATCGTTCCTTTTCACTTTTTAGGTATCTTGAAGGAAAATTGCTGGAATGACACTTATTCGGACGAAAAGGCGCGAATATACGAAGAAAATGGCCAAAGTCAAGAATCGAGACACTCGTGCTACCGAATCGGGCGACTCAAGGCCAGTTCTAAGAGGGGACGACGTCAGTTCAACTAGAGACGCCGACAAATTTTGTGACGACTCAAGAGCCAAACCGCTCATTTACAAGTGACGCCAGTTTTAAAAGAGTAGCGCCGCCGCATTTACCTAGATTTGATCCGCATCGACGCCGTAGGAAACAAAGAGGACTCCGTCACAAGCATAAGGTGACGCCGCCGCAAGACTAACGCGGCCAAGACGAAACCCTAATAACATGGCCACCGACGGCGCACAAATTAAAGGGTGACGTCGTCGCATGTGTAATCTTATATATAGAATCCGAATTTTTCAGTTTTCAGTGTGTAGTCTTTTGGAGTAAAACCTAAACCGAACCAAGGCCGTCTTGTACAAGATTTTAGGTTCCATACCCTATCTTACATCAAGATAAGTGTTTTACTTCATTAATTTAATTATGTCTTCCTTTGATTGTGTGTATGCTTGCATGTTCCCCATGTCCGGCTAATTTACTTGTGTGTTTGCTTAGGTAGTATGAAACTTAGTTATTGAATATTGATTGGTTGTCTCTTATCTTAATTGTGATTGACCTAGTATTGCGATAGGTCATTCGTTGTGTTTGTAATGCTTTATTAATCTTTGATGAACCTTATTTTATAATAGCCTAGAGTAATTGTAGGCTAGTCATCCAAAGAATACCTTAGAGTTAAAGATTATAAATCCTAGAGATTTTGTAGTCATTAACCTTTGGTAGCTTCAAAGAGTTAGGGATAAACGCATACCCTACGAATCTTTTAGAGATACAACGCAATTAAGAATAAGGACGTGACAATTCAACCACCAATAGGAGATAACTAGGGAGTAATAAAGCCTAAGCAAATACATTTGTAACTATCATACGAGAACACAACAATAGACATAGACTACCCTCACCTTAGTTTAGATAATTAGATAAGTAGAAGTAATCGGTAGAAATACCAACCTCCCAAATCCAAACCCCGAGATTCGTACCTTTCCATTTCCAAAAAAACATAAAAAGATAAAAATAATCTTCCTCAACCCCAACCTTAGCGTAGTAACTCCTCACTAGCATTCCTATTCCCTTAGAGAACGATATCAATTCCTCTGGCTTACCCTAATACTACACTACAACGATTAGGTTCACTGCCTAGGGTGTTGAAAAACTTGCTCAACGAAAAAGGAAGTTTCTTTGACTCGAACCACGCTGTGGCGTTATCATCAAGTTTTTGGCTATGTGAATAGAATAGCTAGTTATGAGTCCACCTCGTTTAGGTTTCCTTGCTTGATTCCTATCAAGTAAGCTTTTTTCCCACTTTTAGCTTCCTCGTAGTCTATCCCCCTTCTTCGTGACCTTTGTTAGTAACCCCATCACTTTTCATCATAGAAGGTAAAAACCCACCACCATTCATCAACCTACCACCAAATGACCCGCTAAGAGGCCGTACTCTTGGTGAATACTTAAGACCAAGCCACCTTGGCTATAGAAACACCATTGAGCTTCCCGACCAAGCCCAAACTACGGCCCTGCGATCTGACACCATCCGGTTGGTGCAAAACAGATGTGCATTCTATGGACTTCGTTCCGAAGATCCTAATCAGCATCTTAAGGATTTCCTTAAAATTGTCGATTCCATCGACCTTGATGCTACTAATCGGGAGACCACGCGTCTGCGTCTCTTCCAATTCTCTCTACGGGACCAAGCTAGTAATTGGCTTGGCGACTTCCGCCGGCTCCATCTCAAGTTGGGATGATCTCACCTCTAAGCTTCCTTGCTCAATTTTTCCCACGAGGGAAGAACCACTAAGCTTAGGAATGATATCTTAATGTTCCAACAACGTCAAGGTGAATCTCTCTACGAATCATGGACTTGATTCAAGGACTTACTCCATAAAGTCCCTCATCATGGCATTGATCTTTGGCTTCAAGTCCAACTCGTCTATGATCATGTCAACTTCCCCACCAAGCGATCCATTGACCAAGCGGCCGGTGGAAAACTTAGTGATCTCACCGCGGAAGAATCATGGGGCAAAATAGAGGACCTTTCTCTCTATGACAACGAAAGTTGGAGTGACCCCCGTGAGTTGCCCAAAACCGTTAAGGTAATCTCCTTGCCTCCGATTGACTCACAATCTTCCGACCGTAGGATGCTCGAGCTTGAAGATCAAGTTAAATTCCTAATGAGCTCCTACGAAAATCCTAAGTCTTCACGCCAAGTGAACAAAGTTTCTTCCTCGTGTGAGCCATGTAGTGGTCCTTAAAACACGCGCACTTGCACAAGATTCCCCGAACAAGCTTCCGTTGACTACGCATCCTCGCATACTAATGGAACGGGAGGAAGATTCCCTACAACACTCGGACCTAGGACTTTTAATGACGCCCGAGAAGCATGGAAGGGCAAGCCCGACTTTTATTGGTGACAAACTAAAGAATTCACATCCAATGATTTCTCATGGCCTCCATCTCACGGCCCTAACCAACAAAACATTGAGGGGATGTTGCAATACCTAGTCGCATCCCAAGAAGCTCAAATAGCTAAGCTCTCGGACCGTTTTAACCAACAACAAGCTGAGATGGATAGGAAGATAGATATCCTCTTGAAAGCCATGACCAATAGTGATAGGAAGGTTAATGCTATCTCAACTCCCGAAACTTCCGGTGTAGAGATTAATGACCCAAGTAAGCTAGCTAAGCACGTTCAATTCGTCAATATCATCACCTTAGTGAAACCTAATAGAACAAATGACGAAGCGAACCATGAAACGATACTTGAGGATAGTGAGACACCTAGGAATGAAACAACCGAGGAAGTAGATGAAGTAGACAATGACTATTTCAATAAGTTTCCTACGGAAGAAGAACTATCTACCACCCTCACTTAGTCGTGACCTCCGTCAATGTATGTTAGGAGAAGTCGTAGGATCAAGTTTGGGAACCCTTGGAATCTTAACATACCATGTTGCATAGACACCTTTTTAGGCAAAGGCCTACATTGACCGCAAGTCCCCAATAAACATAATGACTTGCACCTACTATAATTGGGTAATGAAGAAGCCTATCACAACTAGGCAAGATCCCGATAATCCTAGGGTTAGTTGCAATTTTCTTGGTAGAGTTAAAGGGATTGCCATTATATGTAGGTAGTTTCATTTCCCTCTGGTTCATAATAGTGGATGACATTAGTACGGCCATAGATCCAAGCTTGTCCCACGTTATTCTAGGAAAACCTTTCGTAGAAAACACCGGGATGACTTATGATCCATCATTAGGAATAGTGCTATTCAAGGATGAGACCGATGATGTAGCCTACCAAATGCCGTTTAAGATTGAGAAGTTTTCATCACTCTCCAATGATGAAAAGGAACTTAAACTATCGGTCTACTATAGGAATGAGGAGGATAAGGAGCAGAAACAACTGATTACTTTTTCTCGTTTTCTGAGCTACTTATAAATTTTTGGAATTTTCCAGGTCTTAATTTTCCAAAAAATCTGTAAACATCCATTCCATAAGCATTATATCCTAGTTTAGTAGAGTCCTATATATATTGTTACCGCCAATTTTACGCGAAGGTTTCGTTTGTTTTCTTCAAGTGTGCAGGTTTAATTTACCAAGAAGAAGATACATAAGATGAGAAGGTTTTAACCCAAACATTCTTCTTGAAGAAAGATGTAACCACCACTTTACACGGATCTTACCGAGCTAATCAGGGGAGTATTAGTTTCTTTCGTCTATTATAACCTTCCATTATCATAACTTTGATATTTTCGGGGAACATTGGGGACAATGTTCAGTTTAAGTGTCGGGAGGGAAAATAAAATGGGAACTTTGAAACTATGCTTATCCTTGATTATTTGCTTTGTCCAATTGCATTTGTGTAATAAACCATGAGAAATATCGGTTAGGGTAATTTTGGCACCAAATTTAAAAATTTTCATGACATATAGGAGTGGGCCATTAGTCTTAATAAAGCGTCTCATAGATATGAAATTATATGACTAGCACAAAAACCCTTTACCACTTAAATTCCACCCAAAATGTGAGGATCGCCCTTAGATTAGTAGGAATTAAAGCATTCATCTTTAATGCTTAGAGTGTGAACCGGTAGTATAATAGATTCTAGAACTTGTTTTGTGATGCATCCCGAGATCGCTAATAAGACTACACTTGTGTAGTTAGGAATAACTAAATGATAAGAGGCATTAGGATAACCCTTGTTTGATACCCGTAATATAATTACTTCTTCCACATCGGTTGAGTAATTCCCCCACACATTTGCGTTGTACTCATCTTTAGTACACGATACCCCTAGTTAACCCTCAGAGCCTATCCTTTTCGCGGTTCTCGTGATGTTTCGGTTTTCTGGAATATCAATGAAGAGCATTGTTTACAATCCACCCCCAAATGTACACCCAAATCGCCTTAGCCTATCTTGTATGCACTCACTTTTAATGCATTATTGTTATCACACTAAACCCTTAGTTCAATTATCTATTTGCTTGCATAAGTTGCTAAGTCGAGTCATATCCTTTGTACACAGTTTTGGGACGATTGGGACTCATGGGAAAAGTTAAATTTTATGAGATGACGGGAAGGGAACGTTAAATTCAAATTTCCTTTATTTGCATAATAATGTACTCCAAGTGTTTTGATCTTTTAAATTCTGGTCAAATTAGTGCTAGAGTAATAAAAACTCAAGTGTAGGGATGTGCTTATAAATCCCTATCATTTTGATGTTATTGTAGAGGATGGTAGAGTAAAAGTGTATGAAAAAAAAATAGAAAAAGAGAAAAAAAAAAAAAAAAAAAACATATTGGCTACCATCCTACATCTATCCTATAAATTTATGTTTGTTTGTTTGGTTATCTAGAGTCTAGAGTGTCGAAGTCTTGGCTTAGTAGCCTGTGCATTCTTAGTGCTTGTAACATAAATTTTTTGACTTGCCACCACTAAATAGCCTATCCCACCAAACCCTTTGTTTCCCTACCGTAAGCCTAACATTACAACCCTTTAAAAGACCTCTTGGATAGTCTTTCCTATCTGCTTACGCCAAAGCGATGGAGGTTTGATTTAGTATCAAGCCTATGGTAATCTATGTACTAGGACCGGTTAATGAGTGTTTATCTTCCATTTCCAATTTGTTATATTTATATACACCCGAGAGATGTGAGTATCCAAACACCCCATGTCAGGTGCTAGTATGTAATTTCCGTGCTTGTTATGACTTTTGCGGGGCTTATATGTGTTGTGGATCGTTCTAAACTAATGCTTCGTGACCCCTAACTTATAAATTGATTGGCTAAAAGCACATTTGCTTGAGGACAAGCAAATACCAAGTGTAGGTATATTTGATAAGGTTTTAAAATGTACCTTTTTGAGGGGTCGTTTAAGCCCTTATTTGATCACTTTTGTATCCGTTATTACTTAATATCGTTCCTTTTCACTTTTTAGGTATCTTGAAGGCAAATTGTTGGAATGACACTTATTCGGAAAAAGGCGAATATATGAAGAAAATGGCCAAAGTCAAGAATCGAGACACTCAGTGCTGCTGAACTAAGGGACTATCGTTCCAAAAGGGGACGGCGCCTTCAACTAGAGACGCCATCGGACAAATTTTGTGACGACTCAGTAGCCAAACTGCTCATTTACAAGTGACGGCTTCATGTTTTAAAAGAGTAGGGCGTCGCAAATCCAAACCTTAGTTTAGATAATTAGATAAGTAGAAGTAATCGGTAGAAATACCAACCCCCCAAATCCAAACCCCAAGATTCGTACATTTCCATTTCCAAAAAAACATAAAAAAGATAAAAAATAATCTTCCTCAACCCCAACCTTAGCGTAGTAACTTCTCACTAGCATTCCTATTCCCCTAGAGAACGATATCAATTCTCGTGGCTTACCCTAATACTACACTACAACAATTAGGTTCACTGTCTAGGGTGTTGAAAAACTTGCTCGACGAAAAGGAAGTTCCTTTGACCCCGAGCGACGCGTGTAGCGTTATCATAGGTCTAAAAACATAAAAACCTTAATAACTTCTGTTCGGGAGATTTAGGCCTCGAAGGTTGACCCGAATAAACTTTTGTTTTTTCTTCGTGCCATTCTCCTCGTTCTCACGGTCATTTTGATGGATAGAACGCTGAAAACGGAGTTACGGTTCAAAAGTTATGGTCGTTTGAAGTTTTGTCGGGAAAAGTCAATAAACGACCTGGAGACAACTCGCGACCTTAGACAACTCGCACTGTCAACTCAAGCTGATGACAACTCGCTTAATAGATAAGTCTCATGAAGCACAACTCGCATAAACAGACAACTCGCTTAATAGACAAGTCGCATAACACAACTCGCATAATAGTCAAGTCGCTTAGAATACAACTCGCTTAAGCTACCAACTCGCTTCCAAGACAACTTACTTAGGCGACAACTCGCTTAAGTGACAACTCGCTCTAGTGACAACTCGCTTCAAAGAACAAACCAACTCGCTTCCAAGAAAAGTACTACGGTAGGCGTAAAACTCGTGTTACAATATTCAAAAACGCCAGCTTTTCAAATAAAAATGCACCCAACCACGATGATTTAATCCTTCCAAATCAAAACCTAAACACTTATGATGATTCTAAACACAAAAGTACAATAAAAATCCAAACTTTATCACTAGAAATGATCAAAATGATGCAAACTACTCTAAACTCATTCAAACCCAAAAACCTTATGAAAACCACTAGAAATCCAAGAACATGAAAGATGAGTGATCAAACCATGGCTCTGATTCCAATTGTTAGATATTGGTTTTCATAAAAACATCACATAACAATATATGGGTCGAATTATACAAGAGTTTAAAGAGAGAAAGTAGGAGATGGGAGCCTTTCTAGAGAGAAAGTGAACAAAAGAAGAAGTTAGATTAAGTGAAAGGTCCCAACCTCTACCTGGGAGAAGAAGGTATTTATAGTTACAAACTACACGTCATCCTTCTGGATCGTGGATCGCGTATAGGGGTAAAGACCCGGCCCTTCCTCCACGGCATGTTCTCTAAACTAATCTACGCTAATAACTAACTAATAAACAAGTAAATAACGATATGTCTACGAGCTAACTTGTGCTAGATTATATTTGGGGTGACCGACTCTTCACTATGGAATTTCTAATTCCTAACACTTTGTGTACGTGATGGTCTTAATTAAGCTACATCTTATACAGGTTTTGAGAAAATAATAAGAATTTTAGTGTTTCCTTGTATATTTATTAATTATCATTTATACTTATTATTTGCAAATTAATGTCGATGTAATTAGAATCTAACAAGTTGGTCGTTTCTTTTTCAATTAGCGTAACTAAATAAATGAATTTAAACCGGATCTAATTGTAATTGGCAAAAGTTTTTTCATTCATTTTGCAATCTTCGTAGCTAAAGCCTTAGGATGGATCTAGTTAGTGTAGTTTTGCTTTTTTCTAGATTGTTTTGTAACTTTTGCTTCTAGTGTTATGCTAGTAGTTTTTTTAATATATTTCTGTCTTTAAAAAAAAACAAAAAAAAACTGAAGCTAATGCTAAAATTTCTTGTCACCTTTCTCTAAAAAGCAATTTGTACCATCTAACTTTTGATCTAACAAATAAATTAGCTCCACAAGAGTGAAGGGTATCATGGCTAAGCCATGCTTCTTCATTTGGGCCCTACATGTGTCACATCGCTTCAACACACCCATTTAAAAATACCCCTCATTCACAACTAACCCAAACCTCTTCACTTGGGCCCCACCCACTCAAACTACACACACTCATTCAAACACAAAACACAATTTAAAATCAAAAAAGAAAATAAAGTTGTTGTCTTTTTACACTTCCCTACAATTGGAAACCGGCGAGCCATGGTGGTGTCGTAGCTAAGAGTGGCGAGTGGTGGCGAGCCATCCACATCGGATTGACGAGGTTTGCTCGTTGTGATACCCTTCACTCTAAATCTCAATTATTTTGGTTATCAAACGAAGTCATCATTTCACTACTAAATGCAGAGAAAAGTTCAATATATAACTCATATTTGTCATAAAACCAATCAACCAATCATAGCCACTCATTTCTTTTATTAAAATATATTCACCATTTTTTAAAAATTAAATATCTCACAAACCGTTAATCGTTACGCCAAAATCATACATATTCACGACGAAGAATTAAATTATCTTTACATGATTATCGATATATCTTTGGCACGATTAACTTTTTTAAATTTCGCCTAAAATCACATGTGATTTGTAAAAATCACACGTGATTTACAAATCACATGCCATTTTCCTACGAAATTAAAAAAAACTTCGTCGAAAGATATAACAACGCATCTCATCTATAAAGATAATTTAATTCTCGTCAACGATCAGTATTTTTTGAAATCAGATTCTGGTTTCTCAGAAAATATGTTGTTTTAAAAAAAAGATAGAAAATAATTTTTTATTAATTTGAATAAAAAATTGATGGTTATGATTGGTTTATTGGTTATATGACAAATACATGGATCTCAACTCAATGCAAAATAAAATATGGCTAAAGAATCATTGAGTTATGGAGCGTTTGGGCAACATTGAATGACCTTTATGAAGTTATGGGCTTTTTTATGAGCCTTGTGCCTCTGAATGAAACAACACAAGGCCACAAAAGTGTACACGACAGTACGACACCACATCATAATTTCTAGCGTATATATATATATATATATATATATATATATATATATATATATATATATATTTTTAATATTTCTATAGACTTTTTAGATTTTTGCAACAAGTTTTTAGTTGACTTACAGTCACTACTACATATCAGGTCTTTAGCGACAGTCGTTTCCGTCGGGAATCCGTCGGTATTAGTGGTTTTCGACGGATTTGTGAGTTGTGACAGATATTGTGTGTCGGGAAATCCATGGTCGGTAATTAGTATTTGTTGGAATTATGTCGGAAACAGGGACAAATGATATCCGTCGGAATTTCGTTGGTAATATTTCGTCGAGAAGTGCTGGGTATTATTCTCGTTGAATGCCGAATTACAATCGTCAGAAATCTGCTTGGAAAATTGTAGAAGGTAAAGGGTCATAATTGCCGTGAAATAGTTGTCGGAATGACATTGGAAGAATACTTATAAGTGGACATTATAGCTAAAATTTATGTAATTATGTATTTGAAATAGCTTAAATGAAACCAATAAATAAAAAAGATAATTCAATAAAAATATCTATTACAAGATGTTTATCATCCACATTCGAAAAGTTGCATTCAATTCAAAATTCAAATCGAACCATCCAAAATATACAAAATGAAATTAGAGTATTTAATCCAAATATTCATGTGTTCTCGGTTGATGCATGTGTTCCACTTCTCGCACTTGATGTTCCACTTTTCGTAGATTTATGACCGCATCTTGCATTTCCAATCGTGATCTCATTTGTGTGTTATCCACTTGCAATTTCCGCCTTTGTCTCTTCCAAAATTTGCACCTGCATAGTATCAATCCCCATTAAAATGCTTAAAACTTATAGAAATGACTTATGTAAACAGAATATTGGAACATTAAAGATAACAATGAAAAGTGCTGTGAACAGAAAATTCTGCCAAACACAACAAAGACACTTAGCACAAACACAACAAAGACACTTAGCATATGAGTCTATCTCCAGTAAGCATAGGAGTAGATCTCCACCAAATAAAGAAAGATAAAGCCATGCATTAAAACACAATACTTTGCGTTTACAGGCACTTATTTCAATCTTCTAGATGCTTTAAGAAGTTTAACAGCAACAAGAAATCACATTTCAATCAGATTCAAGCTAAAGGAAGCTCATAATTTTCGACAACTATACCTCCAATAAAGACCTAACGTAACCTAACTAACGGCAACAACAAATTACATTCAATTCACAAATATTCTACTGGATTTACCTAAAACGAGCTCATAATGTTTAACAATTACACCTCCTGTAAGACCTAACATAAATAACTTGCATTCAAAATCAAATTCATATTACAAGTATTCTAGTTTCTACCATATTAGCTCAAACAAAAGTTAACTGGCTACGTTAGCAAAATTACATTCAACCTCAGCTTGAATTCACACATATCCTACTAAAATTAGCAATAAAACAAACTAAATTCATGTATAAGCATTGATTTATGGCTTTTCTCATATTAATGGAATGCAAAAGGCTTGTACGATGAGGATAAAGATAAAAGTAGGCAATAACTAACAAATACCTTGCAAAATCAATGCACCCGACATTATATAAGAGAACACGATCCTCCCTGTCAACAACAAGAAAACTCAATGGAACTACTTTTCTACCAGGCGGCTGTTATAAATGTACTAAGGGAAAATAGCAGGAGCATGTCATATTAATTCTTAAATTTAGATTATAAAACTTAAGATATGATCACGATATGATCACGATATATATCTAGCATCTGGAGATCACGATGATGATATTAATTATCAAGGTTGAAAAATAATGAAAGTATCGATTTATGTAAAAGTCACTACATGATTAGTAAAGATAATTTAAAAGCACATCCATGAGTAGTTTGGACACAAACCTGTGAAGAGAACTCGAAAGACTTCTTACTTTCTGCCACAGTCTTCAAAATTTCCAACACAACTCTAGAATTACAATGTACCAGGATCGTGCAACCATTAGAAATGAAATCATGACCAAGAATTGCTAGGTGTTGATCCTGTGTGAATGTGTGATGGGCAGAAGAGCTAGAAGAGCTTGAATTAGCCGATGTACAGGTCACCATGAGCCTGGAATCCCCCCGTGTACCCAACCCAATTATGTTACCTTCCTTCTTCCCTCTCGTGGCTTCCTCCCATAGATCAAAGTCCTTAGGTGGATGATCACTAGCGTTTGGTCCATATTTCTCTTCATAGCAGCTTAACCAATATCCTATAATTCATACGAAAAGGTGCCAGTAAAAATTTATTAGATTAAGTGCTTAATCTATCATGTAATTAAAAGAAGATGAAAATAAATTACCGCCACTTGTTTAAGATAGGTGTGATGTACTCCTATGTTTCGCTCCCCAACGCTTCCTCTGTTCCAGTTCCGCTCCTTGGCGCTTCAGTCTGACACTTTTGTGCTAGTAAGAGTATGATGGTAAGCTCCTAATACACTTACAGGCCGCTATTTTTGGTTTTCCTACATAAGTTGTCATTAGTTAAGAGTTTACAAATTGATGTATAAAGTCCAAAACTGCTAATAAGTGAATCTAACAAACATAACTATGCTAAAATCTGTTTCGTTTAATGTTATCCAGCATACAAATTCTATTACACTATGAGCACACATAAACAAACAATTTTATGCAAAACAGTTATAAATATCAAACAAAAGACTAGACTACTACCTAGCTAGTGATACCAAAAAACAGGAAATACCATGTTTCTTGATATATCAGGCTAGGTACAGAAAGATTCAAGAAGAACTTCATATGAAAGGTTAGAAGAACATTTTGTTTAAAGCAAAAGAAGCCAATTAAGCAATAATTAGATCCATGAACCCTTTTTGAAAACACTAATTTTCATAATTACAATCTTGCAATTATGTGTTTGTAAATTTGAGCCAAAAATCATAATTTTCATATGTAAAGTTGTCATATAAAAACATAGCTGTTTCCTTATTTTTATTCCAGATGGGCTTCTACACATTGCAGTTTGATAGAAGCAGGCTAGTTTTAGGTTCAACAGAACACACACACACAAAAAATATATGCTTTTAACAGAGATCCAAGATTCAAAATGTTGACCCACTACCTATTAAGCTGAGATTTGTACTATAACTTCTTTTAATATCTGATGTTTCGAAAAAAATATGTCGCGGTTTGATTCGCCTCCAAACGGTCAAGTTTAATCACACAAGCTGACCACTTGTGAATGGCCAACCGTAACAAACTTAAAACAGTCTGGAAGCAAATGCAATTAAGATCAAAAGGAGTATAGTGTTTCCCCAGGTCGTTAAGTCCCAACGAGCCGTGCGAGAATAATCAAACGTGTAGTGATCGAGATAATTTGAACGGATAAGGAGATATGATTGATTATACTAAGGAAAAAGTATATAAATTACAGAGGCTTAAATGCAAATTAAAGGAAATTAAAAAGATAAAAAATATTAAATAAACGCTATCACTATTTTTAAAATCTAATGTTTTTGATTTTATGTTTTATAAAACTTAACTTAAAACTACGTGACGTACACAAGAAAATGTGAAACTAAAGCAATATAAATCCTAAAAATATGAAAATGACATTTTTACAACCCTAATGATAAAAGAAAATTTATAGAAAAATAAAATTATTTTTATAACTAATTATCTAATTATTATTAATTAAAAACTATTTTTAACTATTTAATTATAACCTAAAATACAAGAAAATATGAAATAAGGCTAGAAAAATAAAATTATGACTTGGAAAAATCTAAAATAACAAAATAGAATTTTAAAAACTATTTTTATATTTTTTTGATTATTTTTGTATTTTCTAGGAATTAAAATCTATTTAAAACTACTTAAATTGCTTAAAAATACAAATTTAACTAAGAAAAATCTGGAAAAATATTTTTTTGTCTTTTTATATTTATCTTAACTTAAGAAAAATGAAAAATTATTTTTTTGAACCTTTTCTTAATTAATTGTATTAAATGCTAATTAAAAATGCTTAAAAACTAATTAAAATCAAGAAAAATAGCAAACTGACTTGGAAAAATCTGAAAATTTCAAGAAAAGTCTAAAATAATATCAGGAATCTAAGAAAAATAGAAAAACAGGTGCTTGTGTGTAAGAAAATGAGACTGTAATGCAAGTGCTTATGCAATAAGCATTTGGAATAAGCACAAGGGTCCAACTGAGCACCAATCTCACATAGAAGCTGTAATAGGCTACAAGTACTCTAAAACAACAAATTGCAACTATCCTAGGTCACTGAATTGCAAATCACAAAGATTTGAATGATTTAAGTTTTAAGTGCTAAAACAGAATTAGCCACTGCTTTGTGGCTTAAAAATAAGTCACTCAAATAAGCTGGAAATGAAAACCAATTGTTGGAACCTAAACTAAACCTGGCTAAGACCTTATAATCCAAAAACCAGACCTAGAAAAGCTCTTATGAGCTCACGTGCAAGCCGCAGTTTACAAAGCCGCACAATACGTGATTGGGTAAAATGCGTCTCAGCCCCCTGTGCCGCAATGTGCACTTTTGCCCTTTTTGACAAGCTCATTTGGAGCTTTTGAAAAATTATTAAAAATCAACAAAAATCCTAATAAGAAACTAGACCTACTGAACTTATAAAACCCAGAGTTTCATTTGATTTGGCCTAAAACTGAGCTCATGAAAATTCATCTTAGTTGGGCTCAAAATGGATTTTTCAAGTTTTGACTTCTGACACAGAAATGGAAAGTTGACTTATATGAGATTTGCAACCAATTTAAGGACTGAAATTGATGTTATATGATGAATTAAACTTAATGCAAACTATATCTATGTATTTTAAACACAAAACAAGTGTTTGCTTTTTAAAAATCCTAACAGTTAAGCTGTTAAGATAGTTAAGGTGTGATTTTGACTTTTAAGGTTAGCAGATGCAATATTATGACTGCAATGAGTCAAATGAAGCTGCACAAGCCTAGAACAACCAGTCCTTAACTACCGAAAGCAATCCTAAAATATAGTCTAACCAACTGCTTCCAAACACCATTATCTATGGTGATTTGCAAGTAAAATTAAACCAACTGTTACACTAGCTCTAGCAGACACTTAAACTAACTTTAACTAACCTAATAACACTTAATCAACAAATTAAAACCAATCTACACCATAAGTACAGATAATGCAATTCGTTGAAAATGCACTTACATTTGGTCCTATCCACGATTGGATTGCCAAAGAACACAAGATCCATTTATCTATTCTAAACCAATAAACAACTCAATATTAACCCAAATCCGCCAAATGCATCAACCATTATCATCATCATTCCCAATTTTAACCCAGTTTGACTTTCTTTGACCAAGAACCAAGTTTGTTGGCGATATATAAGCTTACAAAGTCAGAATAGCTTATATAAGCTTAGTTGAACTCGGAAAAGCTATTTGAAGCTTGTGTAAGAGATTTTAAAATGGAAATTTGCAACGAAGAGTAAAGTAGTTAATAAACTTAAAACTTGATTAAACTTTAAAATTGATGTTTAAAAGTACATAACACTGATAATTCTACTAGAGTTTGGTACAATGAAACAAAAATATTACATCCTAGAGTTTAATTAAAACATGAACATAAAAAACGACATACTTAGAAATTTAAAACTAACTACTTGTTATTTCTTGCTTCTCTTCCTCTCTTTTATACCCAACTAGCTTCCACGTGTCCTTCTGATCAAATCCCACCACTCTTGTGAGCCAATGGATGAGTAGAGGTCATTTTGGCCATTGATCCAATTTTGGCGGGAAGGGGTATTTTGACCTCGGGGCTCAAACCGCCACTAGGGGGGTGGAGTAGATGTGATGATTATGGGTTGGTTTGATGAGATAAGGTGAGGTGAGAGGTGTTGGGAGGAGAAGGAATTGCAGGAGGAAGCGGTCAGTGGGGGAAGATAGCGAGGGATAAGTGGAGGAAAGGTGTTTGGGTTTCGCTGGTTTGACACAGGGGTCCAAAATGAAAGGTTCAAGGGTCCAAATGGTATATATGGCGGTGGGTCTAAATGGGTAAAGTGGTCAGCTGGATTAGGTTTATTATTATAAAGGACCATTTTGCAATTTCTCAAATTTGGAGGACCAATGCGCCATTATTCCAAAGTTGTCACAAGGTTCACTTTTGCCAAGTTCCAATAGTACAAGGACCAGTTTTGTCATTTTTCAAATTCCCAAGGACTATTTGTGACAGTTCAAAACTTCAGGGACTAAAGTTGTAATTTTGCAATTTTTGCTTTTAAGGACCAATTTTGACAACTCATGAATCCCTAAGGACTTAAAATGATATTTTTCTTTATTTAGATTTACGTGGACCTGCTTTTTGACAACTTTGAAACTGGGGGACTAAACTGCCAATTATGCAAACTTGATACGTTTTTCACCTGATTTTGATATTTTTACATTTAAAACATATAAAACACTTATTTGTGATATTTTTATCATTTTGATGCATTTGAGTGTTTTCTGGATGTTTCTTGCAGTTTAATTGGTACAAAAATGATGAGTATTTAGACACTCATCACGGTTATGTTGAAAATGCATAACCGAAGTATATAGCATGATGATGAGATAGAATTTGATGACCAAACATATTAGAATAAGACCTAGAACCACATTACCTGAAGCAGTTGCAGATGAATCCCCTTTACGCGGTCCGGGTCCTCCGCGGGCGCTGAGAAACGATACATCACCTTCAACTTGACCCACGCTACCTACTTATTATACAAGCAGATAAAAATATCACAGTGCCAAAGCAACTACAAGAATCATATCCCGGACCAGCCAAAGATAGAAAAGTGTTATTAATCGACCATTCTTTGCGAAGTGGTGCACTCAAACTCGCACTTCACGTCCATTCCGTTGATGGTTGTTGGGTCAATGCTTTCATGATGCTCTCCGCATGATCAAAACGTATGAGATGGTGAAGTCGTAACGTAAGTATGGATCAGCTTGGTTACCGGATGTTGGTGGCTATGAACAATGAGATTCAGAGCCTAGACCATATCCCTTTTTGAAGAAGTTCGTCCAAGCATATCATAATAATCCCAAAGAAAACATAGGTGAACAATGATGATGGCGCTTCCAACACCAAGTTGACCAACACCGCCGACATTCCGCATGTAACATAGGCAAATGTTTCACCAACCAATCAAGATACCAAGCAACTTCGAGCATCGCCTCGGGAAGATGATAATTTAATTTACGCTACACTTGTAAAATCAAGATAATTATCAAAAAACAACAAGATCTAATACAAAGAGAATTGAACTTACAATAGGGCACAATCCTCACTAACATTGTTTTCAACTTCAATAATTTTGGAGCCACTAAAAGTGCATAACCAAACCAAAAGTGACAATGGGGTGATACCAAGTTCCATGACAAACCCCACGGTTTGAAGCGAGAATGATACGCATCCAAATAAAAAGGATCTCAAGGCCGGTTGTGGAATGTATTCCATACTGAGGAAGTCGGTCGCACACGGAAAGATGAAAGAGAGATGACAGTGTTTATGACCTTCTCGAATGGAACCTTCTATCTGGCATTCTGCACTTCGGCAAGAAAACTAAATAAATGGTCTCACCAGATGTAACACTCTAAAACCACCTCCCATTTTCACAAATCAGAATCACCCACAAGTTGCAGTTTACAAAAACATACCGTAAGTAACAATCATTATTAGATTATACAACACCCCATAAAGAAGACACTAGATAAACCAATGTACTGTCATTTGCTTTAAATTAAAACTCGCATACGGCGATCAATTAGAGTAAAAAAACGCAATAAATTGTTTAAATAAGCAAAATCCAAAACATTCCCTTTAGTTCTTAAACATTAAGACCTAATAATTTCTTTTAACTAGTTGTGATTCAAAAGACAATAACCTCCACATTTATTCAACAGCTCAACCAAAATCATCAATCATTTACAAGCAATAACATCATTTCAATGCAAATAATTAAAATCTGTACATCACCTTTCCTCAAATCCAATAACTTATTCTATTCCTATCACCTACTAGACCACATTTACATCAAATCTTCAAACATCATCAACATGCAAATCATTAACAAAATCAAATCAATAGATCTACAATCACAAAACAAAAACAAAAATCACAAAACGTAAATCTCTTGCACAAGTGAATTTTGAGATATTTGATATGAATCAAAATTGGTACGTGGGGGAACGGCTATAAAAGATGAATAATTTACAAGGTTCAAAGTTATACAACTAGAATAATACAGAACTGTGAATTTACAAAAATCCAAATATGGGTGTTAGCAAGAGCACATACGAGATGATGCTTCTAGAAGTGCCGCGGTGGGCGCTAATCTTCTTGCTATTTCGCAACTATATAACTTACACATCGTTATTAACAAAAAAAAACCTTGTCAATATTGTAAAAATAACTAGATAATGCAGATTACAATAAACAAAACAGTGGAAATGACACGAATTAAAGTGAACATCACAACTAGCAACTTAATTAACAGAGGGAATCGCTGACTACCGACTAGAGACATTGAACATGCTCCTTACTAATCCTTGCTATTATAGACCATTTCAAACAGTTAACCAACATGTAAGCAAAAAAGTTATTGGTTGTCCATATACGGCTAGAGACATTGAACATGCTCCTTACTAATCCTTGTTATTATAGACCATTCAAATACACAAAATCTCATCCGAAGCTTATCGAGTAACATCAAAGTTCTTATTCAACTAATCAATCAATCAAAATCTCATCAAGACACTTGTCACGCATTTCGTCGATCACTTGGTCTACACATATCATAATACCCTCCAAACAACACATAAGCTCAACAGATATTATATCTCAACCACAATAAACTCTAAACAACACATAAACAACACATACATCATAAACAAGTAAAAATTAGGGCAGAAACAATACATATTGTTGGATCGATATACTTTAATCAAACTATCTTAACTAGCTTGTTAAGGTTTAATAACCTCGGATAAATCCTAAGTTATTAACAAAGAAACACTGAGCAATCTTTATTAAGTACGCGGAATTTACTTAACAAAGCTAAGAAGAATAACCTTTTATTATAAACTCTAAATCTGCTTATTATGCGGATACTCTAATACAACTCTAAGATAATCAAACTTTTCTCTAAAACACTAATTAACTTGTGAATTTGTAAACTCTAAAACTCATAGACTCATACATCTAATGCCAATCTAGGAGTCCTTTTATAGGCTCAAGGATATCCTAGTCGGTTTACAATTGATAGCCTTGTACAACAAGTAATCTAAACATAGAATACAATACTTTCCATAAACGAATAACAGCTTCTTTTGTTTTTGCAGATACTTTGACTTTTAGGTGCAGATGCTTCTGACTTTGTCTTTAGCAAGATACTTTGACTCTTTGACTTTTCCCAAGATTTCTTTACGATTTCTATATATATTTTTCATATCTTCAAGACTTTCACGTCTTGACACTTTCATATCCCAACAATCATCCCCTAACTTGAATTCTACTTGCTTGACTTCAAGTTCCTTTGTGAATGTATCTTTAACAACTTCATCTTTAAGGACAGATTGTTTCTTAGTCTTTTCAAGATATCTCTGAGTGTCCGTGCTTGTCAAAGTATCTCTTAAAATTATTCTTTCTCAGTGACATCCAGCATCCAAGCTCCATCTTTTCAAAGAACACGAACATATGACAATTTATACATTAATTCAGTTTAAGTTGCATACTATTCTCATCACTTCCGTGTGTTAACCCCGCGTGAGAGGTGAATCATAGAAAATTTAATGGATTTAGATCTCTTTACCAAAGCCATTATCTTTGGAGTAGCCAAATGTTTTGGTGTGTAAGACCATGGTACATTGATAACCATATGATTTTTAGCAAATCATCACCTATCAACAGATTTGATTTGTCTTTACCAAAAGCTGTACCCTTCTCGACTAGTTAGTTCTTCTATCTAATGGTGAACTAATTACCAATAATGGTTTTTCCACTACCTTTACCACAAGCCATTTTCTTGTGGGCTAGCCAACTCTTCACATTAACTGATATGGTGAGTTGATTACCATACAACTTATTAGCAAGTTGTCAACTAAAAATGGATTTGATATATCTTTACCAGAGCCGTTTGCTCATGGATTAGCCAATCCTTTTGTAACCATGGTGGATTGATTACCTATTGATATTACCATCTCAAAATCCATTTATTTCACTTAACCTTTGTTTCAAAATATTTTATACTTTAGCAAAAGGTTTCTTTGAAAAATTACTTAACTGGTTTTAAAAACTGTAGCGACTTTGATGAAGTGCATTGTCGATCAGCATTTTGAATAAAGTAATCCGATTTATCAAAATAAATTATTCAATAAAATTAATACCAATTTACTCATCTTCAAAGAATGGTAGTCCAAATTGATAAATAGATTGATAACCATGCACGCATTTCAGCAAAACATTATCCTCTTCTACTTCTAATCCATGCTCTAGCATTCTTCTCATGAGCTCAACTGTGAGAGGATATCTTCTGTTTTCAAACATGTGTATCATTTTACCATTCTCTAGCTCCAAAACATGAACTCTAGATTCTTCAAAGAATCTCCAAAGAAACAATTTCCCCAGCTTGATTCTTCCATATATCATCGCTTTCCTCTTCGTTTCCCACATGGTTATGAGATCTCCAAGCAAAACAAGACCAATTTCTTCTGATGGAATATCTCCAAAATAAGCTTTTACCACATTATATAGATAGAATAGATCCACTCTATCTATAATATGTAACAAATCCCATAGCCTATTGAAAACTTTGAAGCTTTCATCTTCCTTATGAAAAATCATAATCTCCTTCTTTGATTTCACAATATCAAAAGCACTAACTGATCTGTTCATCTTCATGTCTCAGATCTTCTTTGAATAATCAAAATCTACCACTCGAGATAATTTCTTAATGCATCTTTAGACTCAGATCTTAATTCAACTTTTTCTTTCTTTGAGAATTGTCTATCTCAGATCTTCAGCTTTTTCTTTTCTTTTTAAGCTCTTCTTCCTTTCAAATTCAAAAAGCTTCTTCTCTAAAATCCTTGATATCTCAACACTCTTCTTATAAGCTTCTCGTCTCAAGATCATAGAGTCTTTTCATGTCAATATAGTTCAACTTCTGCAATCCTTTATACCCTCGACCTTTCAAATATGCCATCATAGCATTCCCGTCCTTAGCTAAATTAGGTCTTCTGGCATATATCTAATGTGAGGTGGTGATTGTAATGGTTTATCGGCCAAAGATCTAATTCTCTTGCAACTTTTAGCCGCTTCTCTACTTTGAGCTTCTTCCGCCTTCAGTTTATCTTTAGCATTTAACTCTTCTTGAAGTTTTCTAGCGCAGCCTTCATTCCTAGCAACTTCAATTCTCTAATCTCTCGCCAAAGTAAGTCTTCTTCTTCTTTTCTTCTACTAAAACACCTTTCCCTTTATCCTTAGGATCAATTGCATGTTGAGAAGTTCTTTGTTGTTCATCTTCTTGCACTTCTCTAATAGTAACACCACCTCTAGGTTGTGATAATTTTTGAAAAATTGTAGCAATGAACTCATCATCACTGGTAATGAATTGGTTTGAGAATAGCTTCCTCCTCTTCTTGTATAACAAATTTGTAGGACCCTTCTTCTTCAAAATTCAAAACTCTTGAGTTATCACTTTTGTCTAAAAGTACTTTGTGTTGAAAAGCAAGACTTTGTTGTTCAAGACTTGTTGTTCAAGACCTTGAATTTGTTCCTCTTGTTCATCGAAGTATTTCTCGTGTTGTTTCTTCTTCTCAACATCTTCTTTCAAATTATCTTTTCTAAATTCCTCCCAAGTCAATGAAGATAGTTGATGAACCCTGGTGGCTTTGTTTTTCCTAGACTGCTTTTGCTTCTTTTTCGATTTAACCTGCATTCAAATTGTTGAACTAATGGCCACACAAAAGTCTTAACCTTCAAACTTGTTTTAATTTCTTTATCTGTTTGGCTTGGACCTCTCAGAGTCTTTTCAACTTGACCAAATCCCTTGTCAAAACATAATTATCTAATGTGATTTCATCAGGAGGTATGGTATGGAAATCCTCTCCTTGAATAGTGAATGATCCTCCTCGTTGAGAAACAGAAATGCACTTGTGGAGATAGAAGGTGAAATCAAGAACATGTCTTGAAATTTAGTACTAGGAAAAGCAGACCTTGTGTAGATGCAGTACCTTCCTTGATGATGTAGCTCATGAGAATCAAGATTGCAGAAGCAAGATCGGCAGATACAAGCATCTCAAAGACGTTTCTAATGTACCAACAACATCCATCATGGAAGTTGTTAAAGGAGTATCCGACCTAATAAAACACTTCTTTTGCCATAAAAGTAAAAATCTTGATTGTTGAACAATAACAGAAATAAAGCTGTAGGTTTTGGCACATCGAAGTTGCTTGTTTAAGAAAAACCTTAAACCTTGGGTACATCACCAAGTAGATCCATGTGAAATATGTGAGAGCATTCCATCCAAAGAGTAGCCTTGAGAAGTTAAAAACTCTATCTGTAGCTAACCCAACCATAGCAGATGCTATATTTGATCCAAACTCGCCCCCAAGAGGTACTCTTAGCACTTATGCAATGGAGCAACACATGAACCAAAACTTCCAATGCGAGAAATAATTGTTTTCTAAACGTTTGTTCATTCAAAGATCCTTTATAGCCAATATGTCGAAAAGTATCCCATATCAACTGCTTATCAAACCTTAAAGCCCCATCTGCATCATTGAACAATAAATCTTCTCGAATGGAGGCTTCAGAATCTTAATAGTTCTTCCAAAGAATGTTGATCTAATATACTATTCGTCATTCTCCATGTTATCTCTAGCATTAGCCCAAAATTCTTGAATCCAAGGCTCAATAATATCCAGCTCCACTAAAAGAGCATAACCGATAGCGAACCAATAAGATAATCAATTATATCATGAAAGAGTATATTCGCCGGCCTTATCCAAATTAGCAACCATGTTATGCTTAGAAACAGTAGGACGATTCGCCATTGTTGATTATGTAAGCACAAAGAATTGAACTCGAAGAATATGAATATGATGAGAGAAAGATGGAAAAGATTCTAATGTATCAATATGAGAGGGAATCGAAGTAGTATTTATAGGTGAGATTTGAAAATCACGCCTAAAATAACATTGTTACCAAGTAGCATTAAATTACCCTCAAGATAACCGTTTGAACAAGATACTTAATAAGACAAACAAGACTTCCACGTAGCAAAAGATTTCCCAAGCAAGACTTTCCAAGCAAAGACTTTAACGAAAAATAGTACTTTTCCAATTTCTCCAGTATTAACTAAGTATACATAACTATCCTCCCTCAAGCATTACACGGACTATACAAATACTAAATAGTCCTCCCCAAATGTAGCTCAAGAGTTAATCATGCCAATACTCACCACCAAGTGAGTGAATCTAGAAACATCAAAACCTTTGGTGAGTAAGTCAGCTACATTATCATCCGTGTGAACCTTAATCACATTAATAAGTTTGCTCATAACAATCTCTGATAAAGTGATGCCTAATCTAGATGTGCTTGGTCTTGGAATGATAAACTGGATTCTTCACAATACAAATAGTACTCTCATTATCAATGTTAATAGGAGTATTCTTGAAGTTGAATCCATAGTCCAAGAGTTGATTTTGCATCCACAAAACTTGTCCACAAACACTGCAGCAGCTACATATTCAAACTTCAGTAGAGGATGTTGTTGCAATTGTTTTTCTTGCATTGCAGTGAGACTAATCTTCTTTTAAGATATTGGCATCCTCCAGTGGTTGATCTTCTATCATAGTTATCACCTGCATAATCACTATCCGAAAAAGCTTCTAAGTGAAAAGGTGACTCTTTAGGATACCACAAACCCAACTTTGGTTGTTGTTTCAAATAACAAGATTCTTTTATCGCATTCATGTGAGAGATCTTTGGTGAGACTTGATATCTAGCACATAGCCAAACTGCAAACATAATATCAGGCCTTGATGCAGTAAGATACATAAGAGAGCCAATCATTGATCTATAAAGCTTGACTTCAACAGTGTGTCCATCTTCATCTTTGCCCAATGAATTGATAGATTTAAGGTGTAGTAAATGTCCTTCATATCATCAAAATTGAATTTCTTAAGTATGTCAGAACATACTTGTCTTGATGATAAAAATACCTTCCTTTGACTCGCTTAACTGAAGTCCTAAAAAGAAAGTCAACTCTCCCATTGAACTCATTTGAAATTCTTCTCGCATCGCGCTCAAACTCCTTAACCATGGACTGCTTGGTAGCCCCAAAGATGATATCATCAACATAAACTTGAACTAACATGATATCTTTCTTGTCTCTCTTGATAAACAAAGTCTTGTCAATAGCTCCCCTTCTATATCCATGTTGCAATAAGAATGTGGAGAGTCTCTCATACCAAGCTCTAGGTGCCTGATGAAGGCCATAAAGAGCCTTAACCACCTTGTAGACTTTGTTGGGGTGTTTAGGATCTTCAAAACCAGGAGGTTGTTTGACATAAACTTCCTCTCTAATCTTGCCATATAAAAAGGCACTTGACATCCATCCTGTAAACTTGAAAGCCCATATAGAAGCAAAAGCAAGAAATATTCTAATAGCTTCTATTCTTGCACAGAGCAAACACTTCATAATAATCTACTCCTTCTTCTTGTCTATATCCTTGTGCTACTAACCTTGCCTTATTTTTGATAACATCTTTCATCTCTTTTTGACCCTAAAAACCCATCTGGTTCCAATAACTCTCTTCCCATCTGAAAGATCACATAAAACCCAAACCTCTTGAAGTTTAAATTGAAGAAGTTCTTCCCCTGATAGCTTCAACCTTTCTTTAGTCAAATCCTAAGCAATATTCTTGGGTTCCTCTTGAGAGATAAAACAAGTAAATAGACAGGTTTGATGGTCCTTATGATTTAGCCTGTTTTGTTTATACACAAAGCTAAGTAAAGCATTGTGAGGTGTAGAAAGTCTTAGCTCAGGTCTAGTCAACACTCCAGAAGTAGAAGGACCAATGATTTGATCAGAAGGATGATCCTTATGAGTTCTTAAGTTTGGAGACTGTGGAACTCCATAAGTATCCTCCAAATTAGTAACATCGACTTCATTGGAATTTGGGAAAATACCTTCATCTTCAAATTCATCATCGAGATCTTCTAATCCAGCATGGTATGATCATCCGATCGTACTAAAGTATTGTCCAAAGTAAATGTGAGAGTACTCAGCCTTGTTCTTCCTCTTTACCTCTTCATAAGTTCTCCTTTGTTCATCAGTGTAAGAATGTGCTAAAACATCTTGAAGAAGCATCCGATTAAGTTCCTCTTGAATAGATTGATCCTCGCCAGATAAAGAAGATTCGAGCAACAAGATTTTGTGGGGCAACAAAGACTTTGTTTTGGAACTTCAAGACTTTGTTTTGGACTAACGGATCTTCATCAGAAAAGATCGTCTAATATGAACTCCATGAACAACATATTGTAAATCTTCTCCACTGTAATCGGTTGATTTTCTTCTTTAACAAGTACATAGTTCATAGATGGAGTTAAAACCTCAAGATCAAACATCCAATCAGAACCTTTACCTTTCTCATTGTCTTGATCTTCTAAAAACTCAACATGAAGACAATCTTGAACCTTCTTAGTAACCTTGTTGTATACTCTAAAGCCCATCAAGTGCAATAACCCAATAAGTATCCTTCTTCCGACTTGCCATCAAACTTCCCCAGATTATCAATAGTGTTTAAAATAGTAAGAGGGCATCCAAAAGGTTTCATAAAACGAATGTTGGGTTTATTGCCCATCAGAAATTCATAAGGTGTCTTCATCTCGTGGTTTAGTGACCGAGACTCTAAGTACATAACAAGCGCATTTCATGTTCCGTAACTGAATAGGTAGGTGAGAATCGCTAACATTGTTCTTGCCGCTTCAATCAAAGTCCTATTCTTCCTTTCTGCAACACCATTCTGTTCTGGTGTTCTTGCAATACTAAACTCCCTTTTTATACCTTTGTTTGCACAAAATTCATCCATAAGTTTGTTCTTGAATTCAGCCCCATTGTCACATCTAATACCTCTAACCTTGAGTCTCAGTTGGTTTTCAAGAGCTATGATCGTCTGAATAGCATCAAAAGTATCATCTTTAAAACCCAAGAAAAATACCCAATCAATCCATCAAGTAATCATCTCTGTTACAACTAAGCAGTACTTTTTCTTGTTTAAACTTGCCACGTAAACAGTCCAAACAAATCCATATGTAATGTAGCTCCAAGGGTTCTCTAATATTTTCCCTCAAGCTTGCAAGCTTTGTGTTGTTTACCCTTCTAGCATGCCAAGCATGATTGATCATTCTTGTAAGTCTTTGAAGGTAAACCTCTAACTAGATTGCCTTTGACCGGTTTATTGATATTCTTGAAGTTAACATGGCCCAATCTTCTATGCCATTGATGTGCCTCTTCAGATGTTGCTTTAGCCACCAAACATGTGGCTCTTCCATAGGAATGTAGACTCTTCATGTCTAAACTATACACATCATTTGTCCTTGGTACTCTAAGAACTACTAATTCATCATCAATGTGCTTAAAGTCGAGGAAAGGATGAGACATTCTGGTCGTGAATAACACAGATGCTTTTTATCACAGATTTGTGATACTGACAATAGATTGAACTTTAAATCCTTCACATATCTAACATTCTCAAAATCTATAAGCCCCGCTTGATAGTCCCTTTCCAGTAATCTTTCCTCCATTGGGATCATTCCCAAATGCAACTCTTCCTCCACTAATCTTCCTAAAATCGACAGATCTCTTTGTCTCCGTCATACTTCAGAGCAACCACTATCCACAATAAGATGATCTTTAAGCTCCTCTTCTCGGGTTGCCCAGCACATAAAGAAAAGAGTTAGAACTTTTAGGAACCCAAGCCATATCGACTTGTGTTCCTTGTGGAGTTACAAACTCAAATTCTTTGAGTATGTAATGTCCACTATCTTTCAAATGATGATCCAGAATTATCTTTTGATCTTTAGCATGTGGTTTTTCAAAACTTTCTGGTTTTTCAACACAAATCTCTTTTTTGTAGACAAAAACATCGATTCACTTTTGGTTGAAAGTACCGCTCGCCCCTCTCAGTAGATTTCCCTCTTAACCCATTTTGTTTTAACACTTGGTTCCTGTGATCTAAATCTCCTATGTGAATTGTAATACCTTCTAGGTTGATAGTGAGATCTCCTAGAATTTCTATACCAAGTATGTGATCAAGACTTGTTTTGTCCGAAAAGACTTTGAGAAAGTATCGGCAGAGTTAACAGACTTTGAAAAGTACTGCGGAGATACAAGGTTTTGAAAAAGGTTTTCACGGGTGTGGGTATCTATGATCCGTGAGAAATTTCGTGATTGACCCTATTTGAATTATTCCAAGTCGGGTTTGTGCTCTCTAGGTTTCTCGGTTGGCGTCCCGTTCTTTGGAAATTTTCTAAGGTATTTCGAGTGATGTTCACATCCTTTAATTAGATGAGTAGGACTAAAACACACAAAACACGCTTTCGACCCATATGTCCAAAGTGACATCTTCTATGTCTATGCCCAAAATTATTTTGCCTTCTTGTGAGTGATTAAACCCTGCTTTGACCAAAATTATCCCAAAAGGTTTAGCATCGTTTTGAAAAGGTTTTAAGGTATCGCTTGTGGAGCAAGACTTTTATTTAAAGGTACTGCTTGATTTTGAACATCGTTTTCAACAGGTTCTTTGGGTTTTTCAGACCTAGATTGAGCAACTAGCTTTTTCCTAAACTCTAGACTGTCTACTCCAAAACGAGAAACATCAGCCCTAAGGGGTTGATGAATGCCAAAGGATGTGGAACAAGATGATAATCATTAGCCTTATTATATTCAGGAGGTGAGTCACTTATTGAACCATCATTACTAGATGTATCTACATAATTAATGAGTTCTTCATCACTAGTGGTTATATCCTCATACTCACCTTCATCCCGATTACTAGATTGGTTTTCTTCTATCTTACTAAAATCCATTCCAAAACCTAATCCAGCTTTTAAGGTAGGCTCTTTGCTATTTTTGAACATAAGAAACATGCATGCACCAAATTTCACCCCAAGCAAAGAAACTTAGCTAACAAATCATCTCTTTCCTTAGTTAATTTCTCAATTTCAAGAATTTTACATTTAATTTCCATTCACTAAGCTTTAACCGTAACTCTTGTGCATATTTTTCAGCTCAAGCTACTTCATTAGTTTCATGTGCTAAGATTTTGGCTTCCATAGATTCTAAGGTTATTTGATAACTACCTCACCTAGCCTTAACACAATTATCTCTCTCAATCACATAACTTCTAAGTAATTTATGATAAAAATCATAGCAATTGAGCATACCGAGATAGGAGATTGATTTGGTGAAGTAGCCACCAATGCAAGTTGAACAGAATCATCTTCACTTTCCTTGCTCCAGTCAAATCCTCCAAAGCCATCATCGATTCCAAAAAGCATGTTCAGTTCTTCAAGAAAAACAAAGCTCCAATCCAATGCTTCTATGAATCTTCAATTTCTTCTTCCAATCGCTACCATGCAATAAGTTACTGGTTCATCATCAAACTCTTCACCTACCAACTTCCGATAACTTCTCTTGAGCAACCAAAGCCTTTGTTTCAAGAATTGGAATTTCCTTAAGCTCAAGATTTGGCTTCTCAGATGTCCTGTTTGCTTGATACTTAGCAAACCTGCACTCCCTTGCAAAGTGACCGGTCTTTTGACAATTGAAGCATTCAATTTTAGATTTGTCAAAAGTTATGCCCTGCTTTGGTTTGAAATCAATGCTTTTGCCTGTCTTCTTCATGTACTTTTGATCCTTGCAGTGATCATAGCAACTTGCCACCTGATATCAATTTCTTCAAGTGCATCTTCTTCAACCTGTGCTAGATCTTCTTCATAAGTGACAGGTAAACTAGCTTGTTGTGCAGAAAGAGCACATAACTTCATCCGAGGCCATAGTGGTAGTTGGTGGGGCCCGCTGGAACATATGAGGGGGAATAGACAGAAGATTGAGGAGAAGCGTACTTTTAATGGAAGTATTGGCCTTTTCGCATGATGTAAAGCAATAATCTTGGAGACTTAGAACTTGTGTGACCACTCATCTCATGCTCATACACCTTAAGTTGATGATAGAGATCATCAAAGTCCATGACATCCAAACCTTGTTGTCCTCTGATCATTGTAGCAATCACATGCCATGAAGATGGGAAACTCCTTAGAAACTTCAAATTAGCATCCTCAACTGATACTTCTGCCTTGTATAGTTCCAACATGTTGAGAAGATTCTGAAACCTATCATATGCAAAGATCAAGACTCTCTCCCAACCGTGAAAGTTTCAAACTGTTGTTTTAGCAAATTTTGTGCATCTTTTAGAGGCTTCATTCCCTCCAAATCTGGTTGAGAGCGCCCGTATCGCTTAGCATCTTTAGCATCATGAAATTTGAGAAGATGACCATCCGAATGGCGTGATAAGAGAATGTTGAGTGCCTTCTCTTGATTCCTTAATGTTGCTGCTGTAAGACTGTTTAGGTGCCTTGGGTTGTCCAGAATATCAATGGTCTCTGAACAACTTCATTCCCATTCACAATTACATTCCATAGAGCATGGTTCTGAATGGCAATGTAACGCCTCATCTTCATGCACCGTAGATCATATTCTCCTTCTTGATTATTGGAATTCCGGAGTGAGGTGATTGAGGGTGGTGGAACAAATTGACATCTTGAATATTATGAAGTAGGGTTTCTTCCTAGTCAGAGTTTCCACACAAGCTCAGATACCACTTGTTGGATCGATATACTTTAATCAAACTATCTTAACTAGCTTGTTAAGGTTTAATAACCTCGAATAAATCCTAAGTTATTAACAAAGAAACACCGAAAGCAATCTTGTTGTTTAATAACCCTGATAAATACTAAGTTATTAACAAAGAAACACCGAGCAATCTTATTAAGTGCTGAATTTAATAACAAAGCTAAGAATAACCTTTTATTATAAACTCTAAATCGCTTATTATGCATACTCTAATACAACTCTAAGATAATCGAACTTCTCTAAAACACTAATTAACTTGTGAATTTGTAAACTCTAAAACTCATAGACTCATACATCTAATGCCAATCTAGGAGTCCTTTTATAGGCTCAAGGATATCCTAGTCGGTTTACAATTGATAACCTTGTACGACAAGTAATCTAAACATAGAATACAATACTTTCCAAAAACGATAACGCTTCTTTTGTTTCAAAGACTTTGACTTTAGGTGCAAAGACTTTGACTTTGTCTTTAGCAAGCTTTGACTCTTTGACTTTTCCCAAGATTTCTTTGCGTGACTTACAAGACTTTCATATCTTCAAGACTTTCACGTCTTCAAAGACTTTACATATCCCAACACATACATCATAAACAACACATATATCGAAAAATCATCTGGCCATGGCTGATGAACAGTCCTTTAAAACAATTATACCTCGGCTTATACTCGGATTCATAAAGGCATAGTTATATAATCCGGGCCAATGCTAAAGACTAACTACAAATACGCCTAGCAAATATCATTAAAATAATAATAACAATTATACCTCTAAGAAGTCCTTAAACAACGCCTCAACGTTGTATGATAATTAAGACTCTAATAGTCCCGGCTAATCCATAACAAATAAACTCTTACTAACCGCTATCTCCTCCCAACAACCAAACTCTCAGATTCGATCCATATTTCTAAGATAACCCAACCGCGTCGACTTCTCCACCATCCCGACATCAATATCACACACCACATTACTCCCGCACAAATGCCTCCTTCCACATCTTACTACCGCCATTCGCAACGGTCCGACACTCACCGCACCGCCAAACCGGAGTTATTCTCAGAATTTAAACGAATTGGTAACGATATTGATGCCGTGGTCGTGCAATGTGAGATGCCGGTGAAGTAAGTGGCCATTGACGTGCCTGTGTTGTTGGGTTAGGGTTTATAGTGTAGTGGATATGGTAGGAGTGTCGGTGTTGTAAATTGGGCGGGAAGCTGTAGGTAGTGGTTGGAAAGGTGGAGCGGATATGAGGCGCTGAGTGGGTGGTTGGCATGGTGGGCGGATAATGCGCTGTTGTTGATGGTGGTTGTGTGGTTCATGATTGATGATCGTATTGTTGTTGTTGATTTTGTATTTGTTATTGGTTTGAATGGGAAGTCATTTATGAGATTAAATTGTTAGGGTTTGTTTGTTATTGGATGGAAGAGTGGGAGTGAGTGTGAAAGTGTGATTTCGATTGGTAGGATGATTTTTGACCATACGAATCAATCGACAAAACCGACCGATCAAACCGAAACCGACCAAACAAGGATTGGCAAACGGCCTCTGGGCTCACCATTTTTGACAAATTCGGTCTCGGTCCGATCCGGACCACAAACAAAAAATTTAGCATTGTTGGACCGGATCAATTTATTCGGTCTGCTCTGGGCTATTTTTTGCCGGATTCGGCCGGCCCCGGCCGGTTTTCATGATCGTACCTACAATCATCAGGAAGAGGCGGTGAATCCAACTTACAAAATGATTTGTGATCACCAAGTCACTTAAACTAAAAATTAAAAAATAAATTTAAAAGTCATAGATTAGTTTTTATGAATGAGTTTTGTTATATATCTCACACAATTTTATCTCTCTAAATCCAAATATTTTGATATATTAAATAAATCAGAAATATTAGTCCTTATTATTATAGACCATTCAAATACATCGTAAAAAAATCGACGTATCAAGATGGATGGAACAGATGAAATCAACGCTTAGAGGGAATACTTTGTGTGTTAATTTTATAAGTTTTTTTTTAAAAAAGTGAAGTTTTAATTGTAATAAGTGTAAAAATCGATTTTAATAAAAGTGTCTATAGTTAGAAAATCGATTTTGAAGTATAATTAGGTGTATTTTATGTTTTACCTATATATAAAGAAAATAAAAGTGAAGTTTGAAAAATCGATTTTAGTAAGTTGAAACCGAAATGCACATAGTTTAATATACCATATATATGTTCATATTAAATTTTAATATTTCATCGGAACTCGTCAGAGATATTATTTATTTCCGACGGATTTCCAATAAATATTAAAATATAAAAACTCATTTGAAATTAAAACATTTCCAACGGATTAGCTAACAATAAATATAGATGTTTGAATGGCTTCGGAATTGACCAGAGGTTATGTGAATTACTGACGGATTTCCAACAACAATCGAATCTCATGGAATTCCGTCGGAAGTTTCTAGGAAAAGATCACTTGTGGCTTTTTCGTCGGAATATGGTCGGTAAATTAACGACGGAAATGTATCCGTCGGAAAATCCGTCGCTGAAAGTCCACTTTCTAGTAGTGAGTAGTATGTTTTCAGTTTCGTATAAACACATTAATAACTACATGCTTGATCAAAATCTTATAAGGTTTTGAAATGATAATATGTTTCTTAATTCTTGTAAAACGAAATGTAGAACTTAATATTTTAATTTAAGACTGAAATACGTGACTCATGCATGTATCATTCTAGAAGTAAATTTTGAGTTGGGGCCAAACAAATTTGGTAGAGATCTCGAAGACTGAGGTTATTATTGACTTTTTGTAAGGACAACAACGAATTCAGTTGATTATGATTTACTAGTAATTTGTTACCATGTGAAAAACATACCAAGAAAAAAAGATATTACTATTTTATTTTCTAAGAAAAAAGTTTCAATGAGAACGTTTATTAAGTTGAAAACGAGAGAAAAGTTCTGTCTACCTAACAAGTAACAAGTCACATGTGAACAAGTTTTAATATCAAATCTGGATTATTTTCGTTCATGTATAATTGTATATATATGCAGGAATCCTTACGATTTTCAAATAAACGGATAGAGTCGAACATATAATTAATGTTACAATGCAACATGCATTCTTTTAAATAAAAAATAACAAATTGGGAATGTGATGAGCTGGTATATATCTGTTATTGCCAAATATATACTGTAATTTTTAGCCATTTGTTATTCTCTAGTATCATTTCAAAATAATTTTATAGTTTTAGTAATGCGTGTCTTGATGTCAATTGATTATATTTTAGGATGGCCGGTGTGGGTTTTTGCCTAGGAAAACTCTCGCCAAAGGAAAAGGTCCCCCCAAAAAATGTGAGTTACTAGTATGAGTTTTCTGCATGTTATGGTGACAAACTATCTATACAAAACATTTTAGCACTTCTTGAAATTTTGAAAGCAGATATTATATTATCTGGCAATTATACACTCATGTTATTCTTTCACGAACCAAATGACTTATGTCTTAATGATACCCTAAGTTATGTGAGAAATTCCCCAGTCAAATAATTACAGGTTCAAGTCCTACTTAAAAAAGTTGCCATCCTAAAAAAAATGTTACTCTTTCACGAAAGCGGATCATATAAATAGGTTTGGTGTATTAAGAAGTATAAAAAGCCATCTGGTCCGTCAAATGGTTGAGTTTTGATATATCATAACATGGAGTAATACTAAAAGTACATTTATATTTTCCCCCGTTCTATCTTTACCTTTCCCTCTTAACTCCTTTCACACGAACCCTCATTCAAAATTCACAATTTTCTCTTATATTTCTTATATTTTTTTCTCTCAAAACAAAGCACATCCTATCTCCATCGGACATACCTACTAATTCATTCATTTTTCCAACAACCCATGATCTTCTTTTCAACAAATCATCTCTGACCACTATGGATCTCCACATTTTTTTTTCTGATTATGAAGTTATATATGATACATTAAATAATTGATTTGCTGTTGAAATGTTATTCTCTTTAAAACGCATTTTTCATTTACTTTTTAAACTAGGATTTGCTGAACACAACATTACGAGTTTTGTTAAGGTATTTCATAATTAAATGTTAAGTATGAAATATTTGGTGTTTATTAGAGTAATAGATGTGGTGAGGAGATTTATCCTCATTTGGGTCTCACGGGGTAGCATCATTATAATAAACCACTTTCTACAATCCCTTATCACAACTTACTCATTTGTGTCCTACCACTTACAATTTTATTTTATTTATTCAATTTTTCAAATAAACTAAATTCATTTCATTAAAATTAAAAATAGATTACAACATATTATAAGTAGACGTAACTTAAAATAACGATACGAAAAAAATAAAACACATATTAATAATAAGAAACTTAAGCATTTTACTCGTCGCGCTGATGTTTCTTCATGATTTCTTCTTGTTTCCTGTAAATTAAAGTGGCTTTTTCCGGTGTGGTCTGGTCGGGATCAAGCATGAGAAACTCCAACTTTTCCATCTACAAGTACCCCATTTCTTTCTTTCTCCTAGCCTCGTACGCGGCCATTTAAATTTCGGATTTGCGCGAATAAGTATATGATAAATGTCTCGAAAAAGATCTCGTTTGACTCCCCTCGAAGCTCCCCTGGCGCTCGACGTATCCGTAGACTTGGATTTCTTTGAAGCTCGAGATTTGTAGGTGTCGTCGGGGACGAGGTCGTTTGTCAGGCCGAATATATCCTCGAGACATGAAATGTCAATCGGGTCCTCCGCATCCCATTTGGGGTACTTTTTCAAAATGCCCCACACGTGAACATATATGAAGGTTCTCCCAGCAAAGCCTTGTTGAAAATTGGTCTTTGCGTTCTCGATATGATCATGGTCAGTTTCTCCGCTTCTACGCTGCAAATGTTTTTAAATAGCGCTGAATTTTTGACAATCACCGTTAATCTTTGTCCATTTACCCGTGAGCATATTTTTGGTACGATTGCCACGGTCAGACTGACTGTTGAACATAGTAATAATCTGGTACCAAAAGAAATCATCGGAACGGTCATTTCCGATATCTTTGTCTTGGGAAACTTCTACCCAAATTTTCGCTAGCAGCTTTTCTTCTTCCTTTTTCCAACGCGTATTCACAAGCGTAAGTTCCTCTATGTCATCTTCATCGTCCGCGTCCAAATTTACGATTTTATTTTTTATTTTTTGGCAACTTTTTTCCTCGCGATTTGGGCGCTTCATGGGTTGTGGTACTTTGAATTGTGAATCTGGGGGTTGTGATTCAAAGTGTTGTTGTGGCTGAGATTGAGGAAACTGTGAAGGTTGTGAAGGGTTAAAAAATAGTGGTGCCTGAAACCGTTGTTGGGGTAATTTGCGAATCCTTGAAACACATATTGTTGATTTTGGTAAATTGCCTCGGGATTCAATTGCGTACCATATGGAGGAATTTGTGGCAATGAGGAGTTAGAGATTTGTGACGATGGGGTAGACGGATTTGAAGAACTCTCGTATTGTTGTTGGTTTGAGGTGAGAATATTCCTAAAATATCCGTCCTCGTTTGGATTTTGAGCATTTTTTATTTTTTTTATGTTGAGATATAGAGAGTAATAATGGTAGTTTTTGGTTTAAAATTGTGTGAGAAAAATAGTGTGTAATGTTATGGTATTTATATTGTTTAAAAAGAGAGGGTAAAGTTTTTTTTAAGGAAAACGGTAATATTATCGTTTGATTTTAAACTTGGCCCCACACAAACGTCTCTTTGTCGGTTCATTTGCTTTGCCGTCTGCGTGAGGTGCATTTTGGCGAGCCATGGCGAGCTAGGCCAATGTGGCGGCGAGCCAGCCATGTCACCGTGGCGAGGTGATGGCGAGCCCACACCGACTTCTCTTACTCGTAAATGTTAGTAATGTAATTATGAAATATTTAAACAAAACCTATAGGTATAGGGTTGTATTTAGCAATAATTCGAAATATACTTGTTAGGATTCCGATCACGATCCTACGATCTTATAATTTCTACAAAGTAAAAATGATACCGATGTTACGTATGATCTTTGCGAGATAGGATTATAATATGCTCCCGATCTTGACCACAAGATCCTAAGATGTCGATCGATCCAATCTTACTTTATCGAATCACAAGCTAAGAAACTACAAATTTGTGTTATAAGTTTTGTAAAATTTTACAAACAAGAGGCTAATTGTATTAAACACTTCATAATCATAATTTTGACATACATTTTCATAATATATGACTAGCAGGGTACCCGCGCGTTGCGGCGGTGGGTACCCTGAAATAAAATTTACGGTGAATCATGTATTTTAGTTTATTATGTTCTTTTTGACAATAAATTTACGGATATCAAGAATTTCGTTTAGCCCGTGCCCGTCGGGCTCGAGCCCGATTGGCCCGTGCCTATTTGGCCAATGCCCGTTCGGGCTCGAGCCGTTTGCCCGCACCATTCGGGCTAAGCCCATTTTGCCAGTTGACCGTTCGGGCTTAAATATTTGTATAATGTGCTTTATTATTTGTATTAGTGACATTTAATGCAGGGTTCCCGCGTTGCTTGCGTAAAATACCACTGAAATAAAATTTTCCGGTGAATCATGTATTTTAGTTTATTATGTTTTTTTTTATAATAAATTTACGGATTTCAAGAATTTCGTTTAGCTCGTGCCCGTTTGGGCTCGAGCCCGTTTGGCCCATGCCCACTCAGGCTCGACCCCGTTTGGACCGTGCCCGTTTGGATCGTACCCGTTCGGGGCTCGGGCCCATTTGGACCGTTGCCCGTTCGGGCTTGAATATTTGTATAATGTTCTTTATTATTTGTATTAGTGACATTTTAATGCATGAATTATGTGTAAGTTGGTTGTACAATATGCTTGATAATTTGTATTTCTTGTGTAATTGGTGTTTTAATAACTGCATTAATTGTATTTATTGACCAGTTAATTAATTAACTACATTAAATATCTTGACCACATTAATAGTGCTTTGTATTTTGTACATTAAGCTTTAAGACTTGTAAGTCTTAAAATTAAGATTGATGAGAAAGATCATTAATAGTGCATTACGTATTATACAATAGGCTTTGTATTTTGTAAGTCTTAATTTTAAGACCATGAGGAGAGAGATTTATTCCTCTATTATAAGTAGTATAGATAAGTTGGTTGTACAATATGCTTGATAATTTGTATTTCTTGTGTAAGGGGTGTTTTAATAACTGCATTAATTGTATTTATTGACCAGTTAATTAATTAACTACATTAAATATCTTGACCACATTAATAGTGCTTTATATTTTGTACATTAAGCTTTAAGACTTATAAGTCTTAAAATTAAGATTGATGAGAAAGATCATTAATAGTGCATTATGTATTGTACAATAGGCTTTGTATTTTGTAAGTCTTAATTTTAAGACCATAAGGAGAGAGATTCATTCCTCTATTATAAGTAGTATAGATATATAATAATATGTAGATTTGTATAATTTTTCAATGCCTAAGAGAATGACACAATAGTAGGATTTTAAGATCTGGATCCGATCTTACGATCACAATTTTGCAAAGACAAAAACGATCCTAGGTAAGATCCCAATCTTAAAAACCTTCCTTCAAAAAGTCAACTTACTATTTTGATAAAAAAAAAATTATAATCATATATAGAACATATTTATAAAAAAAAGTAAGGAAAGACTGCCAAAAAATAATAAGCAAATCCTACTTGGTTTGAGTGGATTTATAATCCTAATCAGCTCGTACAAACTCGTTGTAATCTCTCTTGCTGTATTATATCGTTTCTAGTTTCTTACTAGATTGTTATTAATAAAATGCCATTAAAAAATAATAATAATAAAAAAAAAAATAATAAAAATAAAAAAAAATTGGACGCATACTAAAAGTTTCCTATTTTGACCGGTTGAAGCCAATGTTCATTTCAATTTAGTCGAGTGATTCCTTATTTGGTTTGGCGATGAACTGTTTAAACGTCTTAATACAACATTTCATCGCCAAACCAAGTAAGTAATCACTCGACTAATTGAAATGAACATTCGCTTCAATCGGAAAACTTCACCATACTAAAAATTCATAACCTGATTGTTCGAGGAACTTTTGATCAAAGAGCCAGATTGTTACCCTATACAAAATGATTTTTTTTTCTTTTTCGAAGAAGAAAACTATATGTCAGGCGTATATAGAATTATCATACGACTATCAAAACTATATAACTTAGCTCATCCAACTTGTCACTTTTGCCACATCTAGCAATGTAGTAGGATATCATTCTCTTATCAAATGTGCTCACATTATTAGCCGAAGGATATGGGCATAGCCCACTTATGTTTATGTTTTGTATTAGCCGAAGCTAAGATAATGGGCTAGGCCTCAATAATAAACATAAATGGGCTATACCCATATCCTTAGGCTAATACACATTTCATCGTTTTTCAACAAATAATTTGAGCTATTTACTTAGCATTTAATGTTCAAAAAACCTTTGCAAATCAGACTTATGTATGTAACTTCTACGATCAATAGTATCAAATAAGCATTTATATTTCTTCAAACTATAGAACATCTCAATACAAATGAGGTATACGTTCTTTAAAGTGATCAATAATGGTAACTAAGAAAATAAATCCTTAAGATTCAATAGAAGTTTAAAACTAAAAAACTAAAAGATACATATACTTTTAAATGGAAATACTGTTAGGAACTCCCATACCAGTAACACCCGGTTTTGAGAAAGGCTTTAGAAGTTGGTATGGAGGAATCCCGACTCCATGCCTGTTTTTGAGACGCGTATCAGCATTCCTACCATCAATAATACCTTCCAATACTTTCAACCTTCCTGCAAATATTTCGTAGGCTGCTTTTATCCTCGGGTTTGCTTCAAAAGATGGTTCCATTTTCTCACCAATATATTCCTCATCTGGTGAATGATTTGATAAAACATCCAAAACCGACATTACTTGTGAGGCTTGAAGCTGAGAAGGAAATGTTTCCAATAGTACACTCTCAGGCTTCCTCTTGAAATTTTCCCATTGTTCTTCTGAAGGGTCTTCGCATGGCATTTTGACTCTGGCAATAGTGGACCGACCAGGAACATAACCCCCATAGTCATATTGACCAAAGTTGACTGCTGCATGCTGACCAGAACATACCCATATCATTGTTGTAAGAATTCTGATAAGGTCTTGTGGTGTATTGAGAACGGGCCACCATGGTTCGTCTTTTTTGTCTTGGTGACCTACTGTTCGAATCTCGGTCCACCATGCTTGAAGCTCTTCATCAGATATTACCAAATTTTGTTCGTGATAGTAATGGTTGACATATTCCGTGACCCAATCTTTGATTGCATCCCAAAGGACTAAACCATCATTTGCGTATGGATAATCTTCAATGGCTAGTTTAAGACCATGAGGAGAAAACGGATCTGCCTCGGCCATACCCCTTCACATTAGCATGTCCACAAGCTCAGATTAGCCACTACATAACACCGTTAATATGTTGTTGTTGTTGTAGTTGTTGTTGTTTTATTTTATTTTTATTTTTTATTTTTTTTACTTATTATTGGGTAGATATGATTAGCTTAGAAGGATAGATCATGTGGATCAGTGTCGCTGAAAGTGTATTTTAGACGCAAAAATATATATATTCAATCAGATTCAAAACACTATTTATTTACAGAATATTAGTAGTATAATATAAAAAATTGTAGTTCAACCCAATTCGACCCATACCAAGAATTCCATCTTGACCCATTAACCAACCCACTAATCTTGCCATATTTCTATCTGTAGAAAATTGAATAAGAAGCAAGAACATATAACATTAGAACAAATATATTTATCCATATGTGTTACTAAGTTACCTGCGAATTAGATCTGCTGGCAGGGCCTCTTGGTCAAAACGCCACATATGACCATATGCAGCTGAACTCATTTCTATGCTATACTTCCCGGGTGAAAAGCAAGACTCAATAATCCCCCCACAATTGATGAGGGATTCCCTAGCTAAAGCATTAATCTCCATTGTGTAGCGGAAATGAGGGTGCAATAGTCTATAAATGGGGTGCATTGCACTAAGCTGACGGTTACTTGCAATTATGTATGGCTCGGTGCAACAGTGAGTTCTTACCCTGAAAAGCTAATAGTTAAATAAAAATATAGAGTAAAATGAAAAGAAACCAGAAGTGGCAAAATTAGCATGTCCAATAAATTTTGTCCAAAACATTTCTAGGAGAAACTAGTGCGTTAAATATTATGACAAACATTTTATTAACCAAAAACAATTCTTAGCTTTAAGAATATGGATTTTACGCATTTATAAATACATTCTTTGGAGCTCTATTCTTTTTAGCGTCTTTTTTTTACCCATTTTGGGATAACCATAAATCCAAGGCCCATCTTAAGAAAACAGGTCGAAATTGCCACTTCTGGTTTACATCAAATATAAAAAGCTTATGTGAGAATTTAACTATAATAAAACGAAGATGTGTACCAGTGACTATAAACCTGATGGAAACAAGTGTCATGAGCAAGGAAATGAACCTTAGCCAGCTTCCAGAGCCAACCTCCTGTTGAATCCCAACATGGGGTGAATGCTTGTTTCCACTGAGGCTTCCCATTACCAGGTGGTCGAACTAACTCAATGGCTATTGGTCTCAAGGTTCCCGATGGAGTTAAATACATCAGTAATCTTGAACCATATAAAGTCGTTTTCATATCTTCAATCTCTCTAACTTTGTTCACATATGGCAGGGCCACGTCATGATAATCAATAATAAAAAGCTTTTTTTGCTGCAAAGCCTGTACACGATTCACATGAGAATACAAGTAAGATTTACCAAGTTATATTGTTTTATGGCCTAGTACCATATATGAATGATTTGTACCTGCTCAACAGGGACGGAGCCTCCGATCACTCGCTCAACCATCTCATTTGTAATTGCTGATTCGGGAGGCCCATACACCTCAGGGTCAAGTTTACTTTTCAGAGGCCATTCCTACATCGATTCATATAAGAGAGAAGTGGTTAAGGGCGGTAGGTTACTGAAAAAATGATAGATAGGGTTTCTACACAAATCTAACGGTACAATGCCAAAAAAATTTAATCCATAGTGTGAGATAGGGGTTGAAAAACTTACTTTGACCAACTCAATGGAGCACGGATTTAGACCAGCAAGGGTCTGTCGACAAAGTTCTTCATCCTTTAACCAAAAAAATTTATCTCCTGCAAGATAAAGAAGAAATATTTTTGTTTTTAGAAAGTTACAAAAACCATATAAACGTTTCGTCTCCCGTTCATTGATGCACCCCTTTTAATTTGCTAGGCAGCACCTAACTCCAGAGTGTGATAGCAAACTCTAGGATACAAGAAAGAACTCCCGGCCACTTAAATATGATCAGCATACACGTAAAATATATTTTACTACCAAACATATGAATTTTTTTTGAAAAAACAAGATGGTCAGAAAGTGTTTACTCACGGTTAATTGATTCAGGGTTCTCGAATTGCAAGATATTAATTTTGCTGTCTCCAATCACTTTCAGAAGTCGCGGCAGGGCCTCCCCAAGAAATCCTTTTGATTGTAATTCGGGCAAATGAAACCCATTATGAAACAAAGAGTCAATTGATGTGAAATGCGGAAAGCCCATCTCTTTGTCAATAAAGGATGTTTTTAATGAAGGCACGACTGCATGCATCACCGAGTACAAAGTTTTAGCCGAGAAAGTGAAATGTTTCAGCTCGGAAAAGGCTTCATCCCTTGGCACGTAAACACCACTACACCTTGACTCTGATAAAGGATCTGCGTTCACAGTTTTAGTTAGTCATCCAATCTGTTTTTCATTTTACATTGCCACGAAAAATTACGAGAATGAAATGACACAGTTGCAGATCATCGTCACTTCCATGCATATAATTCTGATTTTAATAAATATCGAATAGCTTAGAAAGTGATCTGCATTGTAAGATATTTTACTGAACATATTCTAAATAATCTATATAACAAAGAAAATGATCGATGAAAGCAAAATGTATGTCATACTATAACCGAAAGAAACTAGTAGATACAACGAAATAAGCTTGAAGCATAGGAAAATAAAATGGCAAACGTGAATCATATCTTGAGTGAACCTCATATAGAAAGAGCTGAAACAAGAAAGAAAACACAAATCATAAATTTGCTTATATACTAATTAAGCTGCTTAGCTATTCAAGTTAATGTGTTTATGCATGGAATGTGCTCAAAACATGCATTTCGAATAAAGCTCAACTAGATGTTATGACCATAGTGCAGAATAAGTATATGGAGAAAACAATGAGCAGACGGTAAGAAAACGAACATTTTAATTTCAAAGTCATTCCCTCTGAACCAACTGAGCTTTGCGTCCGACCCCAAATTTGTTTGTGGGGCTTGAACTTGGGTCTCCGCCGGAGAATCCCAAGCCCCCACCATTATGCTACACATTTAATGTTCCGATTGATCTTCATTATTATTATTAATTACATTTTTGTGATTTCCCGTGAACCTCGATAGTCATATTTATATTTTCCTGATGGAACTCAAAAGATTACAGTTAATTATTTGTAGCCATATATTTAAACCTAAAATGAAGCCGCATCGCAGTTGTTCTAGGATAGATGACGAGTACCTGATTTAGTGCAATCACGACCAGTTTTGCAACGCCTAGGATACGGGAAATCCTTGGTTCCAAGCACTGGACGTGCAAATCCGGGATTCTTGTCAGGATCACCAAGATCATTGTACACATCGTAATCATAAACTCTATCATGTTTTTTGTGAGGACCATCTAGTACATTATCTCCTCGAAGACTTGCTAGATCTTTCTCTCGTAAAGCCTTCAGCCCGCTCGGTGTTTGTGATGGCAGATACGACTGTTATGCACACAAAACAGTAATAAGCTATTTTCTTGCTTACATGTTTTTTCATGCGATTACAAATGTTGAAAAAATTTTGGAATTTGCATAGCTATTTTATAATGTCAACCTTGATGTATGCTTTCCATCGCTAATTTTCGAACCTTTTAAACCTCACATAGTACTAATGTTCCAAAGTGCATATTTTACCTGGAGTCAAAAGTTTTGAGAGTAACTGTATATACTTTTTCGTCCCAAATACACGCCAACGTATTTAGACATCTAATTTGGGACTGAGTAAGTCAAGTACTCAATGAAAAACAAAATAAAAATAGGAAGAATAATATGCATGAATTGAATTAACAGCTAATCACAACATTTCTTGTTATTACCCATTTTTTAAGGGAAGCTACATTAATACTCATTTTATCTTGCATGTAACTTTTTTTTGGCATTTTTTTTTATTTAAAAAAAATATCGCAAGGTATGAAGAAAATCTCGACAAGCTATAAAGGTTGAATTATATAAAATCAAGAAAGCGTCACTAAACTGTCATTAACTGTCGCTGTCACAAAAACTCAAAAATATCACTGTATTGTCGCTAAATGTAGTTAATCTGTCGCTAAATTAACATTGAAAAATCGAAAGAAAGTAGCTAACAGGGAATAAAAACCCGCAAAATGGCCCAAAATCTCGTGCTATAAAATGCGTATTTTGGTGAGACCTGAAATTTTTATTGTAAAAACATTTGAAAAAATGGGTAGTTTTACAATACTTCATATTAGTTTCCTGTTAAAATTCATCTATATTAAAAAAATTGATAAAACAAATTACGGAGTAGCATTCATAAGTCTACGTTTAATCAACTGAAGGCTCTAGCCCGGAGCCTTAAACTTAACGTCATATCAGTTCAACGAATCAGCAACAACTAACAAGAGAAGGTATCAACGGGTCCCTTTTGTGCATGTGAAGCCTACGTACTATAGGACCACTTATATATGAAGAGATTAAAGTATCTTTCTGAGGGTCATAATCAAATTTCTACAGGAAACTATGAACTGTTAGATATATTACATATAATTTGTGTTTGATGGTCACAATCGGGACCATTTATTATATTCAATCCTCGTTCCTCAACCTTGCATTACTTATCGCTTTTGAGTTTTGAAGTTAGGTACAACATATGTATGTACGAGGTAGATATACGCACACTTTCACACACATATGTATTTGTGTTAATTTGTTCGTATACACCATAGTAAGGAGTACTTTATAGTTTCAAATGATATCGCACCAACAATTTTTTTTATATGTTGACTCATCAAATAATGATCAATAAAACAATATAGAACTATTATACGGTTAAGGTTAGATAGATAAAAGGCAAACCTTGTTAGTGAAGAAAATACGTTTTTCAGGATTATCGAACTTGGAATGAACCCAAGAATTAGGATTAAAGGTAATGGTGCCATTGGAAAATCCTTCAAGATCAATCGTCTCTATATACATCTCTTTGTGATGCTCATTTTCGATTAAAACAGCTCCAATCTCACCAAAATCCTCTGGTACCTCAAATTCTGCTACATAACGTACGTCCTTCATGTCAAGCCCTGACCAGTGTGCATAATGTTGAATTGTATCCTTTGCCAACCCCGTCTCTGTTAATTACCAACAACAAAGGATATAAATATATTGTCAAAAAATTTAAATAGATAAGTCAGATTGTTGTTTTGTAAAGAATGTTTTATTTGTATTAATGCGAAGAATAAAAAGCCATTACTAGTTAATGTGTTCAAGACTTACTTTGGTCAACCTCGGCAGCAACAAGCTCCATAAGGATTGATTTACCAAGCAAATCTTGAATATCATCAAGTCCTTTGGTAAGTGCTATGCTAGATATTAACCCACCCATGGTTACTTGAACGCTTATAACAGCTTTCACCTTGGTTGTTCTTGTGGTGCTACTAGATTTGTCAGTCGTATAGGCTTTGATTTTAAGAGATAAGCATGTTGCATGGAAGTTGTTTTTGTGTTTTATAGGTGAAGAAAGGTTTTTGAGAGGGAGAAAGGTGGCGATGCTTCCACTATCACCACCATATGTACCTCCATCACCACCAACAAACGCCTTGTGATGTTGCCGTGTGAGTAAGGATTGAGTAGAGTTTGAGTGGTGGTAGTGGACTTGTGGTTTTAGCATGTTTGTGTGGAAAATGGCTTGCAAAGGGTTGAGCATGGAATTTAATGAAATATTCTGAGTGTGTTGCGTTGGTGATAGTTTGATATATAGACAAACTTATCACACCTCAATTTCATGAAAGGTGTTAAACAATAATGAAGGTGTTAAACATTAATGAAGGGAGACAAGTTCTTATTCTCTTTTTCACATTGGTTTTGAACTATTTATATGGTAAAATGTAATCAAACATGTTTAACTTATTTAAAGTATGCCAAGGAAATCCTTTTAATATTTGTTTTTCAGATAAAGTTATGACATCATAACTCATAATGTCAATATACATTATATAGGCTATGTTTCATGTTGCATGAGGTAAGGATTTGATGAGAAGAAAACTTAAAATAAGAAAGATGAGAAATAGTTATAACCATACATTTAAGATGAATCGACTTGAAATAGATGCATCTATATACGTTTAGATGTATCTCAATTAGTTTCGAAAATGATTTTAAAATGAAAACGAGGCGAAGTAATACTAGCAACAAATTTGACCCGCATATTATAAAAAATACCTAAGATTCGACTAATTTTATTAAATGCATATAATATATGTATATGCATATAATTTTTAGCTAAAAAATATACTATGATGTATCTAATTCAAGTCGATGCATATCTAATAGTGATACTAGATACTCCGTATTTCTTAATTCTCATCCTTCTCATTTTATGATTTCTTCTCATTTGATCATAAGTCATGTTACATATCCATAATAGCATACTAACATCAATTCACACAGGCTATGCTAGACATCGCAATAGCACGAGGTATATTTGCACTTAAACTACGGCAAAGTAACTTATAATTTTAACATCAAATGTCGACAGTAGTGAATTTGTTCACGTGTTAGAACTAAGTTTAAGCTATTAAATAGCCACGTACTTTCTCAAATGTTCCGATATGGTACCTGTATTTTTTTTTCAACCTGGTTAGGTAGTGTACTTTTTTTTTCCATGTCGATATGGTCACAAGCTTCATACGTGCAAGCCAAGTAAATAGATCGAACCTTACGTGGAATTTTTGTTGTTTTTCTTTTTTTTAACCCTTGCCAACAAGAAAGAGAAACATAAAAGCATTCCCCAGTCATCACTTTACCCAAAAAACGCTTCACTTTTCCCCCCAATTCACATAAACCCTAATTATGTAATCATAATAATCACAAAATTGACATAAACCATGAAGAAGATATCCCTTGTTATTCATCACGAAGGTACATTTATCTACGATCCCCTGTGCTACAGCGATGGTGATGTTGATGTTGTAGAGAATGCTGATTTGGGTAAATGCAACCATGCGAGGCTTTTAAAAATTGTCAAAGAGTGCTGTATGTTTCCGGTTGAAGGTATGTACTACTGTGCTCCTAAACAAGAGTTGGGTAAACATTTGAAATATTTAAGGAATGATAGTGACTTAGCAAATTGTATCAAATTAGCTTTTGATAATCGATGCAAGGTAGAAATCTATGTTGAACATCATGGATATGATGTTATAAGCAGAGGTGTAGATGCTAGTACTGAGGTAGATGAAGATGATGAATGTGATAATGAAATTGATTTTGAAAATGTAGCATAATATGTAGGTCCAGAACATGTAGGTGAAGATGATGTGGCTATTCCAAAGTTTGACACTAATGATAGTTTTCTAAGTAAGCTTGTTGATGGTAAGTTCATTAAAGATGATGTTAGGCAGCCTATACCCAATTTAGGTACAAGCTCTTCAGTTAATGCACAGGAAGAAGCAGAGCAAAGAGAGATTGATGATAGATATAAGGTGAAAGAGGGGTTTTCATATCCTGTTTTTTATCCTAATATACCATGGAACGAGATGAAACCATTATTGGGTATGAGATTTGAACACCCAGAGCAGCTGAAAGAGTGTTTGATTAACTATGGGGTTTCCCATGGTTATCAGTTATGGTATAGAAGGAATGACTATAGAAGTGTAGCTGTTTTGTGTGGAAGAAATGTGAAAGAGGGTAGGTGTTCTAGCCAGAGAGGTAAACAGAAGTTGGATGAGGACACAAGTAAGTCTAAGTCCAAGTGTAAGACACCTGTTTAGGTAACACTTCACAGAAACAGAAAGGTTGTTCATTTAAATTATGGGCAGGATGGATGCAAGGTGAGACAACTTTCCAGATCAAAACATTGATTCCTAAGCACTCATGCTCAAGGAATTTTGCTCTTGTGTCATTGGTTACTTACAAGTGGCTAGCTAAACAGTTTGCATTGGAGGTTATTAGGAATCCAAGTATTAGTTATAGGCAGATGCAAATAGATGTTAAGCAAAAGTTTTTTTATTAATGTAAGTATTGGGATGTGTAAGAGGGCAAAGCAGAGGGCAATTTATGATCATCAAGGAGGTCTGGTAGATCACTATGCAAAGCTCTGGGATTACAGAGAACAAGTCTTGGTAACCAATCCTGGTTCTTCAGTGCACTTAGATGTGGACACTTTGGATGGTGGAAAAACTCAATTCAAAAGAATATATGTATGCTTCAAAGGTAAAATGTTTTGCAAATATAATACTTGTTTAACACTTGTATTCTAACATTGAATGTAGTCTAACATTGTTTTATTCCATAGCTATGAAAGAAGGATGGGGAGGATGCAGAAGAGTTATTGGTTTGGATGGTTGCTTTTTGAGATCCACTTGCAGAGGTGAGTTATTAACAGCCATGGGAAGAGATGCTAACAACCAGATGTTTCCCATGGCTTGGGCAGTGGTAAGCATTGAAAACAATGAGAATTGGCTGTGGTTTGTGAATCACTTGTCTGAAGACTTTAATCTTGCAGTTGGTTTATACTTGACAATCATTTCAGATGGTCACAAGGTAAATACTAGGTGCAAACAGATAGTACAATCTATCCACTGCTAGTACTAACTCCTATCAACTCTCATGTTAGGCTGTTAAAGAAATCCTACCGCATGCTGAACATAGACTGTGTGCAAGGCACATCTATGCTAATTTCAAAAAGAAATGGAATGGATTGCACTACAAGTCCTTGTTTTGGGGTGCTGCTTCATCTACTTTAGAGGTACTATTCAAACAAAAAATGGAACTTATAAAAAACATTGATCATGAGGCAGAAAAATGGTTACTAGAAAGAGACCCTAAGACTTGGTGTAGGGCTTATTTTCAAATGGATAGGACTTGTGCTGCCTTTGAGAATGGCATCTCAGAAGCATATCATAGTGCCATAGCAACACTTAGATTCAAACCTTTAATTACTATGCTAGAAGAAATTAGGGTTTACTTGATGCAAAGAATGGTTGCTATGAATGAAAAGGCTACAAAGTTAAATGATAGTGTCACTCCTGCCATTAGAAAAGAATTAGAGAAACTTAGAGATCACCAAAGGTTTTGGGAAGTTTATGCAAGTGGATTTCAGGAATTTGAGGTTAGAAAAGCAGATCATGCATTTGGTGTTAACTTGAAGACTAAGTCATGTACTTGAATCTTTGTGATATGTGCTTAAACACATACCTTTTCTTTATCAATATAGACCCAAAACAACCAAGGAAAAGCCGTTTATTGCTGATATTTGTGGTTTTCTTGAGTTTGTGCTTGTGCAGGTACGGATATGTAAAAACACGCAAAAAGGATCCAAATATGATGTAAATCCGAGCACGAGAGATCAAGAGAGTTTTAGCTGAGCCGAAAGGTCAAGATTGTGTATTTTGGAAGATTTTATTCTCAAAAGACGATTTGTGAAGTTTCAGCAAAGTTTGAAGAAAAGACAAGATTAGTCCCTCAAGTTTGAGCTTTTGACAAGATTGGTCCCTCAAAGATTCAGAAATTACAAAAGTCACCCTTGGATTATTGAGCTTTACATGATTAGTCCTTGATGAGATTTTCAGAATTACACTTGTGGTCCCTTGGAAATTCGAATTTAACAAGATTGGTCCCTAAGCTATCACTTGGATTCAAATTATATCCAAAGTCCAATCCAATTAAAACACTCGGCCCAAAAAATAGAAAAACCCGAGCCCAACTAAACTAATACTACTACCCGGTTGGTATCCTAACCCGAAACCCAACTAAACCCGAGAATAACCCAGGTCAACCCCCCACCCACCAGTCAAACGTCCGAAATATTATAAAAAAACAAAGCGCGCCAACCCCTTTTACCCCAATTACCAGATCATATGAACCCTAATTCACCCACCCGTGTAAATTGCCAAATTAACCACAATTAAGGGTACGTTGGTACTTTTCCCTGACACCCCACTGACAAAGGGAATGACACATCATCAATCCGTGTGATATAGGCTACATGTCGCTCTCCTATTAGTCGAAGCATGTCATCAATCATGATTCAATGGATGAGATCAAGTGGGAAACGGTTATTATGATCCAAGGGTGATAACAAGCTCAGAAGAATCACACTTGGAAGGAATTCGAGAAGCTTCCAAGACCCTTAGCTCAACTATATATAGACCTTCTTAGTCATTCGCATATGTATCTTATTCTCTGTTATTTTTCCTTCTCTAGCTTTAGTTGTAGTAGTTATTTGCATTTCAAATGTTTTAAATCCTTTTGTAATTCGTATTGTGTACTAAAAAATTTCCTTATTAATAGAATTTGTATTTCAATTTCAATTGTTTGTTTAAGTTTCTCATAATCTAAAACTGCTTATTATTTTAATTTTGTTCTTATCTCAGTTTCATAAATCTGTTTTTTAGCTTGTTTCATCAAAATCTCAAAAATACAAAAAAATCACATAAAATCATTTGAAAATTAAAAATCACCTTAGATCTTTGTTTTGGATTAATCCACCATTGATCTACTGTTTCATAAGCTCATATAAGCTTTTAGTAGCTATTTGTGAGCTTGTACTTGTTTTCTCACTCAATTCACAAAACAAATTCAGTTAACATCAGATGCTACAGTAGCTGTTTTGATCTGTTATTTTGGAGTTGGATCTGGATCTGGATTGGTAATGGTACAGTAGCTGTTTTGGGTTGAAGTCTGAGCTGGATTGATTAGGAATAGAGGTTAAATAGGTTAGTGGTTCTAGTTTCATCATTGAGCAAGCCATAGTGGCTAAGGCACTTTGTAAGTCTTATATCTGTTTTCATTTAGTAGATCTGTTGATTAAATCTGTTCATTAGTCTTAATCTATAGTGTTTGATCTGAGAATGATTCTTGTTTAGTGTAAGTTGATCATTATCTGTTTTCAGTTCTTATTTCAGTAGTATAATTAGTGTTTGGCATAGCTTGGTAATCTGTGTTAGAGATCAGTTAATCAGTTAGTAGTAATTGATGCTTGTTTAAGTAGTTATAGGATAGACATTTGAGGTCTTTGTTTAAGCAGTTTACTCAAAAAGTCAAAAATCTCTTGTAACTGATCTAGGATCTGAATCTGTTGAAATCAGTTGGAGTCATAGATTGCATATTGGTTTGAATCTGATAGATCTAGCTTTTGGTTATCATCTTTAGTCTTATATCATCATAACCTGTTCAATAATTTGGATTAAAACTCAATTTGGTCAAAGTTTAAATGTGTTCTATATAAGTCAAAATCTGTCAAAACCTTGCTAAAACAGTTTTTCACAAAACTGGTGAATCAAATCATTGATTCATCACTGAGTTTTAGAGTTTGAGACTTTGGAATTAACAAGTTCTACTGGTCTTTAATTGATAACTGTTTTTTGCTTCATCTGATTTGGTCAATTTAAGCTTCAAATAAGCTCTTCAAGTAGCTGCCATCTGCCCTGTTCACACTTCAGTGTGAATCAGGCAGATTTGCATCTGTTGCATAGGCTTCAATTCTGTGAGTTAGGACTTGAGATTTGGCACAATCATAGCTGGCTAGGTGTTTAGTAGGACTGCATAAGTGGTCTTTTGGATTTGCTTATTGGTTAAGCTGTGCATAAGCTCAAACAGTGGTCCTAAACCACTGTTTGGTTCATTTAAGCAGTTGGCTTAATCAAGGTTCTGAGCTTTAGGCTTGTTAGGAGTAGTTAGATACAGTTGCTATTAGTTAATTTTAGGATAAGTTAGCTTTGTTCACTGTTTGGTTGGCTTAGTAGCTTGTTAGCTTATTCTAGTAGCTTATTTGAGTGGCAGTTACACTATAGCTTCCATATTTCATACATAAGCTGCTTGTTTTTCATTTTTCATAAATTCTAAATATCATTTTAGATTTTTCCTGTAAGTTTCATAATTTTTGGTCTTAATTTGCTAATTTTCTCAATTTAATTAGATTTTAATCAAAATTTTTAATAGCTTAAATTTGAAAATAATTGAGAAAAAGTTCCAAAAAATAATTTTTCAATTTTAATAGTTTAAGAAAAATATAAAAAAATAAAAAGATTTTTACTTATTTTTCTCTTTGAATTTTATAATTTTTAGAATTTTAATTAGTTTTAATTAGTTTAAATTAGTTTTTAATTTTTTTTTAAATCAAGGAAAATCCAAAAAAAATAGTTTTAATTCTAAAATAGTTTTCTAATCACATTTTTAGAGTAAAAGTACTTTTAGGCATTTTTAGGGTATCGTTTAGACGTAGTTGTATTTTTATTCGCGTTTGTTAATTACGTTTTAGTTTAATTCGCGTTTAGGATTTCCCGTAGGATAGATTTCCTTAATTACTTTCCCATTCCCGTAGTTAATAAAATCAAAATCTATAATCCAAATCATCAAGCATAAAATCCAAACCAAGAACGACGTTGGCAATTCACGCCTCGTTGGGAAAACGATTCGGGTTGACTAATCCGTACTACACGATCACACACGGGATTTGATTTATTATTCTTTTTCCTAAGAGAATTTGAATCTATCTTCGTGAGTATTTTTGATATTGATATTAAGGATTTATCCCCACACATAACCCTTGAGCCTATATCAAATTTTGGCGCCGCTGCCGGGGAGGTTGTGTCACGACAATATCGTTTGAAGTTTGTCGATTAGTGACTTGAGATCCTTCATTCGTGAAGTTACTAATTTTTCTATAAAATAAAAAAGTAAAAAAATATTTTCCTTTTTCTTTTGTATATATATATCAGATTAAAAATACAAAAATATTTTCTCTTTGTTTTTGATAATAAATAGAAGATACCAATTATATAACATTCTCAACGGAGGTGTTATCATTATAAGTTCCCGAACAAAAGATCAAAAACTTGCCTTTGTGTCGCTTGTGGATTTATTTACTTCTATTAGATAAACAAACTGTGTGGTGGGTATAAGGACGGTCTGACATTAAATTGCGACTGTAAAGAAGCAGGTTTTTAATAAGCTTCGCGCTGACCTACAAAGCTTCTCCGCTCGCTTGTGCGTTTGTCTTATAGAGGTGATTTATTCATTTGGGATTATTGGTTTAAGTTCACTGTGTTTTCGAATATCGGTTTCTTTTAATTGACTTGGTTTTTAAGTGCATGCGCACTCGCTCTCGATCTAGACGACTTCAGAAGCAGAATCAGAACGTACCCGAGTTACGTAATATGGCTGCTCCCAACGTACCACCCAACCCCGGTCCTAATCCTCCTCCCGTTAATCAAAATGTAGCTCCCGATCTCCGAACGATGGAGGAGTTATGTCAACCTACAATGTACGGGAGGGGAGGACCCATTGCACCGACTAATTTTCAAGCTACCGATTTTAGCTTGAAACATCATATGATAGAACAAGTAAAAAACAGTTGTCAATTTCATGGTTTACCCGATGACGATGCAAACAAGCATCTTGATAAGTTTCTAACGGTTACTCAGAGTATGAAACAGAATGGGGTCTCCGATGACGCCCTTCGTCTGTATCTCTTCCCATACTCTTTGACTCATCATGCCACGTCTTGGTTTGATCGACTCCCGAAGAATTCGATTCATACCTTCGAGGAAATGGTTACGAAGTTTCTGGCAAAGTACTTTCCACCGTCGATGGTGACGAAATTGAGGAACGATATCAGTAATTTCCGGCAATATCCCGACGAATCTTTGTTTGAAGCTTGGGAACGATATAAGCTTGCGATTGATCGATGTCCGAATCATAACATGTTGCTTGTCACTCAAATTGATACGTTTTATAATGGTTTAACGTTGAGACACCGTGAAACGATTAATGCTGCTGCTGGTGGAACTTTCATGAAAAGACGTCCCGAGGAATGTTACGATCTTATTGAGAACATGACCGCTCATTATAACTATTGGGATTCTACCGCCGAAAGGGGTGCATCATCTCGATCAAATACGTCTTCTTCTCTCGAAATAGCCGCACTGAACAAAAAGATGGATGATATCTTACGGATTACTCAGATGAACAATCAGAATCAACAACAACAAGTGAAATCGGTACACCAGATTTGTGAGACTTGTGGAGGTCCACATTCTTATTCCGAGTGCCCAGCCTCCGGTGGCTACGCACATGAGAATGTTTATGCTGCTACAGGAAACTACAATCAACCGCAAGGAGATCGAAATCTTCTTAGCTACCGTTCAAACAATTATCTCGGACCTCCCGGTTTCAACCAACCTCAACAACAAAACCAGAATCAAAACCGTTTCAATGGTAACAACAATCAGAACCGAGGAGCTAATTTTAATCATGGAAATCAACACTACCAAGCTCCTCCATCTCAAGTTTACCAACAACCACCTCCTCCTCAACAATCTTATCAAACACCTCCTCAAGTCGCTCCGAACAACGATTTTCTAACTTACATGAAGAATTCTGATTACACCATCAAAAGTTTGCAAAATCAAATTAACGGCATGAGGACGGACTTCAAAAAGGAGATGGAAGCTACAAGCAACAAACAGATGTCGGAAATAAAGAATATGATGGCTAGTTTCTTTCAAGCCAGTCAACCGTCTACATCTTATTCTCAACCCTCGGGTTTCGGTTCTCTCCCAAGTAACACAATTCCAAACCCGAAGGGAGAAATGAAATCTATAAACATTCGAGATAATGGGCCCTCAATGACTACTTCTTCTCCGGTGAGGAATGTAGCACAAGAGACCGAGGTGACAAAGGACCCGGTAATTCCTCTTGATAATGGAAAAGCCAAATACGTCCAACCTCTGGTTGCCCAAGTTCCTTCTATATCTGTCATCATGCCAAGTTCTAACCTTACACCGTGCAAATCTGTTCAATCACGGTTCGACAAAATGAAAGTTGTTTCCGGAACGAAGTTCAAACTTACGACTGATATGATCAAAGCTGCTGAAAAGATTTATGAAGAGAAATTGGAACAAATTTCAAAGATTTCAATTGAGCCTACACCGTTTAATTCTTCCTCGAACCAAGCTCCCGAGAAGCTTGGTGATCCCGGGAAATTCCTCCTTCCTTGCTCCTTAAATGATATTAAGGAATATAATGCCCTAACCGATTCAGGTGCAAGCATAAGTCTCATGCCTCTTGCGATATATCATGAGCTTGGATTAAAGACTCTTATACCGACTTGTATGACTATCGAATTAGCTAATCGAACAATTGCTCACACGGTTGGTGTAGTCAACGATGTTATGGTACGAGTGGATAAATTCCAGTTTCCCGTGGATTTCGCCGTAGTTGATATAGAGGTCGATGCCCGAGTTCCTCTCACTTTAGGAAGACCATTCTTGAGAACCGCAAAAGTCATTGTGGATCATTACCAAGGAACGATAACGATAAGAAAAGGAAATGAAAAAATAGTGTTTTATGCCGAAAGAACGTCAAAACCTCCACCCGATGATCATTCGATTCATAGCATCGGTGTGATTGATTTTTCTCAAGAAAGTGGTAATTCCATTTTTCCGAATGATGTGAAGAAAGTTGAACCCAAAACGTCTCGAATTGATTTTTCAAGGTTTACGATCAAAAGTATGTCAACAATACAAGCTGAACGGAAAAAGACACAAGAAAAGGAGTCTACAACGGTAGTGGTGGAAACTGCTAGCTCTGAGAGCACACCACTTGTCCCACCTCCGATTTCTAAGACAATCGACCTTCCTTTGAGTGGCAATCCCACTCCTTCTTCTGACATCATGGAACCTTCTTTTGAGACATCTTTCGATCCAGAATCTTTCAAAACGACATTCACAAATCCTTTGTTCGAATTCGATTCTGAATATACTCAAAATTTTGAAAATCAACTCTTTGACGAAGAAAGTAAGGAGTTCACCGATGAACTTACTCCTACCGACTCGATTTTCTCTGAGGATAAAGAAGAATACGATGATCCGTTTTTTCCAAAGAAAGATAAGGAAGTGAAGTTGTCAACAGATGAACTTATTGATCCCGAGGTCCAATATTATTTAGCCGAGAGTGAATCCTCTCCTCGTGAGGATTTTCACATAGATGACACCTTGATCTCCTTTCTCTCCGAAGACAAGATTTTCAACCCCGGGATACGCGTTGATGAGTTTTATGCTAAAAATGTCATTCGAGATAAGGATCCTCTCTTGGATGCCTTCGTTGATGAGCCTTTGAGTAACACCTTTCTGTACCATGAGCTCCCGTCTTTCTTGGAGTATTCTCTTATCGATCCTTCATCCCTTCGTCCGCCCGCAAAACCGCCGGATGATGGATCGATCTTTCATATGCCTTATGTGAGTTTGGGAGGAATCATTCCGTATGTGCTTGAGCCCGATATTTTCTTTCCCTCCCAAACCACCCAGTCTCATTCTTTCAGGAATGAGCACACCGTTTTTGACCCTGGTATCTCTACCACTTTCTCCCCCAAGGACAAATGAATTCGGGGACGAGTCAGGCTAGCGACTCGTTTAAGAAAAACAGTAGCGCTTCGTGGGAGGCACCCCATGCTTATCTCTATCTTCTTTCTATTTTCTAATAAGTGACGTGAAGGGGTCTGCCTCTTCGATTTCTCGTGTTTGGTTGTTTGTGATGTTGTGTTTAGGATGTTCCCGATATGAAGACTCTCGTGCTCGAAGTTTGTCATTTCTCTACTCGAGTCTCATGATCGATGCTGATGGAAATCCGATATCCTAATCTTATCGACTAACGTTTATCTTCTAGCATACTTAATAAACGGCTTTTAGATTTTCGTGATACCCTTGCTTTAAACATTGAGGACAATGTTTCGTTCTAGTCTGGGGTAGGGTAATCTTCGATTTGATTTGACCGCACTTGCTTATTTTTTTATCGTGTTTCTCTCGTAACCCCGTTTTTCCTTAGAAAATGAAAAATTGTGCAAAAATGAGCAAAATTTAAAATTTTTTGTAAGCCTCTGTTAAGTCTTTTTGATTGAAAGGTTTTGCTAGTCTCTTAGATTAGAAGCTATAAAATGCGAATTCTAGCTCACAAGGCCAAGATTTTGCAAGTTTCCCTGAGTGACTTTAAATATGCATAACTTTATTTCATTAGACGAAGCATTAGCTAAGTTAATATATGTTTTGACACCTTGATTGACTTTCCGCTGGTGAGAGTAGGAATGAAATTCTGACTTGACCGGGCGTGTTGAGCCCTAGCTTGTTCCCTTAACCATAGGTAATCTAAAAATTATCGGCTAAGCATCTGCGGATCTCATTATTTGGGATTTTAAATTTGCAGAGATCGAGAAATGATAGAGTTACTTATGAGTTTAGATGCTAAGCGTGGAGTAGTTGGTTCTCTTTAGAACCCATCGAAGGTACTTATGGCTTTTTGTTCCCACAAAATTGTTTCACCCCATATCTGTCTAAATAATTAGAGATGTCGAGTTTTTGGCGATGGTTAGTTCTTTTTCTTCTTAAAAGAATCTTTGTTTTAAAAATTGGGTACACATCAGGGATCCGTAATAAATAAATAAAGTAATAAGTGATATGTGAAATGTAATAAGTAAAGTTGTGAGCTGCGGTGTCGAGATCGGACCCTTGGATCTTTAGCCAGGATTGAGTGAGGTCTTAGCCTAGCCAGCCGGGATCCTCATTTCATGAAGCCTATAGTCTTGGAATTACCCCGTGAAGCTCCGTGGTTCACAGCTCATATAAGTAAAGGTATAAGTGCAAAGTAAAAAAAAAAAAAAAAAAAAAAAAAAAAAAATGAAAAATATTGAAAAGTGAAAAAATAAAAAGTATAAGTGATAAAAATTCCTTGATGTGGACCTCATTTTTACGACAATGGTTCTTGAGAGAAGGCAGATAACTAATTATCGACTTAGCTTTATATCTTTATCGGAATAAAAGTTATCGAAACGAGAATTTGAAGAAATTCATTTCTCACAAAAATAAAAAAATCTAGAGGAAAATAGGAAAATGGGAACGAAAGGTAAGTACACAAGTAACTTCCATGGGTAGTGTTAGCATCTAGAGTCGTATGTAACAATGATTTCGGTTTTACGCTTAGTTTGGGACTTGTGAAAAATCAGGGACGATGTATTCTATCCGTATGGTCACTTCACGCTGTGTTGTGTTTTCTACTCCGTGATCCTAACGTGTCGTTTGAAAAATGTTGGAGTTATTAATCGACATGAAAGTTCAACAAACCGTCATTCATAACCGGAATGTGCTTAATCGTAATATCTATATGAGAATTAAAAGGTAAACGGGGCGTTTTTTAGAATTAAGGCTTTCTTAATCTCTTTTGAGGAATCTTTGCTACTTCTTCATAGGTTTAGTAGAAAGAGATTGAAATCCTTGGTTTTAGAAGCGTGAGTTGATTGCATTGCGTGAGGACACGGCAATGGTCTCGTCTGGGGTATTTTTGATATGTGCTTAAACACATACCTTTTCTTTATCAATATAGACCCAAAACAACCAAGGAAAAGCCGTTTATTGCTGATATTTGTGGTTTTCTTGAGTTTGTGCTTGTGCAGGTACGGATATGTAAAAACACGCAAAAAGGATCCAAATCAGATGTAAATCCGAGCACGAGAGATCAAGAGAGTTTTAGCTGAGCCGAAAGGTCAAGATTGTGTATTTTGGAAGATTTTATTCTCAAAAGACGATTTGTGAAGTTTCAGCAAAGTTTGAAGAAAAGACAAGATTAGTCCCTCAAGTTTGAGCTTTTGACAAGATTGGTCCCTCAAAGATTCAGAAATTACAAAAGTCACCCTTGGATTATTGAGCTTTACATGATTAGTCCTTGATGAGATTTTCAGAATTACACTTGTGGTCCCTTGGAAATTCGAATTTAACAAGATTGGTCCCTAAGCTATCACTTGGATTCAAATTATATCCAAAGTCCAATCCAATTAAAACACTCGGCCCAAAAAATAGAAAAACCCGAGCCCAACTAAACTAATACTACTACCCGGTTGGTATCCTAACCCGAAACCCAACTAAACCCGAGAATAACCCAGGTCAACCCCCCACCCACCAGTCAAACGTCCGAAATATTATAAAAAAAACAAAGCGCGCCAACCCCTTTTACCCCAATTACCAGATCATATGAACCCTAATTCACCCACCCGTGTAAATTGCCAAATTAACCACAATTAAGGGTACGTTGGTACTTTTCCCTGACACCCCACTGACAAAGGGAATGACACATCATCAATCCGTGTGATATAGGCTACATGTCGCTCTCCTATTAGTCGAAGCATGTCATCAATCATGATTCAATGGATGAGATCAAGTGGGAAACGGTTATTATGATCCAAGGGTGATAACAAGCTCAGAAGAATCACACTTGGAAGGAATTCGAGAAGCTTCCAAGACCCTTAGCTCAACTATATATAGACCTTCTTAGTCATTCGCATATGTATCTTATTCTCTGTTATTTTTCCTTCTCTAGCTTTAGTTGTAGTAGTTATTTGCATTTCAAATGTTTTAAATCCTTTTGTAATTCGTATTGTGTACTAAAAAATTTCCTTATTAATAGAATTTGTATTTCAATTTCAATTGTTTGTTTAAGTTTCTCATAATCTAAAACTGCTTATTATTTTAATTTTGTTCTTATCTCAGTTTCATAAATCTGTTTTTTAGCTTGTTTCATCAAAATCTCAAAAATACAAAAAAAATCACATAAAATCATTTGAAAATTAAAAATCACCTTAGATCTTTGTTTTGGATTAATCCACCATTGATCTACTGTTTCATAAGCTCATATAAGCTTTTAGTAGCTATTTGTGAGCTTGTACTTGTTTTCTCACTCAATTCACAAAACAAATTCAGTTAACATCAGATGCTACAGTAGCTGTTTTGATCTGTTATTTTGGAGTTGGATCTGGATCTGGATTGGTAATGGTACAGTAGCTGTTTTGGGTTGAAGTCTGAGCTGGATTGATTAGGAATAGAGGTTAAATAGGTTAGTGGTTCTAGTTTCATCATTGAGCAAGCCATAGTGGCTAAGGCACTTTGTAAGTCTTATATCTGTTTTCATTTAGTAGATCTGTTGATTAAATCTGTTCATTAGTCTTAATCTATAGTGTTTGATCTGAGAATGATTCTTGTTTAGTGTAAGTTGATCATTATCTGTTTTCAGTTCTTATTTCAGTAGTATAATTAGTGTTTGGCATAGCTTGGTAATATGTGTTAGAGATCAGTTAATCAGTTAGTAGTAATTGATGCTTGTTTAAGTAGTTATAGGATAGACATTTGAGGTCTTTGTTTAAGCAGTTTACTCAAAAAGTCAAAAATCTCTTGTAACTGATCTAGGATCTGAATCTGTTGAAATCAGTTGGAGTCATAGATTGCATATTGGTTTGAATCTGATAGATCTAGCTTTTGGTTATCATCTTTAGTCTTATATCATCATAACCTGTTCAATAATTTGGATTAAAACTCAATTTGGTCAAAGTTTAAATGTGTTCTATATAAGTCAAAATCTGTCAAAACCTTGCTAAAACAGTTTTTCACAAAACTGGTGAATCAAATCATTGATTCATCACTGAGTTTTAGAGTTTGAGACTTTGGAATTAACAAGTTCTACTGGTCTTTAATTGATAACTGTTTTTTGCTTCATCTGATTTGGTCAATTTAAGCTTCAAATAAGCTCTTCAAGTAGCTGCCATCTGCCCTGTTCACACTTCAGTGTGAATCAGGCAGATTTGCATCTGTTGCATAGGCTTCAATTCTGTGAGTTAGGACTTGAGATTTGGCACAATCATAGCTGGCTAGGTGTTTAGTAGGACTGCATAAGTGGTCTTTTGGATTTGCTTATTGGTTAAGCTGTGCATAAGCTCAAACAGTGGTCCTAAACCACTGTTTGGTTCATTTAAGCAGTTGGCTTAATCAAGGTTCTGAGCTTTAGGCTTGTTAGGAGTAGTTAGATACAGTTGCTATTAGTTAATTTTAGGATAAGTTAGCTTTGTTCACTGTTTGGTTGGCTTAGTAGCTTGTTAGCTTATTCTAGTAGCTTATTTGAGTGGCAGTTACACTATAGCTTCCATATTTCATACATAAGCTGCTTGTTTTTCATTTTTCATAAATTCTAAATATCATTTTAGATTTTTCCTGTAAGTTTCATAATTTTTGGTCTTAATTTGCTAATTTTCTCAATTTAATTAGATTTTAATCAAAATTTTTAATAGCTTAAATTTGAAAATAATTGAGAAAAAGTTCCAAAAAATAATTTTTCAATTTTAATAGTTTAAGAAAAATATAAAAAACATAAAAAAGATTTTTCCTTATTTTTCTCTTTGAATTTTATAATTTTTAGAATTTTAATTAGTTTTAATTAGTTTAAATTAGTTTTTAATTTTTATTAAAACAAGAAAAATCCAAAAAAATAGTTTTAATTCTAAAATAGTTTTCTAATCACATTTTTAGAGTAAAAGTACTTTTAGGCATTTTTAGGGTATCGTTTAGACGTAGTTGTATTTTTATTCGCGTTTGTTAATTACGTTTTAGTTTAATTCGCGTTTAGGATTTCCCGTAGGATAGATTTCCTTAATTACTTTCCCATTCCCGTAGTTATTAAAATCAAATCTATAATCCAAATCATCAAGCATAAAATCCAAACCAAGAACGACGTTGGCAATTCACGCCTCGTTGGGAAAACGATTCGGGTTGACTAATCCGTACTACACGATCACACACGGGATTTGATTTATTATTCTTTTTCCTAAGAGAATTTGAATCTATCTTCGTGAGTATTTTTGATATTGATATTAAGGATTTATCCCCACACATAACCCTTGAGCCTATATCAGTGGGATTTATCTGGCATCCCATGTGTGCATGCAGTTGGTGCATATTGTTATCTTAATCAAGATCCTGCTATTGGTGCTTCTAGCTATTATAAAAAAGCGATGTGGGTTGAAACATACAGTCACTTTATTAGGACAGTTGGTGGTAGTTCAATATGGCCAAAGACTGATCATATGCCACCCTTACCCCCCAAGAAAAGGGTCATGTCAGGTAGGCCTAGAAATAAAAGGATTAAACATCAAACTGAGTCTATCAATGAGGTTTCTATGCATGGTAGAATGATGACTTACACAAACTGCTGGGAGAAAGGTCATAACAAAGCAAGATGTTACAATCAAACAAGGCCAAAACCAGAGAAAGAAAAAAGGAAACCTGGTAGGAAACCCAAAAGTGCTCCCTATCAGCCATTCAACCCACCCAATGATTGCTCTGGTCCAACTAATGAACCGCATGATGAAGATCCACATGATGAAGATCCACATGAAGCAGATCCACATGAAGCAGATCCACATGTTGTAGATCCACATGATGCAGATCCACGTGATGCAGATCCAGATGAAATACCTATTCCAAGTTCATATCCAAGTGTTTCAGATACACCTCTTTCAAAT